>CM070628.1:22418162-22723510 GCA_036346255.1 Ampelocalamus luodianensis | reverse complement strand
GACCACCATTATAGTGGCTTTGGATTTTTGAGCTGGGCCAAAAATAGAGGGTGTAGGCAAGAGAGGACGTTCTACTGCTCTTGGTCCCATAATTTTTAGAGCCTCCAGGTAAAAGTTCTATTCGTTTGAAATTTCCAAAGAGTTTCGGATTTTCAGGGAGGAAATTTTGGCTAAGTCGAGGCGGTCGCCGACCTTTGGTTGGCGTCGAGCCGGCGATGGAGCGGTCGATCGGTTTGGCTTGTTTCGTCGGCCCGCGTGGCGGCGATGTGTGTTTGTTAGGTCAAGTTCATGTTTATCAGTGCATATGTGTTGCATGATGCATGTTTTGGCTAACGTGGGTCAAGTTGTGAAGAACTTGTGCCCGGAAATGGTTTCTTGGTCTATTTTTGTGCAGATGGCTTGCAGGTCAATGACGGTCAACGGCGAGGAGGATCGGGACTAAGCTTGGAGAGCTGAGGTCCAGAGCGATCGTGGATGCCGGGTGAGGTCAGAGGACTCAAGCGGGACGCAGAATTGACAAAGGTGACCGAACGGGCAGTTCGGTGCGATTGGTTGGAGGATCAAGCGGAGCGGGAGTCGTTGCATGTGTTCAGTGGTGCCGGTGGGATCCGAACGGGAGAGACTTGACGATATGGAGCCGTTGATCAACCTACATGTGGCGAAGCGGACGATTGCTTCACCAGGATTGGACTTGGTCTTTTGGAGAAAGATCGAGATAGGGGTATTTTGGTAATTTCACCAAATACCGACTTGATGACTTTTGGCTAAACCGCGGTGCGGGTCGGCGCATGGTGAAGCGGTTTAGGTCAATCGATGATGAAGACGACGCTTTGAGATGCGTGCGTGTGTTAACACATTGTGTGTTAGGTTTTAATGGGTGCTATAATGGAATATTCTCTAGAATCTAGTCTCCACTATATAAGGACTAAGTGCTGGTTGCACTTCAAGCCTTTTAGCCATTTTGAGTGCCCTAATTTGGTTTTAGGGTTTTGGGAAGAAAGCAGAGGAGGCTAGGGTTTCTAGATTGGATTGAGTGTGTGCTCACGTGGTGAGCTTTGTCCTCCATGTGGGAGTGGCGGTAAACATCAATCATCCATCTATCCAAATCAATCCAACCAGATTTCACAAGATGAATCTCTATTTCGTTCTTTGTATTCATCCTCTCTATTTGATAATTTTGGGGATTTCTTTGATCCGGGAGTTTTACTTGGTTTTTCCTCTTGATCTTGCTTGCTGGGATATGTGGAAACCCATCTAAGGTCATCTTGACCATCATCCACCCACGAGTAAGCTTTTGAATCTAAATTTTGATTTTGCCCGGTTTTGGTGAAAGAAAGGGTGATTTTCGGGGGTTTTGCTCTTGAGAGCTTTTGGCTTGATTCTTCCTGTGATTGAGAGTGCTAAGACATATGGGACACCATCCTTAGCCATCTTGGATTGATTCCTCCCACGAAATCATCTCAATCACCGTTTTCGTATTTTGCCCGGTTTTGAAGCACCCTTCGTTCAAACTGAAAAAGATAGGAATTTTGGCATGGATCTCTGCGATCTTCGATTGGAATAGGTTCCTAATATCTTAGAGAAGGTGTGTCTCAAATTTTGTGGAGTTTGGTCGTGTAGATCAAAAGTTGGATCAATTTGCGTTTTCGAAATCGTGCTGAAATTCAGTTTCTGTGATGATTTTACTGTTCATCGGTCTGACCGCTGCTATTCCCGGTCTAACCACACTATTCATCGGTCTGACCACTACTATTCATCGGTCGACGCCCGATGGGATTTCAACGAGTTTTGATCCTTTTGTTGCCTTATTCTTATTTGAATGATTATCTTTGATCTTCATAGCTGTACATAGCTATTGGAGTGAAAGAACCTTGTATGTCTTGAGGCAAAAGATTTTGAAGAGATCGCTTTTGTGTGGCGCTTATTCAACCCCCCTTCTAGTCGCCTTTCCGGTCCAACAGGCCTGCTGTCCCTCCTGTGCCTCCGGATGGGACTCCCTTATATGTTTTGTAGTACGATGTTCGAGATCTGTCTAGATGGACTCAAAATTCAGCCTCTGGCTCTGCAGGCACAACACCTTGAATGTCTTCATAAGTTCCTGACTGCGAAACCACATGAACAAGTTCGATGCAAGATGCCTCATACACCACCGGGTTTCCATATTCTGTCCCATTCTTCATGGTGTTATGAGCTGACAACAACCCAGCATTGTGGTCTATCATAAGGCATATGTTGGGCAGGTCTCCCATAACTGTCCGCTTCACATTCGCTAGGAACTACAGCCAACTGGATGTGCTCTCCTTCTCTACAATACCAAAAACAACCGAGAGAAGTTGGTCATTCGCATTGGCTTATGATAGACCACTCGTGAGGAAATTGCCATTCATCGTGAGCACATGACAACAGAACTTGAAGCCCTCTATAGCTTGGGCGAAAGCCTAGAACACCCGGTCCAGTATGAAGTAGTTGGGGCCTCCATCAGCATCTTCACTTTCAAACTTGTTTATATATGTACGTGTCCGAGTTTGCTTCGGCAATCTGGTGAAGCATTCTCGTTACAAGGTTGTACACCTCATCGTATGTCCCGAACTTGGACTCGTTAACCTCTCGCTTGGCTCGTCGGACATTGCTATAGTGATTTGGATAACCAACAGATTGGTGATTTCCGACATCAACATCTTGGGGGAGATGGACACGTCCTCCGCAACTAGGTGGCTGATTAGGCTTACCACATATGTGGAAGTCACGTTCTGATGCTGTCGTAGGGGCTCGCTAAGCTCACAAGTGTGTTTAGTCACCGCCTTGACCGTGAAGGCTGAGCCGAAGAACTTTGCTTGGTGAGCGCTAACCTTGTCAGGGCAGCCTTCCACTACGCACTTCACTGCTTAATGTCCTAGGTTAGACTAGTGCACCCGGTACACACGACTGATGGACAAGACGTACCGTGCTATTGCTTGTTGCACGGCCGTCTTGCTAAAGAAGTGCTGCCCAACTAAGAGGGTGTCGACATCAAACCCCCACTGGGACCCTTTTTCTTGCGGTAGTACGAGCGAACACACCGCGATATCATCATGTCTCGATGTCACATAAGGCAACTCCGATGACACAATTTCGCCGGTTGGACCACCGGCCTGGTGTGTGTCCTCCTCACTACCATCCGAGCCCGGGTCGGCGTCCTTGTCGGACTCCAACCCGAGAGGCTAGTCCGGTAGATACTCGTGGCAGTCAATGCGGGCCGACAACCACAGTTCTACCCCCACATTTTGCACAAAATTATGCGCAAGTCTTTCCTCCGAAACAGCATATTCCACGCTACCGTCTTCAAGCTCCACCTGCGATTGCCCGCTTGCTGAGGCCTGTGCATCATCAAGGTTTCCTGACGCCCTATGTACGAAATTCATGTACACCATCAACTTCTCGTATATCACCGTCTTGTGCTGGGAGGCAATCTACATGTACTAGCCCCATGCTACTCTTCCATTCACCCTGACCAGCTCCCATATGCCCTTCCCTCCCCTATTCGTATAGGTGATCCACTCGATGAAAAGTTTCTTTATCATTAGCTCCATATCGAACTCCCTCGAGATGCAGCTCCGAAGCTCGTGAATATTCATTGCATCGAGCTCCTCCGCCCGGACCACCTTGTACTGGCATATCGACAGGTCCAACCCATTTGGTCCGGCCCGTACAAGACCGTCGCTATAAAACACTACCAAGTTTTGCATGTTCGAAATTACCTAAAGCAACAACAACCTGATCTGCGGTACGCGATATAACAAACATGGTATGTAGTTACCACAAATTTAATATCACGAAACTAATTAATACTATTTAATTACAAGTAGTTTATTCGTTAGTAATTACCCACGGCACAAACAATGACGACAAATTGCGTGCAAGTAATCGATTAAATACGAGTAATGAAATACGAATAATTAATTAATTAGCAACAAATTGATTACTTGTCAAAAAATTACTTATGAGTAATTTATTACTAGTGTAATTACTACTAATAAATCATGACTCAAACAAACACGATTTACTAATTACAACTAATTTATTACTACTAAATTAATTACAACGAATTAAATATGACTATTTAATTTCCAAGAAATTAATTATGCCTAACTAATTGTCACTAAACTAATTACAACTGATTAATTACCACTAAATTACTTGCGTCTAACTAATTACCACAAAATTAATTATACCAAACTAATTACCACTAAACTAATTACGACTAATTAATTATGACTAAACTAATCACGACTATTTAATTTTCACTAATTTTCAACCACTAACTAATTCATACTAAAATAATAAAGCTTAATTAATTATGACTAATTAATTACCACTAATTATAAAGCACTGATAAATTACTAATACATTAGCTAGGACTAAATTATTAACAGTAATAAACTACGACTAATTTATTAGCTACTATTTATTTAAGAATACAATCTACATTAGTTAGGACTAGCTGAGTAAGACTAATTAATTATGACTACGGTAATAACAGCAAATGTAGTGGACAAAAAAATTACATACCCTTCGGGGGGAACGTTCAAAATTGCTATGGTCTTAACAACTATTCCAAATTTAATCTCTAAAAAAAAAATTATTATGTTATTTGTGTTGTCAGCGACGAGCGTGAGAACGAGAATGAAAACGCAACTGAACGAGAACGAAAATGCAACTGGGACGACCGAGTGCAAGATTCCGATATTTATAGCCGCGCAAAGGCGCAACGCTCATGGTGGGAAATGCGGAGGCGCTGTAGGGCCGCACACTCCGGGCTAAGGGGGATGGCAATGACTGGGCGACACTTGTGCAGAGGAGGGTTGTCCGGGCGGGGGGCATGTGGTGTCGGCTTGTCCGGGCGAGGGCCGTGCGGACTAGGTTTCGGGCGGTGGCCGTGCGGACACGACTGCGTCTGAGTGGTGGCCGTGTGGACGTGGCTACGTGTCGGCACACCGTGTGTCTGGGCTACGGGCGTGCGGCCAATCGAGCTGCCATTTTTTGCTAATATGTCACGAGAGACGTTAGTTGCGTCAAAAACGCCCACAACGGTGTTATTTAAGCAAAAAAAACTCCCCAAATCACACCCATGCATTGCACAAGTAGGGAAAAAATAGAACTGTTCTACGTACGTAAACGCCCCCAAGCTTAAAGAAAGCCACTATGCACAACTATTTCTTCTAGAAGATCACAACAGCTAAAAATATTCCGCAGGAACATTCCTTGTTTGATCGGTGAGGTCTGCTGCAAGTGCATGCATGCATGATACGAATGCCCATTTGAGGGAAATGATTAACTAAATCATGAGGATATGTATATCCTCCTCTGATTAAAAAAAAATCATTTTAAAATACGTGCAGTCAAAACCTTGAAAACTTTAGTTAAGGATATCTTTTTAAATATTTAAATTAAATACATGAGATTCACCTCAAAAAATAATTTTATAATATTATAATTTTATTGGGTTCTACAAATAGTTTTATTAAGTTCTACAAATAGTGGTCAAAATTGTATTTTAAGGATCGTGTTCACGTCCAAAATGATTTTTTTTTAACCGGAGGGAGTATTAGTTAATGATCACATCCATTAACAAAGTGTAATTAAGACCACCATAGCTCCTTTATTTGCTACACACATTAGAGCATGTACAATGGGTTTATGTCAGCCGTCTATAACATTTGCCACATATGATTTTTGGTGACGTGGATGAAAGAGAATGAAGAGAGAGAATATTGCTGTCTATAATCCTGCAGCCGACTGTAGCACCAAAACCAAGAAAAAGCATTAAAGATTGTGTGTTGTCTACAATCCTATAGCCGGCTGTATCATCACAACCCATTGTATGAGCTGATTTTTAGTCTTGTCTATAGATGACATGGATAGTTGCTATAGAAACGGCATGTATCATCATTGTCACATGCCTTATGATCTGTCACGATATTATCCTCTTCTTTACCTTGTTTAGAATTTGAACTGGCTTCTCCTTAAAGAACGGGCCAACGCGGACGCCCATGTAAAGCGTAGAAAGCAGGGCAGCCGGTTGTGCTACCATTTTTGACCAAACTAATCAGGCCAATAAAATTATCAACTACATGCATATGCATATCAGCATATGCTATTACTACATGCAAATGCAATGTCTTTTGTCATGGTCAACACAAATGTCATGTATGTATTACGTAGTTGACCTGAGCACAACCTGCCTTAGTTAGGTAGGAAAGGTCCGCAACTAAACTGGGGCAGTCAAAATGCTCAATCCAAATTCAGGTAGGTTGTATTTTCAGGTTGTTTGCTTGACCTGTTATCTCTACTAATGTAAAAGACGAGTTTGTCGTCGTCCCACCTACTCCCGATACCACTCATCGCGCAGCGGCACCCATTGCTGGCGCGCTGACTGGTAGGCCCACCATCTCAGCGACAGATTCCTTCGCACGTCTCCAGAGCTTGCAACTTTCGCAGGTTCTGCGTCTTGACGCAGGTTCTGCGTCTTGACGTCTCCGCGCTCCCGCCCGAAAGCCCAAACTGTCTCGCCTCTGTCTGCCCCGCCCCTTGACTGCAGGGGTGTTGCCGTACTGGACACGCTATCCTCCACCAAACAAAGACGATACTGAGCCCTAGTCTCACGTGCCATGGCTAGTTGGTCCGACCTGCCTTGCTCGCGTGTCGCTCGTCCCATGTCATCTTACCTCCACACCGTCAATACCTGGATGCACGCGTGAATTGTGTGGAGGGAGGCCAACCCTTTCACACCTTAAGGTCTCGTGCTGGGAGCGCTTCGCCGCATCAGCTCGTGCGGACGTGTTAACGGGCGGCCACGCTAGACACGTCACTTTGGGCCCAAGATGACAACAAGGTGGGTTATGAAGGGATATGGCCGAGCTTGGGTTATGTGTAACCAAATGTCTTAATACCTGTGGTTTGGTGAAAAATATTATAAAATCTGTGGTTTTGTGTTATTAATACTCTAATACTTAGACTTTTATGAAATTTACTCGAAAGAATAAGGTAAATACATGTTTACTCAGTCTCCACATGGTTTATAGATACGGAGACAAAACTAAAATACGATAGTACATACGAGTAATTATCCAAAGAAATTACTTGTAACAATGACGAAGTTTCAACGAAAACAATAACATAGTCATGAGTTGAGTTGCTAGACAATTTCTCACACAACAGTAACTCTTAAAAAAAGTCCAAAACAACGACGAATCGTACAGCTTGAAACGGCGGCAGCCAGCCGGCCAGCCTCATCACGGGAAAAACCACCCCACGCCGGGCCACCAAACGGCTCCGCTCCGCCTGGCTCCGCGTGCCCCACTAGACCGCGTTCCAGCATCCCAACTACCGCACCAGCCAATCCCAACCGCCCATCATCTCTGAAATTCCGCGCTGCCGCAATCAGGACTCTCCACGTGGTTATCCGCCATCCAGTGTACACCTCCCGGTGCCATCTACCGTTTCTCGCTACACGCAGCGGGAGGCATTAATATTGCTACGCGCACCGTCAGCTCGAGGGGAGAGGAGTGTGTGCAGCTGTGTGCGTCATTACCACCGACGCCGCGAGCAAAAATAACTACGCGTCCCCACAAATCGCTCCCCCTCCCTCCTCTCCCCCGAGATCCACTCCGCCCACCCGGCCTGCTCGTCTCCGGCGGCGAGGCTGCATCGCGATCTTGGAAGGACGCGGCTTGTTCTGCCGTGCCCGGTGCCCCCACTGCGCCTACGGGCGGTTGTTGGGTGTTGGCCGGCCTGGTTTGGTCGTTCAAGGGAAGGAGGTGATAAGGCGCGGTACATTAGGAGGACTTGCCGGGCGGTTGGTTGCTGCCGCGGTTCGTGCGAGGAAGGCGTTGGGTCGACGGTGAGGTCCGGTTTCTTGGAGGTTGGGAAGAGTTCTTGGGCGGCCGCGCGCGTAGCTGTCGCGAAGGTGGCGGCGTCCTGGTCGGTGGTGGAGCGAGGACGGGAGCGGCGGTGTTTTGTGCTGCATTGGGTGGGAGCAAGGCGGCTGGTTCTCGGAGTTCGCGGTGGATTTGAGACGGGGGGCATTTGGATGGTTGCCGCGTAGGTTCTTGTCTCCTGGGCTCCGTTGGTCCATGGTCGATGGGGTGGAAGACGGCCATGGGGGTTAAGGTAGCCGGCGTCGGCGGCGAGAAGCTCAAGTGCCCGCCGTCGTCCGCGGCGGCGCGGTCGCGGATGAAGCTGTGGATGGTGCGCGCCACCACCATGGTGCTGCTGTGGACTTGCGTCGTGCAGCTCACCGCCGTCGGGGACACGTGGGGTCCCCGCGTGCTCAAGGGCTGGCCGTCGTGCCTCACGGCGCCCGAGGAGGCGGCCGCCCTCGCCGTCCCGCGGCGTGCGTCGCCGGAGCCCGTCGTGGAGAAGGCCGCGTTGCCGTCCAAAAGTGAGTGAGTTTGTTTGGTCGCTTGCTCGCTTTCGTTCGCCCTGTTTGAAACTGTTCTCTGTTTCGACAATGCTGTTCCTAGGACATTGACAGCCGGCCTGCATTTTGGTAGATCCTTCCAAAGCACCGACGTAGATTTCCTCAAACGTGGATGAAAATGACTAGCAGTTGGTGTAGATTTCAGTCATTTTCGTGTGCTTGAATTGGTTGTATATCTGCGTAATTTAGCTCGGGTCGTGTGGATTTCATTATGTCGTAATGTCGTCTGCAGTGTGCTGCGGATGATTTGTTAATGTGGACATACCTTATTATCTTTTTCGCATTCTTGAATCAGTACATTCATATAGAGTTTAGGCTGGCAGGTTTGGTAATGTCGTTTGCACAGCATCGTGTAAGATTGGGCAATGTTTGATCTCCTTTCGGTTGGTAGGTCAGGAGTTTTCGTTCTTCTGGTCATTGTAGTCTGCACATGAGATTTGTGTTTTGGGTTATTTCCATGTTAGGATGATACTTTTTAGGTGGGTAGCATGTACTTGAATGGGTGGCAATCATTCATGACTCTTAACTGATGTTTTTGTCTTTTATAATTGCCTATCATTATTAACATGGATAGCAAAGGAAATGCCCAGCAGCTGTTGGGTAACTTAGCAAGGTTTTCGTCTGTGAATTGTGTTGGACCTTTTCTAGCACCTACATTTTGTAAATTAACTCTTGGTTTGTTCAATTAGTAGGTAATTCAACAAAGGAGAACCCTATTGATTTTCCTTCTACACCATTGTTCATGTTTACGCATTGTATTTTAATTGATAATTATATGTCCTTCCCCACATGGAAAATGGTATTTACATGACTGAGTGACTGGCAAACAGGCAAAGACGCAAAGTATGCTCGATTTTCCTGTTTCCACTCAAATATTCAATATACATCACTACAATAGTAATGCTTTATTTTTTTACCAGTACAGCTTTTCCTAGAGTATGTAATGTGTGTGCTATATTTGTGTGCTATATTTGTGTTTGCCACTGATGTTTTGTTGTTGTCATTGTCGTCCAGGAATTTATAGGAACAATGGTTATTTGATGGTTTCGTGCAATGGTGGGCTTAACCAAATGCGAGCTGCAGTAAGATACTGGAAAACCTCTATCCTCTAGTCTTGAAATTTCTTGAGGAATGTGCTTTACAACATTTGACTCTTAACATTGGCTTCTTCTCTTCTCTACTTTTTTGTTTCATCAGATATGTGACATGGTTGTAATAGCAAGATATTTGAATGTCACTTTGGTTGTGCCAGAGTTGGATAAGACTTCATTTTGGAATGATCCAAGGTGCGGTTTGGCACCTTGATGTTAATTTCCTTTGCCTAATTTATTTCTTTAGCTATAGTGGGTTTTGTGCTTATGAGTGATACATTCTGTCTTGCAGTGAGTTCCAAGATATATTTGATGTTGAACACTTTATAACCTCTTTACGAGATGAAGTTCGCATACTGAGAGAACTGCCCCAAGGATAAAGCAAAGAGTCGAACTTGGGATGTTCCACTCGATGCCACCTATTAGTTGGTCTGATATCTCCTATTACCATAATCAGGTAAAGCATCTTGCATTATGTTAATGCTGCTTTGGATCACGGCGTTTATTCAATAAACTAATAGTTGATTAAATTTGAACCAGATTCTTCCATTGATTCGGAAGTACAAGGTTCTCCATTTGAATAGAACTGATGCCAGGCTAGCAAATAACGGTTTACCTATGGAGATTCAGAAACTGCGATGCCGAGTAAATTATTCCTCTCTGAGATTTACCTCGCAAATAGAAGAGTTGGGCAAGCGTGTAATTAGGATACTTCGCCAAAATGGCCCTTTCTTGGTTCTTCATTTACGTTATGAAATGGATATGCTGGCTTTCTCTGGCTGTACACAAGGTTGCAGTAATGAAGAGACAGAAGAGCTCACAAGAATGAGGTGAATATTTTGGGATTAAACCTGTGGTTGTATTTCTTTGGTTAATTCTTGTTTGTAGAGTGGGGCATTAAAACTTGTCAACTAGACATGCTCTTTTGACAATAGTTTTCAAACTACTCTTGGCCTCAGGTATGCTTATCCTTGGTGGAAGAGAAAGTCATTAACTCAGACTTGAAAAGGAAAGATGGCCTTTGCCCTTTGACGCCAGAAGAGACTGCTCTTGTCCTCAGAGCATTGGACATCGATAGAAGTATGCAAATATACATTGCGGCTGGAGAAATATATGGTGGAAAGCGCAGAATGGCTGCTCTCACTTCAGCTTATCCGAATGTGGTATGGATACAATGGAAAATGTTATATCTCTAATTCTCAATTGAGTCACACATGTGTTATACGACCATTTCTCACCTCTTCTCGTCCTCCTTGCTGATTCATTTTTGCGTTAACAATGTTATAGGTGAGAAAAGAGACACTTTTGGAACCTTCCGATCTAATGTTCTTCCAGAACCATTCATCGCAAATGGCGGCGCTGGATTATTTGGTTTCCTTAGAAAGTGATATATTTGTTCCGACATATGATGGCAATATGGCTAAAGTTGTTGAGGGTCATCGCAGGTATGCATTCCACTTGGCCATACAGCACATTATGACAGATTTTGATATACTCCCTTCAGTCACAAAAGAGTGACGTTTTGGACACCGATACGGTCTCCAAAACACAATTTTGACCGCTAATTTCTATTGTAATATATTAATAAAACCAAATAAAATTATAATATTATGAAAGTACTTTGCTAGACAAATATACATATATCATTTTCGCATGCCCAAGCTAAATATTCATCGAAATATAGATAGCTAAAGTTTACACGCATCCCAAAACATCACTCTTTTGTGACCGGAGGGAGTATTGCATTTGCAGCTTGGTACATCCAGACATGCAGTATTTGTTATTGGTCAATCCTCATTGATAGTTGTAGGGCAGATATCATGATATGCATTCTGCTAAACTCCACAAAGTTGCGCACTTATCCAGTTGTGGTAATTACCTGTCTTGTCACTTGCTGCATGCAGGTACATGGGTTTCAAGAAGACAATCTTGTTAGATCGTAAACTTATTGTCGAGTTAGTAGATCAGTATAACAATGGTTCTTTGCGATGGGATGAGTTCTCTTCATTGCTCAAGGCTGCCCATGCAAACCAGATGGGATCAGCTTCAAACAGGACAGTGATTCCCGACAGACCTAAGGAAGAGGACTACTTCTATGCCAATCCCCAAGAGTGCCTGCAAGATCCTGATCTCTTACGGACGTTATGATATCCACTCCTGTCAATATTTCATTCACATTATACCATTCTTTCGTAAATGCAACTGAATCTGAAGTCGGATTCGTCATTATTTTGAAGTCAAAGGGCGGCTCGGCTTCAGCTCGAACCATAGATAAGGCCTGTAAACTTGAGAAGGGAAAAAGGGGGTGTTGGATACTTGAATGTAGTTGGTAAATACACATAATAGAATGGGGCGGATTCGTTTATTCCACCAAATAAAGAGTGACACTCTTGTATAGATGGTGATAGAATCTACCACGAAGGCGAAGGTAATTTAAGAGAGAAATGAGAGATGCTGGATTCCCATCTCTGGTCTTGGGTTGTGTAACATAGCAGTTGTTCTTGATAGCCTCCCCTCGGTCCCCTGTCCTCTCCCTTGGCAAAAAAATTGTCAATCAAGTTGTTGAAAAATATATACTGTTTATTGAATCGATACAGCCTGTATTATATGTCACCTGTGCAGAATGTTGCTACCACCTGCATTTTTATAGTACTGTTCGTACATTGAATTCCTCATGGAATTTGTTAACAAGTGACTGATGGATGATTAAGATATATTATGAACATTGGTGCAAGAGCAACTGTTTGGTGTTCATTACTACTACATGTTTTTTCAATTGCTAATGGTGATTGATCGTTTGCAAAAAAAAAAACAAAAAAACAAAAGGCAGATTTGCCCTAGAATTTGCTTTGCATGAAGTACATTATTACATTTCCTGTTTTTATGTTCTGAGGCTGAGCGTTTTGCCATTTTCCTTGTGTCGTTGGCACTTGCCAGCGTTCGTGCTGTACTTTTTTGTTTTTTTACTTCTGGCAGATGCCCAGTTATCAATTGTCAGTTGTCATGCCCGATTGGCTCACGTGATTTTTCTTTTATATTTTACTTCTTTTTTTGGATGAGTTTTTTTTTTTTTCTTGGAATGCTGTATCTGAAACACTTTTGCTTATATCACAAGGCATAGCGAGTCCTTACCTCATAATAGAGGGCATATCTTGTGCATTCTAACTTTTGATACATCTTTGTATATTCTTTTCAAAACATGATACAAATAGTTATGAACAATTCCGAAAAAAATTGGTTAGATAAGTCATGATGTCATCAAGTAACCTGCAAAAATCCGACTGAAAATGTGACGTATATTAGGAGAAACAAAAAAAAAAAAAAAAATTAGTGAATAGTGGTGTTATCCTTTTCTTTTCGGATTTCATTTTCAGCGGGATTTATCTTTTTTTTTTTCTCTATGTGTAGATTGAATTTAGATTTGAAATTTTGTCGCATGATAGAGATTGTGTCAATGTTTTCAAATTTCTCGGAATTTATTATGACCATTTTCATCGTGTTTTGAGAGGGATATACGGAGATTACCAAAAGTTACTATATGCACCAGATATTTCCCGCCTCCTAATATACCTAAGGAATTAAAAAAAAAAACACCTCAATAAGTGCCCGTAAAACCATATCAAGAAAATTAACATCTTCATGTCTACCTCGTTTAGGCCAGAAATTCCTTTTTTATTTTATTTTATGTACTTAGAAAACAAACATGTTCTAAAGGTTATATAGATCATTAAATCATTAGGGCTCAAATGCTCAATTCAACACTCGATTTAGATTTACCGTTCTTTGATCTCACCGTCCATCCAATTCAATGCGAAATCTCTGTACAAGACTGGTGTACGAAAATCTAAATTTTGTTTTCTTTGACATGAAAATATAAATATGGTTGACCTCAAATTTCAAACTACGGATGGTCAGTTGGCCACGGGTGGGTGTTTGCGAAACTTCAGGCCGTTACATTGAAGTCTCTTTAAGTTTTTGTTATGGCCGATGGGCCGGCCTTTAATGAAGCCTCAATCTAGCCCAAGTTTTCCATTGCCGACGCACCGTAGTAGTTGCATCTGGTCCGAAATCACATCTGGAGCAAACCTGGCCCAAAGGGCAAGAGTGTCACAGCAAAATCAGCTTCCTTGTTCAATTAACGCAAAGCTTAGTTACTCCAGTCAGTGCAAATGTGGATGTAGGTACAAGTTCATAAACAAACCAAAGAATTGCATCAGCCGTGACACGTAGTTTGCTGCAAATGTGCACTCTTCAGGTGTTGTTGCCTCTCTGCCCATGCTGATGTCTACCGATATGCTTACTTGAGACGGAATTCTTCAGAGCTTGCGTTAGTGTGATCAGCAGCCTGTTTCAAATTCTAATGTACTGTTTGGTGATTACAGGAGTTGTTTGTTTAGGTCGATTTCTATGCAGAAATTTGAGTTCAAGAGACTTGACCCTTGAGAAAGGATGCATTGCGTATCGAGACATGTACAATGCATGGAAGCTCTAAGCGGTGGTTTCATCCTCCACTTAAGCACAAGCCTCCGAAGGCATCACTTTGTTATGGAACATAATTATGGACAAAAGACTAAATCACCTCTTGGAGAGTTTGATCCATTTGGCTATAAATATGAGGACCCCCATGTACAGATGTTGGATTCTCCTCTACATTCTGTCTCTCTGTTGTGTGCTCTATTGTATGATTGGATTGAGATTTTCTACCGACAAATTCTATTACGTAACACGTTATCAACGCTTTTGCTCTTCAACGGCCGAATCGGCATGTCATCGCGATTCCTTCTTTTCCAATCCTCATTTTTCTATTAGATTAATCTGGTAGATTAATTACTATTTGTTCCATAGATTAGATATTGTAATACCCCGTATAACCTTAGAGACTCCAATCGAATTAGAGAGAGAATTAAATAAATCAAATTGAGAAATTGTGCTAGAGAATGGTTTTAATTGGAAGTTCAGGGAGTTTTTCGCTTGTTTCAGAGAACCTGACAGCCCACAGCACCTTGGTCCATTAGCGGAGGAGGGGGGAGCCAAACCATAAGAAAGTACTGTAGCTCATGGTACTGTAGCACCACTGTTACTGTAGCACATCTCCCCCACCTCCTGGTGGCACCTCCCCTACTCTTGTGATCTCCATTGTGGCTGGCCAAGAAGAAGGAAGGGGAAGAAGGGAGAAGGGAAGGAGATGGATCGTGGGCTGGTATTCGTGTGCTTCAGCGGTTCTCCAAGGGTAATCCCCGAATCCGTTCGTTTAGTAGCGTAATTTTGTATTTAGGCAATGTCGGTATTTTGGCAGTATTTTGTGTTCATCTGATTTAGGGCTGTTAATAGTGAAATCAAGTCTGGCTGTCTCCTAGAGAGTTCTAGATCACGTCGAAACCTTTCTGTAGAGTACAAGATAGCGTAGTTTGGACGAGCGGTTCAAAAGATATGAATTTCGTAGCGCTGCTGTTCTGTAAATCTGCTACGATTCTAACAGTTTTTAGTAATCAGACTTAAGGGGATAGCTAACAGAATTTCTGGGAGGTCTCACTATAACGAAAGATATAGATAATTGTCTTAGCTTTTAGGGAAGCTAAAGAATATGAAATTTGGATCATTATTCTGAATGTTATGATGGTTTTAATATTACTGTCTAGAAACCCGACGCGAATTTGATGTTCTGTTAATTAGCTTGGTAGGGGTATTTGATTACAAAATCTGGAAGGCTCATCAACTAGGTTTAGTTGGATAATTTGTTAAACTTTCAAGAACGTCTAAGAACACCTCATTTGGACTCCTGTACAAAAAAATATGAATTTTAGAATATGGCTGTCCAGAGAAGGGACAGATCGATCTTTAGGAGTTGGAATTGGGAATGCGCTTGAGAGTATAGCGAGTGCAGTTGTGCTATTGTTTATGCTTTTGGTCCAGTATGATTGTCTTAGCATGCTTTATAATTATATTCAGGTTGGGGATTGGTTCTGGGGGCAGTGTCCTGTTCGCGTCCTTTGTTCCCGCCCGGTTGAGGCAAGTATTCTGGTTGTTGATATAATTATGAATGTTTGTCAGTAAGCACTTGTGTTTTATACATACCAGCTACGCATGAATGAGATTGGCGAATGCTTGAGTTATGGCTAAAGGTTATTCATGTATGTTGATGATGCAATACATGTTATTTAAAGTTGGAGATTTTGGTATATAATTGTTGATTCACATGTTATTGAAAGATAGAGTACTAGTACATGTGCATGTTGAGAGAATACTTGAGACTTGGTCACGTGGTGACCAAGTATGCATATTTGAGGTCCCCGTCATGTAGATGACGGGCTTGTGGTCCCCACATTCGTGGAATGTGGGCATTGAGTAGAGGTCCCCATCATGAAGATGATGGGCTGTGGTCCCTATACTTGTGGAGTATAGGCTCTTAGTCCCTTTGCTAGAGGGAACAGGTAAGGGTATACATCGATAGTTGTATACCCCGCATTACTGGTAAAATGCGAAAAGAGTAAAAGAGAAAATGATGTATTGCATGTTCGCATTACATAAGTATGTAAGTTGTTTTAGTGTAATGTTCCTTATGGTATGTTGGTGCTATAACTGTGAGCTTAATGTTTCTTTTTTTTATATACTTGCTGAGTCGTTGGGTTCATTCTTGCTTTTGTTGTGCTTTTAGGTACCACTTGCAAGATCGGCATGCATGGTAGGGTGTAGGCTTGCTTTGGATGCACTCACTACCACACATCTTTAAAGATGAATATCATTTAGATCGTATCTTAATAATAAGCAAACTGTTTAAGGATTAATTATGGCTATATTTGAATGTATTGGATTATTTGTAAGGAGGGTAGCAAACTTTGATTATGCTTGTTTTTTGCTTTAGCTGAATCGATTATTCTTTTGAATGTTTTGATGAATTTTGGATGTTGGAATATTGATTATGATATATGCAACTGTTGGAACCTCTTGTATACTTAGTTATACAAAGGAGGTTCTGCCAAAAATTTAGATCTATGTCTTATGTTTAAATTGTTATCATGTTTATTTAGTAGCATTCCAGGCTCTAGTTGGGCTAGGGTGTTATAGATATGTTAATGTCTAAATTAGGGTTCTAGATTGAAGTAGATTCATCTGACCCGGTAGAGACAATGGCCATGGTGGTCAACGCAACGCTGCCCACTCACCACTGTCACCTCGTTCTTCGTGGTGGCGAGGCGAGACCCAAACGGTCGTCCTCGATGCCAGGGGTCTCGCTCGATTTGAGTCGCAACATCATCACCGAAACCACTGTGCCTGAAGCGCACGCCACCGTTGCCTCACCGTGTGAGCCCGCCGCTCTCAACCACCACCATGCCACTACCGACATCCCATGCCGTGGTATGTCGTCAGATCTGATCACCATCTCCTATTAGCGAGAATTACATTTTTGTAGACGCAATCTATTGTTCTACGCGTTTTCAATCTATTAATCTTTAGGCACATGGAAGCCCCGCCTGACGCCGGCTTGGAGCCATGCGCCATGTTAGGCATGTTGCGGCCACTTGAGCATTGCCGCCCGTACGCGTGAGATGCACGATCGAGCCGCGCCGCGCCGCCATGAGCGCCCGAGTCCGCGTTCATTATGTTGTGCTGAGGCCAAGCCGTCACCGCATGCCACCTCTGCGCTTCGTGCGACTGAGGCACGCAACGTCGCTGTCGACCCCGTGCTACGCGCCGCCTCTGTTGTGCTGTTCACAATCGCTACCACCACTGCCCCATTTGCGGCACGTTGAAGTTTTTGACTGGCTAGGCCCTGGCCGCCGATTTTAGGACGATGTGGGCCGAACGGACCGAGGCCCAAATCAAAAATCTAGAAATCTTGCAGAAAGGCCCTTTGGATTTCATAACAATTATAAGGAAAGCTTGCAGATAAGAAAATTTTGCGAAAAACTCATTGGATTTTTGGGAAATTACAGAGAATTTCGTATTTTTATATGTTCTTGCAGAACTACCCTTCGGGAATCCGATTTTGTACCAGATCAATATGTTCTAAGGTTCTTTTATAACTTAGACCCTACGGTTTAAGTTAATTACTTAAAGAAATCCTAAACATTTCATTTAATCCTAGAAACTGAATTTCTAAGGTATATGAGCTTCCATAATTTTGTGAAACCTTAGAACTAGTAGGTATATGAGCGTTCATATCAGGTTACATAAAGGAAGCATATGAGGCTAAATCATAATTAATAAATAGAAGTCTTGGAACCAGATAATTAAGACTTGATGGGTCATTATAAATATAATGAGGTGGTGAAATCTATGGTTCAATGTTCTCGTAGAGTCCGTTACTCTCCCATTATGAATGAAATAATGTTCCATTGCATAAAAACTCTAGCAGATGGCATGAATAAAAAAAATGCAGTAAATGGGTTCTGAAAATCCTTGATGAGATTCTCGAAAGACTCAAAATTTCTAGTAAGAAAGGAAACAAAATTGCAATATATAAAAAAACTCATACCCAATAGTCTCTTACTTGTAGAAAGAGCATCTCCTGGAAGAAAGAGCATCCCTCTGAAGGGAAATCATCTTGCTAGTCGACCTCTTAATCACACCAATAATTATATAATCCATACAAGTGGACAGTGACCTATCCAGACCCGAAAGAATGTAATAAGAAACCTAAATACCAGAAGTGTGCCACATAAGCACTTTATAAAGTGCATCTTCCACTAGAAGTTAGTGGAATGGTTGCTTCCTCTAGTACCATGAATGTACGACATATATTGGTGATAGTGACAATTAATCCCCTAAATGCTAAAACTAAGACTGATCATATTTCATTCTATAGTGGCACAACCATACTTTACAGATCTGCAGAACAGACCATTGGTTGTAACTTTAACCATCTGGAGATAGTTGTAAAATATTAAGCCTGTTAAAGGTTTCGATAAGTCGTATATGAAAGGCATACAATTTTGCAACTAATATTACCCTCATATCCTCTACAAGGACAATCTACTTGTGTTGCACAATTAAATAGTGGTATTTGATAAGTTAAGTATGCTACTCCCCAATAGTTTTTATCCTAAAATCTCCATATGAATAATAGACTTCAACGGAAGTTATCTTCAAGGGGAGCATATGCTAAACACTGATCGTCATGCTTGAGATTTTAAAAATCTTAATTTTAGTCAAGCGTAGAAGGTATTGATACGATAATTACTTCTTAAATTTACCTTGAAGGTTTTACCACCTTACAATTTAGATCTAGTTGGTCAATAATGTTTGATCATAAAGGTCATGCATAGATCCTGATGATCATTACTAAATCCTAAAGATATACTTGCTATTTGTCAAATCGCTATAGTGCAAAATCCCATAATGAATTTATATTTCTTTGTGGTGGTGCAACCATATCTTGGCAATTATATAAATAGATCTTGGTGGCTACTTGTACCAACCATTCAGATATTATAGCACTATAAAAGGCCTCACGTGAATGTACTAGGCTTAGATGTGCGATTAACCACATCCAGAAGTCTTATGGCATTAATACCACCAATATCCCCTCAATTATCTATGAAGATAATGCTGCTTATGTTACCCAAATGCAAATGGGTTATGTCAAGAGCAACATCACGAAGCACATTGCTCCAAATTTTTTCTATCCTCATGAACTCCAAAAGAATGGTGAGATAAAGATCATGCAAACAAAATCTTGTGAAAATCTAGCTGATTTATTCATTGTCTCTGCCTGTATTCAATTTCTAAAGATGTGTTTGTAGCATTAGAATGATGCGGTTTAAAGAGTTGCAGGGTTCAGGGGAAGCAAATCCCTAGATCATAACCCTTATCAAATCCTGAGGATTTATTCAAAATCTTGAAGATTGAATCCTTAAGATTAAATATTGTACTCTTTTTCTTGGTAAGTTTTCTTAAAGTTTTCTCACATGAAGGTTTTTAATGAGACAACAAGTTTAATACAATTTACGAATGTAATGTACTCTTTTCTCTTTTCTTTTCTTTTTCCAATGGGTTCTTTAAGGAGTTTTTGACAAAGCATTTACATATCGTTGTCTATTGCCCAAGTGGGAGTGTTATGAAACCTAGTTCTGTGCAAAAGGCTAAATCGCCCTTTTGGCTATAAATATGAGGACCCCTATGTACAATGACACACATGAATAAAAATATTGGATCCTACTCTACATTATGTCTCTGTTGTGTGCTTTATTGTGTGATTGGATTGAGATTTTCTACCGACTAATTCTATTATTTAACACACTCAAGTTCTCACCCACCCAATGCACAAAGCACAAATCAATTTATTTGATTTCAGGTAGATGTTATTTCATGGTGGTTTTGTTGGACCCATAATACTATTTGCATGTCTGCTCTCAAAAACTTTTATGTCAACCTTCAAAACATGTCATTATTCAACATTTTACATTATGAACCCTATAAGTACAAAAGATATTACAAATATTAACTTGGCC
Source organism: Ampelocalamus luodianensis (assembly GCA_036346255.1). Taxonomy (NCBI): domain Eukaryota; kingdom Viridiplantae; phylum Streptophyta; class Magnoliopsida; order Poales; family Poaceae; genus Ampelocalamus; species Ampelocalamus luodianensis. The sequence goes on along the minus strand of CM070628.1, from coordinate 22,703,510 downwards.
CACCCATCAGTCACACTTCTCTTTTTCCTTCCTACCCCCTTTTGTCTCTTCCCCACGCACACGTCCCCTTCATCTCTCCCTCCCACACTTTCCCCACCCTGCCCCTCACTGTCCTAATACCGTCGCACTGCGATTCGCCGTCGGTCGCTTGCCGCTGCATTGCAACCTCTTCTCTTCCTGCTTTGTCGGTCCCTCCGCTACTCGTTTCATTCTCTGCATCACCACCGCCACCACCCTTGAAGCTACCCACAGGCGATCCCCACTTGGAGGGTCACCGGTGTCTAGATCCAGCTAGATCTGAACGGCGGAGGTCCAAATTCGGCTGGATCCGGTCGCAGTCAACCACATCCTCAACGCAGCGCGCTAGCCAAAGGTTTGTCGCTATTGTCCCAGCCGGATCCGGTCGTCGTTGTAGTCCCGGCCGTCGTATTCGTCTTCCTAGGAACCGGCATCCATCCCAAGCTCTTGCCGGCCACCACCGATGGATGCGGTCAACGCGGGAGGTCGTATCAGCATGGACACCACCGACGCCCGGTCGCCGCCTCCGTCGTGCATAGGTGGTCGTCAGTGGGAGAGATGGAGATGAGGGAGAGGGCTGCTACCTTCGCCATAGCGCATCTCCTCAAGTGACGCCTTTGTTGTTTGTCAGCCAGACACCCATAGCTTCTGCAGGCTAGGCTACGAGGCAGCCATTGAACCGAGCTGGCACTAGGAATATGAGGCGGAGGTCCGGGGCTGGGATTCGAACCCCCACCACCGAGACTGCACAAGCAATAGCATACCACTGGGCTACGCTTGCCCTTGTGGTGTATTCACTACTTTGATTGTATTTAGCCCTGCAAATTCAAACCAACCGAATTTTTTTGAACGAAACCTAATCCTTTCGTATGGGGACGAAATAGACGAAATTTCATCGAAATTGTGAACCCTGCTCCTGTCGCCCAATTAGAACATTGGGGAGGTTGTTGTCGCTATTTTAATTGGCGCTAGGATGGTTCTGTCTTTTTTATTTATGTGTAGCGGAATTTTCAAATTTTTATAATTTTGTTTTTAAAATTTGGTAATACGTTTAAGTGTCCGTGTAGTTCGGAATGCAAAAATTGAAGAAAACAATGTAATGTGAAGTAGAGAATGGACAAAATTTGGACAATTCACAAGTTCACTGTCATTTGGAACCTTTATTTTTAGTGACTACTTCCAGAACACGTCTTTTGGACCTTTATTTTTATGTTGTTCCATGCCTTACTACGCCAAGAATTGAATGGCACAAGAGAGCGAGATTTGAAGTCGGCTTTACAACGGAGTTGCAAATTGAAATAGACTTTTATAATAAAGTTGTAAATTGCATGGCGTGCAGGATTTGGTTACATGCATAAGGAGCGACATCATGCAGGATGCAAAAAACTAAAATAAACCTACGATACATATGCATCTTTTTGTAATAGAAATAAAGTCGATTCGAACAAAAATCATTAGTTTCGGTGGCCCATCGCTCCCTTCCCCTTGTCTCCTTGCTACTCACGGCGGGGACCAGTCTCGAAGTCATCCAAGTCCTGCGAGACGGGTCGGACGGTTGAATGATGTTAGGATAACACAACGTCGGGCTAAATTAATAATTATGATGCATGTTGAACATAACTTACCTCTTGGATCTGGAGTGAGCCCGGGCGATGGGGAGCAGTAGTATGGCCACATCATCCTCCCATGTCACCTCGACTATCTTCGCTAGTGGAAGGAGGCCTGCTACCCTCAAACTGTATCAAAAATTATTAAGAACAAACGTTAGTCCACCCAAAATAGTCAGGCTGCAAATGAGTACGCGAAGATCGCAACTGCACGTACCTCAGAACCCAATGTGGGTCCACCCTTCACGCTCTCATAGGCGTGCGCACCCGCAGCGCACCAAGCTCAATCGCCGCCTCGCCCTCCTAGGGGAGGATGGTACTGAGGTGGATACGATGATATGCGTCAATGACCGGGTCAAGCAACTCGTACGACCACTGCACAGCGTGTCCTGGGTCTGCCATTCCTGAAAATTCAGTGCATACATTGTAAAAACTACGAAATATTTACAAAAAGTAATAAGAAGCGTCAATAACAAAATAATTACCTTGCACAAATAGAAACAAAATTTAAGTTGGGATTATTTTGATTAAGCTATACAAACCCTACTAACCTACTCTTCAATTTTTACAGATATTTCATAGGAATGTTGTTATTTCCTAGTTTAAAAAGTATTTTTTGGCACTAACAGAATGATTACTACAAGCAAATGGCAATCAAAATAATGTTGGGGTTATCTCGATTAGGCTTTACAAACTCTACTAAGCTACTTTGCAATTTTTACAGACTTGTAATAGGTATCTATCTACTTTTCTTGTTTGAAAAGTGTCTCCAGTAATTTTAAAATATTACCGTGTGCAAATAAAAACAAAAAAAAGTTCATAATATTTCAATTCAGCTCGACGTAACCTATGTAGCAACTTTGGATTTTTTTTTTATAATTTTTAGATGTGTCATGCTATTTTTCATGTTTACAAAGTATTCTCTGCACTAACAAAATAATTATCACGCACAAACAGAAACCAAAATTAAGCTGAGATTATTTTTATTAAGCTCTACCTACCCTACTTAGCTACTCCATTTTTTTTTCAGATTTTAAAGATGTATCTAGCTATTATCCGAGGTGTCTTTCTATTTTTGTAGATTTATTCTAAATCGTTCGAGGATTGTAACAAAAATAATATATGCACGATGAACTAAAATATACATAGCTCAAATGATGTACAATATAAAATAGCTAAAATTATCTAATCTATTGAATCCTATGTCGCTATTTTTATTTGCTAACCGACAAGTTTTCGAAATAATGTTCGAAGTTGCAAAAATATGGACCTACAAAATGCCATGTAACACCCCAGCCCAACACGTGCCTGGAATGCTACTAAACTAACAACAAAGCGGAATAAAACCAAGACACTTTACTAAATTCCTTAAATTCCGGCAGAAACTCCTCTCTTTAGCTAACTTTACTAAGGATTCCAATAAATTCAATTATCCAAACTAAACAATCCAACATTCAGCATAATCAGTAGGCATTCATGTCATACTAAGTGACTAAAGCATAATCACAAATATCCAGATATGCTACTCTTTATTATTACAAATAATCCAACGCGAAAACATAATCATAATAAATCTTTTAAGCAACTCGCTCATTTATTAAGGCATGAACTGAAATATAATCAACTTTAGAAGGTTCATGGTAGTGTGCGTGTGAACATAAAGCTACTCCTCTCCATGCATGTTGTTTTTGGATTGGGTACCTAAAACAACAATAAAAACAAGAGTGAGTCCACAGACTCAGCAAGTACATATAAAAGACATACAATACAAATTGTAACATTAGCATCCAATTCCGGAAGCACATCATTAAATCGTTCACATACATATGCAATGCTCAAGGATCCTTTCTCTTTATATATTTTTGCATTTTACCAGTAATGCAAAGTATGCAACCGTCGCTGCATACCCATGCCTGTGCTCGCAAGCGAAGGGACCAATTGCCCATTACTCCGCAAGTATGGGGACCTCAAGCCCACACTCCACAAATGTGGGGACCTCATGCCCGTCACATACATGACGGGGACCTCAAAGAAATGCATGCTTGGTCACCACGTGACTGCCGTCAAGATGATCTCAATATGCACATGCACAGTCTCTATTCATCATCAATATACCAAAACAATAACATCGCACATGAATAGAGCATAAACATACTTTGAGCATTTGTCAACCTTAAAACAAACATCATGCCAGCAATCTTGCATCGCTATCATGTACCAAAGCACACATTCATGACCAAGCATCTTCAACCAAAGTAACAAACAAAGTACATGCCTCAACCGTGCGAGAACGAAGGACGCGAAGAGGGTGCTGCCTCCAGGACCAGTCCCCCACCTAAATTAATTAAAAGCATACTAAGACGACATTAATGGACCAAACAAACTATATAAGCAAACACGAACTAGAAATAGCTTGTAACGCGATCCCGACTCCAATTTCCTAAATGTTGATCTAACCCCTCTGTAAACAGTCGTGTTCTAAAATTCGTATCTTTTAGTACAGAAGTCCACATGAGGTGTTCTTGGACTTCATTGAAAGGTTATCAAATTCCCCAACTAAACCTAGTTGGTGGGCCTTCCTGATTCAGCCATCTAATACCCCTATCATGTCAATTAACAGAACATCGTTTTCACGTCAAGTTCTCTGGATAGTACACTAAAACTATCATAACTTTCAGCTTGTTTGTCCAAACTTCGCGTTCTTGAGCTTCCCTGAAATCTACGACAATTATCTACAACTTTCGTTATACTGAGATCCTCTAATTTTCCTTTTAACGGAACGCTCAAGTCAGATTACTAAAACCTATCAGAATACCGACAGACTTGCAGAACAGTCGCACTAAAAAAAAAATCATAACTTCTGCTACAGAGGTCTGAATAATGCGATCTTGTACTTCATCAAAAGCTAGCGGCGTCCCCTACAATTCTCTAGGAGACGTCCAGAACTAAATCTGCCTGTATCTACAACAAAACATCGATCTAACACGAACTGTCCTGAGCAGGCCTGATTACCGACATTGCTACAACGATTAAAGGTGCATCTAATCGGGGGAAAACAGGGGTTACCCTTGACGAACCGATTGTTGGGCACGAAGAGGACCCACTAGCGATCTCTTCCCACGAAGATGGTCTTCTTCTCTTCTTCTACCTCTTCCTCTTCCTCTCTTCCTTCCCCTCCTTCTTCCTAATGACCGGCAGCAGGGAGGACGACGCCGAGGAGAGGAGGAGCGATTGAGGCGGAGGTATCAGAAGCGCTGCTACTTGCAAGACGCTGCGTCTTGTAGCATGGCGCTCTTGTAGCACATGTGGCTAGGGTTTAGTTCTCCTCCTTGCCTTCTAATGGGCTGCTAGCCCACTTATGGGCCTTGGGCCACTATGACCAGCTCCTCTCCTCTCGAATATGAATTGGCGGCCCATTCCTCTCCTAAAATTCTGAATTTTCTACCTTATTTCTCTTAATTCTCTCTCAATTTAGTTGTTCTCTCTCGAATAATCTTTCGAATACTTTTGGGGTATTACATGACAGACCGAATCTAATGCTTCGTCTGTCTCCTCCACTACGAACTGTCAGGGCTTCATCGTGTCTCTTCTCCCGCTCTCCTCCTCTCTCTTCTCCCTCTCTTCTCTTTTTTTTCTGGAATTAAAATGATATTTTCACCGATTTTTGACCTTTAAGTACAAAGTTCATGTCGTCAGTTGAACTCTAGCTATTTTAACTCGTGACAGGAACATTGTTCACTTCTTGTCGCTGGTCCAAATGGCGACAGGAAATTGCACTGGCGACAGGTAGTCAACAGGGTCTCTGTCGTCAATTAGAATGGCGACAGAAGCCTATCATCATTCCAAATGACGACAGAGATATAGTTTTGTTAAAAAAAAAAGACTATTTAATTTTATAATAATTTTTAAAAATAATATTATTTTAAAAAAATTCATGCCCGTCCTACGCACGAACCACTGATCGGACGGACGTTAACTTGGAAAAAAAAAATCCGGACGCCCTTATTCCCCTTCGCCGGCAATTTCCCCCAGACATACAGCCCACCTAGCCGGCCCGGCATCGGCCGGTAAGGCAACACGGCCCACATTAGCAAACATGGCAAGCTTGCGTTGGTGGGCATCCTAACATGCTTTACACGACCCACGTCCACGACCATCATTTATTGGTGTAACAAGGCTCTGTATTCAATTGCTCTCTGGAGGAAAACCCGATGAATGATCGAGATGAGTTGCCACCATGTGAAGAACTGAAGACATGATCATACAATTACAGAATTTGCTGATGATCCTGGGCCGAAGCTCGCAAGTCGCAACCATTAACCACGCGCATGACATCTGAAGAAAACGGTGAGATTGGATTTTGAATTCAATCTCACTCCGAGCAAATCAGTAAGATTTAAACCCTCAATTATGGGAACCTCCTCCGTCAGAGAAGAAGGATGCCATATTCTCTTTCTTACAGCGAAATGAAACCACGAGCCTTGGACCATTCACGTCGCCAGTTTTGCGAAAAAAATCCTCGGACTTTCCAGAATGGCGTCGGGTCAGGCTAAACCCGCAGCCGCAATTTTTGCAGTCGTCTATTTGCGTAAAGGCCCTCATTGTTTGATGAAATTGCGTTGAGGTCCTGTGCGCTTGTGGCTATCCGATGTCGTGGAGGGTGCTGATATGGTCGTCCGCCTGCTTGTCTAGATCCCGTGCCCTAGCCCCTCCCGTTCCCCTCGCAAAGGGCTCCGCCCGCCTCCCCTCGCACTCGCTCACGTTGCCCCCTCCTCCTCTTCGCCCATGCCGCCCTCGGCGCCCCTCCTCCCCTTCGCCCACGTCGCACGCCTCCTACCCTCCACTTGCCTCCTCCCCCTCGCAGTCACGCCCTACCCTCGCCGCCCGCTTCCCCCCTTGTAGTCGCGCTCCGCCCTCGCCGCCTGCCTCCTCCCCCTCGCTGTCGCACCCATGTCCTCGCCTCCCTACTCACCTTCCTCACTTAGCATCCTCGCCTCCTCCCACCTCGGCCGTGCGCCCTCGTGCTCGCACTCCCCGCCTCCTCCCCGCCATCGCGCAGTCACCACTCCTCTCCTCGCCTTCCACGCTGCTGTCGCCGCTCTGGTTGCCACACGCCCGAACCCTAGGACGCCGGCGATGTTTCCTTCCTTTCTCCTCTCGTCGCTCCACGAAGGATAGGGAGGACGATGATGCGGGAGGAGATGTGGATGGTGGGAGAGCACCGCCCTTGATGCGGCCCAATCCGACGGTAGGGGAGAGACGGGAGGTGAGGTCCTTTCCTATAGTGATCCTCCTCTCCTTTCTTCCGCCCATCGTGGCCCAAAATCGGGCCAAAACTTGCTGAGCAAGAGAGCCGCGACATCAAGCGGCCGCCGCAGTGATGCTTCGATTTCTATGTCTGTTTTGCTCCAATTTCTACTAATTTGTGAGCTGAGATTCTTGGTTTTGTGCATACTTGTTTGAGCAACGAAGGCTTAGTTCTTCCTTTTATAGATGAATGAAGTACTTTTTGTTTGGCGATGTTCGCCTTGGGATGTTTGCTGCAACTTTCTTTTGCATACAGAACCTTCTTACTAAGAACAGTGGCGTACATGATGTGTTTAATATTGCTAGAGCTGGCTCGGCTACCACTGCTGCTTTTGGGCTTATATGTACGTATCTCACCATACTAAATCTTGGATTTAAATTAAACTTGGTTAAACAATTGAGAATCTTGGTCACAGAAAGACATTTTTGCTATTCTTCAGATATATTATCGTATCTTATAACTTAGAGTAAGCTTATGAAATATGTTCACTGTACTATGAATTGCATCCAAAAAGGAGATTATAGAAGTGATTAAAATAGAATGAACAGTAGCACTGCATTCATCTTTACAAACAACAATGGACCTATGATGGTCCAAATATCTGATACATGGAATACGATGGAATAGACTTGCCAAGAGCCTAGGATTGTCTACTTGGATTTATGCATCATTCAAGATACTTTCATTTTTTTTTGTGTCAATACCTTGAATATATAGTTTGTCGGGGAAGAAGTTCATAAAACAATGTTTGCTTGAATATCTTCATGATTCTTGATACCTTTCATAATACTTTTCCTATATTATTTTCAGTCCGTATCTTCAGAAACTGTAAATATCTTTTGGTGTTTGTTGCAGTCTCTTTTTGCGCATAACATGATGGGATAAATCATTATTTTTTTTTTGACGTAGAAAGGTAGAGACTATCTTTATGTGAGACACCCTACCAAGTCTAGGACTTAAATCTGGGTGGGCTGCTTAGACAACACCACAGCTAGCCAAGTGAGTAAGCTCACTTCCTCAGATAAATCATTATTTTATCTTATTGTTTGTATTTACTTCTCATTCTACTATGCAAATAGTCGGTTTTAACTTAATTAACACTAGGGTAGTGCTCAGTATACTGAGTTCACCTTAACTGATGTCTATATATCTTCAGTGCCAAGTTCACCAATGTGGCACGCATGAAATGCAAAACAGGGGATGATGCATGTACTAATTTTATGAGCTACATGTGTCATCAGGCACATCTTACACTCAGTATCTCCATGGCTCGATTCTGCTATGAAGGGGATGAGAGGTAAAAATGGAAGTAAGAATATAAGATCCACATCTTACACTTAGTTTCTCCAACTTTTAGCCTTTTTTTGACATGAAACAACAGGAGACTCTCCTACTACGCTATATTAATAATAAAATAAAGAGTATATGTACAGGAGGTAAGAAGAAAAAAAGGAGAATGTATATCAGATATGGATTACAAAATGCTTAGCCAATCAAGTAAAAAAAATTCGGATTTCCTCTTTTATGCTTCGCCGGATTTTCATGGTCTATACCTCTTTTATCCTTCGCCGAATTTTCATGGTCTATACTTTCCTTTTGTGTTGTACAAGATTATTAACATGAAGTAATTCTACCAAATCAGTATATGTGGATGTATCCCTTATGTAGTGTGATGCAGGAGCATGTTCATGTCCATGACAATCGAATTTAAGTATGCTTATTATTTATTTTCTTCTAACGTTATTACATAGTTTCCTTTTGTTTTGGCGAACAAAGGTTAAAGCTTCTGTTGTTAATCTGTTGTGATATAGAAGCAAGTTAGATATAGTACATTAGGTTTTAATTATATTTTAACCTAGATTAGTTTGGTATTTGGATGTCATAACTTTCCTGTATACATCTGGATCTCCTCATGAACTATTGAAAAAGGTGATTTCGAGCCATTCATGTTTAAATTTTGTAACATGTTTTGGTTACATTTAGTTGGGCTATATACCTAGGTATTTTTAGATGTGTTTGTTTGTATGGTTTGGACAAAACAAGCATTCTGGATCATTGTAGGCATCTCCTAGGCTAAAGGTAGAGCTATATTGAATTTTGTTATTTTGTTATGTACTTAAAAGCTGCTTGTGCGTAGATAAACCTCACTAAGGTCTTAACTACTATCATTGTTCATGACATACCTACTACTTCTATTCCATTGCCCCCTTTTTTTTGTGAAGACGATTTCCATGCCCTTTTTCCTATTAAAAGTGTGCAGAACCTGCAGTCTAAACATTTTCCCCGATTTATCGCTTTTGAGGTAACACCTTCAAGTTGCCGCTTTGTTTTAGTTTTTTTTAGGATTGCGTTGCTCTGTAGTTTGATTCTTTTCCCCTATGCTGTTTTCTAGCTATAAATCTTACCCAAGAGAAATACTCCCAATTGTACAAACCTTGATTTCAGAGGATGCCTCTACATTTCTTCAGTGTAACAGCTCTCTAGCTCTTTATATATGTGTATGTGTGTGCCTTGTTTCTGTAATAGCATGGTGCTACAACTAAACTTGTGGCTGCTACTAATGCTTCATGTTGTCATGTGTATGCTTCTTCAAAAAAAAAAAAAATCTTGTGTATATATCTATATCCTGCTTATTTAGTTGATATTCCACCATATGCTTGGCATGTTAAGATTTGGTGGGATTTCTTGATAAGAGGGGTTACTGGTCAGTGGGGTTTTTAGAGGTGACAAGAGATTGGTAGATCAGTATTTAGTGGATAGATTTGCTATGATGTAATTCCCACATTTTAGCAATGGGAGAAATTGTATAGAGCTCTTTGCGCGTAGGTACCATTTTGTTCTCCTAGCAAGCTTAATTTGTTACCTTAATTGTTATTTTGTTAGGAAGCACAACTTCCATGCTATGTTCATTTTTAGATGATTTAACTAGACCATGCAGAGCATAGATCAAACTCTCGTTCTGGATTTAAAATAATATATAGGGCACGATAGTTATTGGTAAAGCAGTAGCTCCCATGTAACATCTCAATTTTGGACTTGTGTTTCAAATATAAGAAAATGAGTAGAAATTAAAACATTTTCTTACATCATGTATTTCTTGTATGTTCTAAATAATTCCTGTACAAGAATTATGGAAATACAAGTTACAAGTCATTTGACCCAAATCGTAACCTTTCAAAAATATTCTTGTCAAATCTTGTGATCATCTTCTGAAAATATTTTTTCTAAGTTCTAGGGAAGGTATGTGACCCCTCTGAAAAATTTCACAATTTTTAGAAATTGTTTGAATATTTTTAGAAGGCAGTCAAATCTGTTTGACTTTCAGTCAAAACCCTAAACCAGAACCTTGCAGAATTTTTGGAGAAAAAAGCACTTCATGAAAACCTCTGCAAATTTTATACAAGGTTAATATCTAAGTTATCAAGCTCCTGTAAAAATTGCAGAATTTTTGGAGTTAGTTTGCTACCTTTGAAAATCCTTCAAAGTCTCAGCTCTTAATTAAAACCCTAGGCAACTTTGGTTGGGTTTTGGTCGGACCCGAGTTTGGCTCGAGTCACTTGGTTGGACCCAACCAACTAACTGTACTCGGGCTCACCTAAAAGGCGCGCTCGATCCTGGCCGTTGATTTTCAATCGGGTGGCCCTCGTTCATGAGAACGTTCGGACCTCGCGGACGCACCAACTAATTGGGACCGTTGGATCAAGATCCAGCCGTCTAGATTGGTTGTGCCGATCGGGTCACCCGGTTGTCCTTTTTAATCCTGGTCGTCCATCTCAAATCCGACGGTCACGACCTCTTTTTGCCATTCTTCTTCTTCCTCGCATGCCTGTACGCGCGTGCGAGCCATGGCAGGGAGAGCAGCTGTGCCTTGTCACTTAGTAGTTTATGAGTTGATGTGCTTAACCATGCTTAGCTATTGGTAGAAATGGGCGGTTATCGACTTGTCGATAACCTTGATCACACAAACTTATTATGATCTGTATGATTTCGCCTTTGTGCTATGTTTACTGGTAAAAACTAAAAACTGAAAACAAAATGATTTCGACTTGGGCACAATGGTATGATGGTGTGTGTTTGGGTGTGACTGGAATGGTGCCCAGGTCAATTAAGGACCGAACATCTTGTGAGTCCCTGTTATCCAGGCAATTTGGGCGTGCTAACCACACTAGAGGGAAATGGGACCTGTCTTGGCTAAGTACTTTGGGGGTGTTAATTAATGAGTCGCGTGGTGGGTTGCATATTTGATTATATGCAACATGGACATGTTTGTGGGGAGAGGAGAACACCCGCCTAGGCCGGTGCATCCTACTCTACGTATGGATCCTTAGTGGGGGCCGGTAAGGTGGTCCACTAGGTGATAACCCCCATACATGCGGCTCTTGATTAGCATTTTTCATTGAAAATGTCTCGTAGGACTTAGCCGTGCTGGCATACCAAAGGAAGTGTGCTTAATAGCTTGGCAAAAAGGCGGTCTGAAGTGTGGGTACATTGGTACACCCCTGCAGGGTTAAAACTATTCGAATAGCCTCGTCCTAGGTTATGGACACGCTTGGGTAAGCTTTTCAAGAGTTAGACTACAACAATTTAATTAAAACTTGATGGGTAGTACGAATCGGGGATTCGTGCTATGTTGTGGTGGCTATTGGGTTAGTCACCTTTAGGTGGTTACTTCTTATTTATCGTTACTCGCTGTTATTTCAATGCTTACAAACAGATTTTACAAATTGCCTTCAATCTATTACATTATTGCAAATGAAAATTGCTTTATGTGTCCAATTAACCATATAACCATTTCTTTTGAATTCAGCTCACATGTAGTTATGTATAGGCTTGTTACTCGTAAGTCTTGCGAGTATATTATTGTACTCACCTGCATTGCTTGTTGTGTGGAGAGGAAGAAGGTGAGCCCCTAGGGCGTCACTTTTGTGAGATGTGTGGCTTTTGGGACGACTAGCTTGGCGGTCTGGTTGGTTGCCTTGTGGGTTAAGGCACACTGATTGGTGTTTGTTTATAGCCATCTTATGCTCCTTTTGCTTCCGCTGTCTTATGTTACTTTAATGTCATTTGGCCGGTCGGCCCATCTTTTGTAATAACTTTATAATATGTATGTCTTTTGGTAGACTGGTTAATGTGATGTATGGAATTGATGCATGATTTTGTAACAGGGTGTGTATACTATGTTTCTGGGAAGTATACATATCTCGAGGCTTGGTTTATTTGATTTGTGATGCTAGCGCCAATGGAAGGCTAAGCATTACAAGCCAAATAAATCTGGGTCCTCACAAAGTTGGTATCAGAGCCATACTGACCGTAGAAACCCCTAGCTTGATCGTCCTTAGGATATTTTGAAAACTTAGTTTTTAAATATCAAATGATTCATGAAAGTCTTAAGTAAGCTCTCAGATTTTATTCCTTGTCTATCTTAGTTTGCTCATCTTACCCTGTCTTGTGAACTTTTGAAGTACTGATTTTCCTCTCATCTTCTTTCAAAAGATAGTTGTTTATCGGTTAAGTTGGTTTTGGGAGAACCATGAGAGTTATATGCGAAGTGTTAGCTGTCTTTTGGTGAAGGGTAGGAGCTTCTGGAAGTGAGGATTTCGGCCAAGAGCTTGAAGGACAAAATCTGGACAACAAGCTCTATTCTGGACAGCTAGCTATTCTGAAAATGTAGGACTGAAAATGAGATGTTAATCCAACTAAAACTAGTAGGAATAAAAGCGTAAGATGTGATATGAGTTAGCTAAATGTCTAACCCTTCTTTAGGTGGTTTTACCCTGCTTTTAGCTGTGTTGAACCAGCAGGTTATGTTCTATTTTTGCCTTCTTAAAACTGATTGCTCGTTCTTCCATACGAGTTAGTCATACCAGGGAGTTGATTTTGTAAATTGAGATCTTGCATTGATGTTATGCTGGTTTTTAAGCTTTTGGAGCTCGTTTCTTAAGTATGTTAATTGCTTTCCTTGCCTTCCCTTTTCGGGCTCGTTGCTAACTTATCTTAGTGGAACAGGATGGTTGGAAGAACGCGTGGCAGTCAGCCGGCTGGTCATGATGAGGAGCTTTCTCCTCCTCCGACCATGGCCGAGGTTCTCGCTCAGATCGAGCGAAACCACATGGATCAGACGCGGATCCTGGAGGTCATCGCGAGGAACACCTCCACTCCCTCTGGTGCTTCGGGACCTGGAGGTGGTGGACATCAGTCTTGTGGGGAACTCTCAGAGTTCCTCCGCACACAGCCGCCCACCTTCTCCTAGTCCGAGGACCCTCTTGACGCGGACAATTGGCTGCGTATGGTTGAGCGAAAGCTCAACATCGCTCAGTGCCAGGAGCAGGAGAGGGCACTTTTCGCATCTCATCAGCTGGAGGGTGCGGCACTCTCATGGTGGGATAACTTCCTCGCCATGTAGCCCGCAGGCCACGTGGTCTCGTGGGAGGAATTCAGGTCTGCTTTCCGTCGGACCCACATCCCAGACGGCCTAATGAAGCTGAAGAAGAAGGAGTTTCTTGCGCTCAAACAGGAGCGCAAATCTGTGACAGAATATTTGTACAAGTTTAACCACTTGGCTCGTTATGCTCCGGGTGAGGTGGCCACTGATGAAGCCAAGTAGGAGAAGTTCATGGATAGCTTGTCTGAGGAGCTGCAGGACAAGCTGTCTATCGTGGATTTTCTCGATTTCCAGGCCTTGGTTGACAAGGCCGTCGTCGCTGAGCACAAGGCGAAGGCGCTGGGGGAGTCCCGCAAGCGCAAGTGGGAGGCCCAAAAGGCTGCACGGGTCAGCCTTGTCCGTCCCCATGTTGGGCCAGCACCTGAGAATTGATGATCTTTTTGACCAGTTGACTAGAGCTCGGGCATTATCCAAGATTGACTTGAGACTAGGGTATCAACAAGTCAGGATCGGGGCTGAGGATATTCCAAAGACAGCTTTCACTACTCGTTATGGTCTTTACGAGTACACCGTCATGTCTTTTGGCTTGACCAATGCTCTCGCTCTGTTCATGAATCTTATGAACTCAGTATTCATGGAGTATTTGGATAAGTTTATGGTGGTATTTATTGATAACATTCTTATCTACTCCAAGAGTGAAGAAGAGCATGCTGAGCATCTGAAGCTTGTGTTGGGAAAGCTGCGTGAGCACCAGCTGTATGCGAAGTTCAGCAAGTGCGAGTTCTGGTTGAAGGAGGTGGCATTCTTAGGCCATGTTCTTTCAGCAAGAGGAGTGGTTGTGGATCCTAGCAAGGTCAGTGATGTACTATCTTGGGGCCAGCCCAAGTCAGTCACCGATGTGCGGAGTTTTCTTGGTTTGGCGGGTTACTACCGTCGCTTTATTGAGAACTTCTCCAAGATCGCAAAGCCAATGACTGAGTTGCTCAAGAAGGACAAGGAATTTGTGTGGTCCTCTGCTTGTGATGAGAGTTTTCAAGAACTCAAGAAGCGGTTGACTTCAGCCATAGTGCTTGTTCTTCCTGATGTCCATAAGAGCTTTGATATCTTTTGTGATGCGTCTCGCCGGAGACTTGGTTGTGTTCTTATGCAGGAAGGCGAGGTAGTAGCCTATGCATCAAGACAGTTGAGGCCTCATGAATTACTATCCTACCCATGACTTGGAGTTAGCTGCTGTGGTTCATGCACTCAAGATTTGGCGGCACTACTTGATCGGTAACCGTTGTGAGGTGTATTCTGATCACAAGAGCTTGAAGTATTTGTTCACTCAGCCAGATCTGAACCTCAGAAAAAGAAGATGGTTGGAGTTGATCAAAAATTATGATATGGGCATTCAGTATCATCCGGGCAAGGCCAATGTTGTGGCGGATGCACTTAGTCAGAAGGTGTATTGCAATACTTTGATACTCTAAGAGCAGCAGTCTGCCCTTCTTGAAGAATTTCAGCGGCTCAATTTGGGTTTGGTTGAGCACGGTTCTCTTGCTACCTTGGTTGTGCAACCAACCTTACTGGACCAAATCAAGGCGGCACAGCAAACAGATGTTGGTGTGAGTCACATCAAGAAGAACATCAAGAATGGAGCAGCCAAGTGCTTTTCAGAGGATGAGCATGGTGTTGTGTGGTTTGGACAGCGCCTTATGGTTCCAAAAGTCGTGGAATTGCGGAATCTGATTCTCCGCGAAGCCCATGACTCCCCCTTGTCCATCCATCCCGGGGCTACCAAAATATACCAAGATCTTCGTCAGAGATTCTGGTGGACCCGAATGAAGCGCGAGATTGCCAAGTTCGTTGCCTGGCGCGACGTGTCTTTGTCGGGTTAAGGTCGAGCATCGGCCCCGGCAGCCTTCTTCACCTTTTTGGTACCGAGTGAAAGTGGGATTCCGTTGGTATGGACTTTATCACCGGTCTGCCCCCGTACTTCTTCGGGGAAGGATGCTATCTCGGTTGTCATCGATCGATTGACAAAGGTAGCGCATTTCGCAAAGGCGTACCACCCTCAGTGTCAGTCGGTTGGCGGATCTCTACATTTCCCGTATTGTGAGCTTGCATGGTGTGCCACGAACGATTGTGTCAGATCGTGGTTCTCTTTTCACCTCTCGGTTTTGGCACAAGTTCCAAGAAGCCATGGGGATTCGTCTTTCTTTCAGTTCAGCTTATCATCCCCAAACTGATGGTCAGACGGAGAGGGTCAACCAAGTGTTGGAAGATATGCTCCGTGATTGTGTTATTTCCTATGGGAAGAATTGGGAGAAATGCCTACCGCTTGCCGAGTTCTCCTACAACAACAGCTTTCAGGCCAGTCTTGGCGTGGCACCTTTTGAGGTCTTGTATGGGAGGAGGTGCAGACCCCCACTGAACTGGTCAAAAACTGGTGAGAGGAAGTTTTTCGGCCCAGACTCAATTCAATGAGGCCGAAAGCCGGGTTCAATTGATTCGCGAGCATTTGCGTGTGGCCCAGTCCAGGCAAAAGAGTTATGCGGATCGTCGTCGCCGAGAGTTGAGCTTTGAGCCCAATGACTTTGTGTATCTCAAAGTCTCACCCTTGAAGGGCCATCAGCGTTTTGGCATCAAGGGCAAGTTGGCTCCTCGGTATGTCGAGCCTTGTCGCATCATCGAGAGAGTGGGAGCCGTTGCATACTGATTGGAGTTGCCGGCTACACTTGAGGGGGTACATGATGTGTTCCATGTGTCTCACCAAGAAGTGTCTTCGTGTTCCAATTGAGGAAATTCGTTGGAGACTCTTGATGTGCAAGGAGATTTGACACACACGAGCATCCTATTCGTATTCTTGAAGAATATGAGCGAGAACGAGGAACTGTGCCATTAAGTTCCTTAAAGTTCAAGTGGTCAAACCATTCTCAAGATGAGGCAACTTGGGAGCGGAAGATCGCCTCAGGTCGACTACCCGTCTTTCTTCTCCGAGTGACGTAATCTCGGGACGAGATTCTTGTAAGGGGGGGGGGAGATTTTGTAACATCCCAATTTTGGACTTGTGTTTCAAATGTAAGAAAATGAGTAGAAATTAAAACTTTTTCTCATATCATGTATTTCCTGTATGTTCTAAACAATTACTGTACAAGAATTATGGAAATACAAGTCACAAGTCATTTGATCCAAATCGTAAACTTTTAAAAACATTCTTGTCAAATCTTGTGATCATCTTCTGAAATATTTTTCCCAAGTTCTAGGAAGGTATGTGACCCTCTGAAAAATTTCACAATTTTAGAAATTATTTGAATATTTTTAGAAGGCAATAAACTTGTTTGACTTTCAGTCAAAACCCTAAACCGTAACCTTGCATAATTTTTGGAGAAAATGCACTTCATGAAAACCTCTGCAAATTTTATAGAAGGTTACTATCTAAGTTAGCAAGCTCCTGTAAAATTTTAGAATTGTTGGAGATAGTTTGCTACCTTTAAAAATCCTTCAAAGTATTAGCTCTTAATTAAAACCCTAGGCAACTCTGGTTGGGTTTTGGTCGGACCCGAGTTTGGCACGAGTCACTTGGTTAGACTCAACCAACTAACTGTACTTGGACTCACCTAAAAGGCGCACTCGATCCTGGCCGTTGATTTTCAATCGGGTGGCCCTCGTTCATGAGAACGTTCGGACCTCACGGACGCGCCAACTAATTGGGACCGTTGGATCAAGATCCAGCCATCCAGATTGGTTGTGCCGATCGGGTCACTCGCTTGTCCTTTTTAATCCTGGCCATCCATCTCAAATCCGACGGTCAGGACCTCTTTTTGTTGTTCTTCTTCTTCTTCCTCGCGTGCCTGTACGCGCATGCGAGCCATGGCAGGGAGAGCAGCTATGCCTTGTCACTTTGAGCTCGTCCTCGTCAACGTCTCTCTGCGGGGCATTAAATGTGCCCTGGCTGCCCAACGTCGCCGTTCTCACTTGCCCCCATCATTTCTTCGGTCCATGGTAGCTCCATGAACCGAGCTCACCATTGAGTTAAGTCCTGGCTCAAACCCTAGTTTTCCATCTATAAATAGCTCCCTTAGTTCCTCCATTGAGTTCCTTTACACCACCCCTATATCTTTCTCTGTTTTTGGAGCTCAAAACCACTGAAATCTTCAAATCGCCATTAGAGCTGTGAAGCTCCGTTGTGGATTTTGGTGCTCCAGTGGTTCACCTTCAATTCTTCTTGTAACCTTTTGAGCTCCTTAACCTCCTATGCATTTCCCCTAACTTATTTTGGTTTGACATTCTCAGGAAATGTCAGATTTGGGGTTTGTTCAAATTCGGCCGAAATCGCCCCCTTTCTTCTCCAGCTCCGGTAAGAGCTTCTCTTCTCAATTAATTACTCTTGGGGCTTCTCTGAGCTATAACAAAGCTATTGTGATAATTTGGTATCACTCATTTTGCTCAGGGCATCTTTTTTCACTTCATCTTCTTCGACTCCGGCGAGCTTCCCCGTGGTCAAAGCTTCTCCGACCACCTTTATGGCTCTTCTTGGCTAAGGTAGCTTCTTATTAGTCCTTAGATGCTGTGGCACCGCTTCTTTGGACAATGCGGAGCTTTTTAGACATTTTCGCATTCGGCCGTTTTGGTCACCATCTTTGACCTCCGGCTTGCCGGCGTTTTAGGCCGTCGCCGCCGACAAGGTCATCACCATCGGGTCCGCAAGGTTATTGCGAACCCATTTTGGTCTTGAGGTTGCGCCGCCGTGGCCGGAGCCACCGGTGATAAGCTGTTGTTTATGCTCGGGCTGTTGTCGGTTGGAAACGGCTGTCACGGTTGTCATTAGGATAAAAATTCACCTATTAAATGCTAATCATCTCTTAGCATTTAATCGTTGTCTTAAATCGGCTCTATGTGTCGCTGCCAAGTGGGCCTAGCCACTTAAACCCTCCCTTCTGCTCTATGTGTCATCGCCTCGGACATCATTAAATGCTAATCATTATTAATCATCACTAATCATTGGTGAGTAATTAATGTGTCCTATACTGGCCCACTATGCTACTAACAGGTGGGCCCAGGTCTTTAAAACCCCTCCGCGCGATTTAATCCAGATGTGTTATATGCGTGCATCGAGGACCGTCGATCACGAGATCGACGGCCCAGATCTTCGGAGACTTGCGGGCCTCCGAACACTCCACGTCACTAGAGACCGTCCATCTCACGATCAACGGTTAAGATTGATGTGCCGTGGTCGCCAAACCGCACATAACCGGGCGCCACCTCTAGATCTGCAGTCGAGATTGAGTGGGCCGTTCGGGTCGCCCGAAGGTTGCCGCCCTCTGAGCCTTCCATCTCTAGATCTGCGGTCAGGATTGATTAGGCCGTTCGGGTCACCGAACGCACCACTCATTTTTTACTGTTGGATCTAGATCCAACGGTGGGTCCGGAGGGCCTCCGCGCGCGCGTGCGTTGTGTGCGGAGTGCGTGGGCCGTTGGATCCCGAATCAAGGGCCCACGTTCGTCCACTTCGTTTTATTCTGATAAGTATTGTTTTATTCCGGTAAGCCTTTATTTGCCAACTGAAAATGGTATTAAAACTTTAAAAACTCATAACTAATTCATTTTAATTCCTTTTTATGTGATTCCAACTGTATTAAATTCATGTTTCACCAAAGTTTAATCTAAAAATGTATTTAGGCATATTTGTGTAACAGAAAACTTTGTAAACATTATTAACTTGATTTCAACCATTTTAGAATATTCCAAAAAATGCTTTGAAAATTGTAAAATGCATATCTTTTTCTGTATAACTCCAAAATGTGCAAACTCAATCTTGTTAAATTCCTCTGCCAGCATATTTTAATATGAAATAGGTTTTGATCATGATTTCATTTCTGAAAAGTAACATGTGCTAGATTTACAACTTAGAAAAATCATAAATAATTCATTTTAACTCCAAATTAAGTAAACTCAACTTTGTTGTTCTTAGGATATCAATATCTACCTGTTGTAAAAATTGTAGGTTCCAGATCATTCTAGAATTTTATGCCATGAACAGTATCCTTAATTAATTTAAATTGGTTTTTTCCAGGCTGAGAGAATTTGTTTTAGCTATAACTTTTTCATACTTAGTCCAAATGACCTAATTCTTGTTTCTAAATTCATTTAAAATCATAAGCTTGCTGCTGTATAAATTTCATAAGATTTGGATGAGTTTTGCTGTTGAGTTTTGTTTGGTGTTCTTCGTTGTTATTGGTTTTATCGCATTTTCACGTTAGGTTTCGAAGAGATTGTTGATCTCGAATCCGAGCCACAGCAGTCAGACCCTGCCCTCCAGCAAGGCAAGCAGATGTAGCATCATTTGATCATGTTGTTTCTATTATTTTTAAATTCTAATATGTTGTTTGTAAATTCTACGTATGCATTGCTATCTTGTTTTAAACTATTGTCGATTAGTTGACCTACTAGATGCATTTTCAGTAGGCAAATATTTATCCTCTACTACTGAGCCTAGGGCTATTTGCTGTGATTTTGGGTTCGTTGGATGAACCCTTGTCACTTAGTAGTTTACGAGTTGATGTGCTTAACCATGCTTAGTTGTCGGTAGAAATGGGCGGTTATCGACTTGTCGATAACCTTGATCACACAAACTTATTATGATCTGTATGATTTCGCCTTTGTGCTATGTTTACTGGTAAAAACTAAAAACTGAAAACAAAATGATTTCGACTTGGGCACAATGGTACGATGGTGTGTTTTTGGGTGTGATTAGCATTTTCCGTTGAAAATGTCTCGTAGGACTTAGTCGTGTCGGCATACCAAAGGAAGTGTGCTTAATAACTTGGCAAAAGGCGTCCAAGTGCGGGTACATTGGTACACCGCAGGTTAAAACTATTCGAATAGCCTCGTCCTAGGTTATGGACACGCTTGGGTAAGCTTTTCAAGAGTCAGACTACAACATTTTAATTAAAACTTGATGGGTGGTACGAATCGGGGATTCGTGCTATGTTGTGGTGGCTATTGGGTTAGTCACCTCTAGGTGGTTACTTGTTATTTATCGTTACTCGCTGTTATTTCAATGCTTACAAACAGATTTTACAAATTGCCTTCAATCTATTACATTATTGCAAATAAAAATTGCTTTATGTGTCCAATTAACCATATAACCATTTCTTTTGAATTTAGCTCACATGTAGTTATGTATAGGCTTGTTACTCGTAAGTCTTGCGAGCACATTATTGTACTCACCTGCATTGCTTGTTGTGTGGAGAGGAAGAAGGTGAGCCCCTAGGGCGTCACTTTTGTGAGATGTGTGGCTTTTGGGACGACTAGCTTGGCGGTCCGGTTGGTTGCCTTGTGGGTTAAGGCACACTGATTGGCGTTTGTTTGTAGCCATCTTATGGCCCTTTTGCTTCCGCTGTCTTATGTTACTTTAATGTCATTTGGCCGGTCGGCCCATCTTTTGTAATAACTTTATAATATGTATGTCTTTTGGTAGACTGGTTAATGTGATGTATGGAATTGATGCATGATTTTGTAACAGGTGTGTATCTTGTATTTGGAAGTATACATATCTCGAGGCTTGGTTTATTTGATTTGTGATGCTAGGGTCAATGGAAGGCTAAGCATTACAAGCTAAATAAATCGGGTCCTCACATCCCAGCCTCCCAAGTGTTCCAGTTTTACATGTTCACCGGCTTTATATGTAATCTACCTACGTAATGATTGTATTAGTCTAAAGATTTCCTATTGCTCTTGGTTAGGTGTTGCCATCTACCCAAATGGTGTTGATGCCTAGCCTAACCTATTTGGATTAGATATACCACCTCAAATTGATCCGATGTACGCTCCTTTGCCTTTATATGTTTAACTACTGCTCGATTAGGCCAATTTACCAAATATAATAATGTTTGCAACTTACCTTGCGGTGTTCCCCTTTGGATTACTATGCGGCTTGATCGCTCCATTGTGTCGTACTATAAGCTTGATATGTAGGTTACATCCCGTGTTTATATTTTCTAAGTGATTTGTCTTTTAGAAACAAGTAGCTACATATATGCATGTCGAACAAGCAGAATTATTATTGACTAACTTAAGCCCATAGCATACTCTTACCGCTTTATACTATGTGCATTCTTTTCTTGGTTTAAGTTTGGATAACTAGATCATATGTTTGTCATTACAGAATTATAGATACAATGAGGAAAGTTTTTATTTCTATTGTTTTTGTAGTTGGTCTGTAAGTGAATTTACATTTAAGGGATGTTTGGATGAAGGGATTGCTTTGGGAATTTTTGGATTCATCCAAATCCTTCCTATCCAAACATGCCCTATGTAGAGTTCTGATCAGTGGTTGCGAAATGAGCTATGTCCTTGCCTCCAGAGAATATGTATGCTTGCAAGATAGTTCCTGCTATTTTATTTTCTGTCTCTGGAGCATTAGTTTAGTGTATAAATTCATGTTTATTTTTATATGTGCCAGACGACAGCCTGCCACCTGTACATCGTTTGGTTTTGCCCTTCTATACTGTGTTTATTGACTAATTGAAGTTGTTCGGGTGCAGTTATTGGAGTTATTTAGGTTGTTTTGATTCGTTCTTCCCCATTAGTTTAGCCACTTTTTCTTAGGTTCATTGTTGGGAGATAAGATTGCAAGTAGGTTTGAGCCACAAGAATCCGATGCATTAAGCACGACGTACCCATAAGCACAATCCATCTGTTTTCTGAGATGTTCTTGGGTGCATTGACCTCATGCATTCGAGCTTCCCCTAAATTAGCCCTTATTCAATTAATGTCTGCTTTGGTTCTTCAAATTGCGGTAGAACTGTCTGCTATGTCCATAAATCAATGATGTCTTGCAGACCCAACAGCTGCAAATAGGATACGACTCATTTATTTTGGAACATTCATTTTTTTTTAGTTTTTTTATCTAACATCAGTGTTTTTTATGATCAGGAAAAGTGATGTAAAGAAGAATGCAAGATAGATAAAAAAAAATCCATGGACAAAGGTGGGCACGAGCTTCGTAATGTGGGAATTTGCCAGGTACATAAGATTAATCACAATAACACCTATTGTTCCTTCCTTTGTCATTTAGTTAAGAGGCATATGTGGTTTAAGTTGTATGCATAACTTTCTTGATGATGTACTAGTATCTACTGTTTCTATATCTCCTATGCAATATATATATATATATATATATATATATATATATATATATATATATATATATATATATATATATATATATATATATGTGTGTGTGTGTGTGTGTGTGTGTGTGTGTGTGTGTGTGTGTGTGTGATACCCATAAGTCGTCATGTTTGCTTTGTGCTAAGTTTGTTCGTAGCACCTTCTTTTGATGAGTGTGTTTTGTAGGATTTTTTTGTGAAATTTGTAAATGCTCATTTTGTCCTATTGAGTTGCGCTTACGTAACCTTTCGATTCAAAGATTGTAATCTTGCTTTATAAATGAAGCCTGCCTGCGTTGGTCTAGCATTAGCATGAGCTCAACATGTGCATAGCAGGCTTTATGTGTTGTTTCATGATGCTATATCAGCTGCTTATTTTGGAAGTGTTATATCAAAGTTGTAAAAATATTTTTTGTTAGCCTTTATATGTAGCCTGTAGGAGACATGTAATTTCTATATATCTTTGTCATCTTAGTTTATGTAAGATTGCCTTACAATTCGCCTCAATTCGAAGTTCGCTCTTCCGGATCACGCCACATTAAAGCACCATATAGATATATTGATGAACCACGAAGGTCCTGTTCTGGCCCGATTTTTCGATGAGAAGGTAAGTTCGGTAGTAGTCACTCAACACTCACGATCCTGGCTACAAACTCGCAAGGCTCAAAACCACGCAATCGCCGAACTGCTCGATAAGTCGTTATCAACCGTGCACAAATACCCGGATGATCTGATCACGAAGATCAATTCTTGCATACACCGAAGAAGCACGCAAGAATAAGATAAATAGCAGTATGGAATTATGAATAGGAATTGAAATTGTATTGATAAGTGGGGTTCCGAAGAACAATATCGTTGTTGATCTCGCCGAACAAGAAGACAAAATATAAAGTAGCAAAGCTAAACTTCAATCAACAAAACCTGCGGAAACTAAAGGGTTGGCAGCCACTATGTATAGTAATTGCGTGAATAGTATGGGCCTAGGGTTTCTATCCGAATTACAAGGCCCGCAGTCCAAATAGATGATGTAGCACCTTCTTTTGATGATTGCAGTGTGAAAAGAAGGAATTTGGAGGTGAGGCTGGATCTGTTTGAAAGAGGACAAGATAAGCTTTCAATCAAGTACTTATGGACCTCAAACGGAGTCCATATGCAAAAGTTATGCACGTTTGAAGTCATGGCTGTCTCCGGAGGCCAAACTGGATTCCAGAACGTATCCAACTTGAACTCTTGCTTGGCTTGGACACAAAGTGATGCGGTGCTGCATAAATATACATTTTCATCATTAGGTAGCATCATATAATATAAAGGCACTCCTAAAAACGAGCTCACATGAAATGAAGTGTACGAGCTCTTGTAATTGGAATAGCAAACATAGCAAATATGGTTGTATCCATAGGGGTCATGTTCTCATAATATATTAGATGTGATTTATGTGATTTTAACTGGGAAGTGTGAACATTTGTCACTCTTTATTCAAATGATGTCGTATTCTACTTTTCACAAGGGATTATACGGCTGCAGCATAGCGTGCCTCCCTACCTAGTTCTTTAGTCAAAGGCAAAAGAATAGTTGGCTCTGACGCACGACATGGTCACTGCATGTCGCCGATGGATTCTCCTAGACGCAAGACGACCGATGAGTTGTTGCTTTGCGACTTTTGCTTTTCCTCCTCCTCTCTCTCCTGTGTGGCTATGTTACTATTACGACGGGTTTGGAGTTTGGACACGTGCACTTTATTCCCTGTACAAACCAGACCGTCATCTGCTCGGTGTCATGGCAACAGTATGCAATGCCAACGCAGATACTATGTTTTTGGTTCATCCAGTCTCTTTATAAAACGAAATAGCAAAAGTAGCATGCATGAATGAAATAAATGAAAATGACACTCCTACCGCGGAAAATCACTCGAAAGACGACTTGTCGTAACTGGTACCACGGTAGGTCACCTGCCGCGCACGTTGTCTTATCGCCGCAGGACCTACATTGCTCCCATCCGTGGTCCTAGAGCATCACAGGCGACCTCAAATGCTTATCCATCCGTGTTCCCAGAGCATTTACTATTTTGTCAGAGTGAGACTTGATTTGATTTGCTATTTTGTCGCCAAAACAAGCCAAAAACTCCATATATTACCGGCCCTTCTTTAGGGTATCTCTAATAGTTAGAGACAACATTGTCTCTAATATATGTTACATCATTTTTAGAGACATCATCTTCAATAGACAATCTCTAGTACACTCTCCAATATTTATATTTTAAAATTTTATTTTAAAATAGGTCTACATATCAACTAGAGTAGATTAATGTATCATGTCTTGTTTCGTGTGCACGACCGTCTCTTCAGGAAGAGACGACCTGTGCTCTCTCTCCACCACATAGGATTTTGATAACGTGGTATAACTAAGAGACAATAAATACACTATTGGAGATGCCCAGACGTACACCCCCGTCTGTCATCTGAACACAGTATTTGCTACACGTGCGCGGTGAATAACTGTATGGTCCGGAGATTTCTTGTGCTGCGCCTGCAGCTTGGGCCGGTGTGGTGTATGCTGATTAAGCTCGTATATATATCTAGGTGGCATTCTGGTATATATATATATATATATATATATATATATATATATATATATATATACTTGCACGCTGGTCCGAGCTGTCGCTTCCTTTTTTGGAATATATCCTTCACCTTGAACTTAATTACATACTCAGTTTATTTTACATTACTAGTTTAATACCCATACGTTGCTATAGATAAAAAAATTATGTTACCCAACACGTCAAGTTGTTGTCACTCGTGTCATGCCCTCGGCTCACGCAGTGACTAGTCGTCGAGCTCTATCTCGGTCCATCCTGTTGCTCCATCGTCGACTTGGCTTACACCACGCCTCACTCCGCCACCATGGTTCATGTCGCATCTCCGCTGCACACCCAAGGAGGGAGAGGGAGGTTGTTGAGATAAGTACTAATTTTTTTAGTAGTTAATTTGTTTGTTAAGGGGGTTTTTTTTTTGTTAGAGATTTTAGTTGTGGGAGAGGGATTTGACAAGAGGTGGGAGGGGGTGTAGAACCTATCACCACTCACCAAATCATTATACTAGTAAAGATGTCATGAGAAAAAATTGACATGTATACCCTATTTTTAAAAAATAATGCGCTTTTCACCTATGGTTTTAGCAAATTATGGCCTTATGATCTGAAATTGCAAATTACGATATATGTCATGGAAACTTTAAGGAACAAGCTTAGCTCATGTCTACCGCACCATCCAGGTTCGAAACCTCAATTTGTCTTTCTTCTTCTTAAACAATTCCTAATTCTCCTCCTATGCTTTCTCATTTTTTTTGTCATAGAACTTTAACCAACCTATCCACGACGGTTAATTAACCAATTAACTAGCATAACCGCCTAACCCTCCAAACAAACTAAGCTACATAGCACCAAGCACTAACCAAAAACCAGGCATGCATTAGTGTTACGTTCCTCTACTTCCAACGTGATAGCACAAGGCTACAGATATGATTTCTAGTTAATTTATCCCACTCTCTGCTTGTTACTACTAGCTTGCTGTACGATGAGAATCGATGGCATTTGTTGAGTCAATGAGACAATACATGGACAAATGGATAGCATCATGCGCGGCAAAAGATTTTCCTTTGATCACTTCCTAATTTGCCCTTTAAAACCCCCAAGGGTCAAACTAAGGCATACTATAGGTTATGTCTGTCGTGGTTGTTTCCCAAAAATAGGAATGCGGATATCTAGGAGAAGATATCAACTATGATGAGCGCAGTACACGAGCCTTAAAGCATGTACAATAGGTGTATATCAGCTGTTTATAGCCTCTGTCACATATGATTTTTGCTGATATGGATGAAAGAGAGTGAAAAGAGAGAAAGATACTGTCTACAATCCTGTAGTCGACTGTAGTACTAAAACAAAAAAAATATTAAAAGAGTGTGTGTTGTCTACAATCTTGTAGCCGAATATATCACTACAACCATTGTATGAAATTATCTTTAGTGTTGTCTACAGATAATATGAGAGTTCTTTGAGACAAAGAATCAGATGTACTCATTATACATGCTCTTAGTTGGTTTATCGCTAATTACTTTGGCATAAAAAGTGTTGGTACGAAAGGATAAAATTTATTTCTCCACATAACGTATTTAAAAGGAACGAATTAAACCCGAATTGGTTAGCCGATCATCCGTAACACTGATCAACCGACCTAGAAGACTGACTACTTGGGAAGAGAACTCCCATCCACGTGATCCTGCGCTTGTAAATTAGCGTGTTCGTACTTGTAGCATTGCTCCTAGCTTGATGCTGTTAGCAACGCTAATTCCGGGTAGCTTCTCGCAACCCGAGAAGAGCATGGCGTGAAGAGAGACGGGAGATCAGGCAGGCGGCATCATCAAAAGAATAGCAAAGGATCCGACTCAATTGAAACGGCCAAGGACGAAAGAATCACCATCGTACGAGTATCCTAGCCTAAAAAAGTACAAGAAACCCGCTCCGTGTATGGCCCGAGAGATCAGACAAGATCGCTAATCAGAGCACTGATCAGACAAGATCGCCAACTGAACACGCGGCGAGCTCGGATTGGGCGGGGCACCGAGCAATTATTACTGTAAGCGCCGCACCCACGTGCGGCGGTCTCTCCGTCCCTCCCTGACAGCACGTGAGCGAGGTGGGGCCGGGCGGGGCCCATTGACCGCTCGAGAGGCATGGGCCACGCGAAACGTGGCCCCGATCGGGACGCAGACGAGGGAAGGATCCACAGGTGGACGGTCGTGATCTAAAGGATGGTTATTTCTGGGCGCACGGGATCCCTTTTGGACCGTGCTGATACATTGTACGTGGACTGAAAGTAGGGTCTGATCCAACGGTTTCCTGTTGGGTTGTAACGTATGCGGTCGATGTTGCGTTCATGTACAACCACGCACCTGGACGGTGTGCCAACCTTTTCATCCCATTCGGGCTTGTCTTAAATTTCCCGAAATCGAGCTAGTGCTAACTAAGATTAGGCCTTGAGACCAGGGTGTAGGATCGTCGTTGCATGTTCAGCTTGCTCACTTGCGATCCCGCTGATCCAAAACCTACTCATATTCGGCCACAAGTACTTGCATCCACTTGCCCATATCTCTTGTCGTTGTTGGGTAACTTATTGCTCTTGAGATGGAAACATGGTGAAAGGTCATCCCAGTGCTGTTGTTGGGAGAGTATATGAATGGAAGGCTTATAACGAAAAATGCTAAAAGGCATCTCGAAATTATAGAATGGTATTGGTTTTGCAAACAAAATTTGAAAGCTAGAATAACATCGAGAAGGGAGAGTAATGTCGCATCAAAATAATAAAAACAATATGAATGGAAACATGGACCACACATAAGATCCCATACGTACTTATCTGTATTTAGTATATTTATATGATTTTTTAAAAAATAAAATATTAGGTTCAAGAATTTGGTTTTGGCACTATTCCCGACTTCGAGCTTCGAATCCTACGTGCTCACCATTTCTTGTCTTTGTTTTTGAGAGAGAGAGATAGAGGGAGGACATTTCTTGTTTTATCTGCACGTCGCAATCTGTATTATCTTATTGCATTAGCCGTGTACTACCATGTGGAACAAGAATACTTAACTACTAATAAAACCCCAAGCTCTCCACTAGTGTGCCCACCCATTACATGTACACGGTACATGATACTTCCTTATTACTAAACCAAATACCACTTAACCAAACTAGATTTTCATGTCGTCCTTTTTTTTTTAAAAAAAAAAACATAATAGATCTTCATGTTGCGCACAGCTAACAACTTAAATTAGAGTTTTTGTTTTAAATGACACTGTTTACGTGAGAAATAGCAAATCTAGCTCCCTCCGGAGATCAAAGCCAAAAATAGCACTGCGGACTCGTCGGCAGACGACATGTGTCAAGTTCGTGTGTCGATGGCTGGACATGCCAAGTCCGTGCACCAAGGGAGGGGACTTTCCTCATCCGCACGCCCTTGGCACGGACACCCCCGTTTGTAATTATCTTGTAATTAATTTATTCATAATGTTGGTGCAAAGGGATAAGCCAAGTCCATGCGTGCGGTTGAAGCTTGCTACGTTAGCGGCGGCGCGCAGAGGTGGCTCTCGTGTGACGAGATGCTACGGTGATGGAGATGCTACAAAGAGGTGTGCATTAGCTTGCACGTACGCTATGGTAGAGATAGAAGGAATTGACCAATGACTCACCGACGTGGCGGCGAACTGAAAAGGGGCTGCGGCGACCGGAAGTGAGGAAGAAGGTTGATTCGTTGCATTCCCTACGAGTGGATCAACATCAAGCGAGGGAGAAGCATTAGTGAAGTGTAGGACACGAAATGATGCGGCTAGGTGAGGTTCAAGCCCACCAGAACATTGGGAACACAAAATTCCAGAACAGGGTGTGTGTTAGAGGTGAAGAAGACGACTACTTGTTCGCTCTACGTGGTTCCCAGAGCTACATCAAGCAAAGGAGTATCAGCGAGGTAAGAGGTACATGGCGACGCAGTTGGTGAGGACAAGGAAGCTCACCAGAGCAAATGGCACTTTGAGGCTTACTCACCAGCGTCGAGAATGACACTCTCGTTCCCGACAAACCAAGGAGCAAAAAGCTCTGGTTCTTGGTAGGAGGCGAGAATGGCGAGCTGAGAACTCTGTGACACTGTTAAAGGTTTAAGTATGAGTGAGTAGCGCGTCAAAAAAGTGGTGAGAAAACGTGGCTGCAGCGAGAATCTCGCGCTCTAGCTTCGGCGTCTACGCCAGCGCGGGGGTTGGGCGCGTCGAAAATGGTTGTCGGCGAGAGAAAACAGCAAGCGAGTGGGTGGAGCGGGCAAAGCGCGCTGGCGAGCGAGGGCGAAGGTGAGGTGCAAGACAATGTCTGACTAGTGGGGCCCACATGTTAGCAAGAGGAAGCGAGCGTGTGCTGGCGCGGGGGCTGGAGCTGGCGAAGGGTTTTGGGCCAGCTTAGATTCAGCCCAAAGGGCGAGCGGGAAATTCGAATGAAATTCGGAATTTCCCGAAAAGGCTGAGACTTTACAAATTTTCTTAAACCTATCAAACAGGCTCCAAAATTTATGAAATTTTTTGTGATGGCTTCTGATACCGTATAGTTTCTTTTGTATATTTTTCAGAATTTTATCTACTTTGTGATTTTCTAAAAAATTCTTATAAGTTGCTGCTTGTATGAAATTTCATTATTTGCTTTATACAAGAAATTAAAAAATCATGCGTAAATAGATTTCCATATAGGATATGCTCAAAATTATTTTCCTGTTTGTTTTTATTGTATCTTCTTAAAAATAATTTTTTTTGGATGTTACGGCTTCCCTTCCCTCCCTATCATTTTTGGGATGTTACGGCTCCCCTTCCCTCCCTAAAGGGTGGTTATTTCTGGGTGCACGGGATCCCTTTTGGACCGTGCTGATACATTGTACGTGGACAAAAAGTAGGGCCTGATCCAACGGTTTCCTGTTGGGTTGTAACGTATACGGTCGATGTTGCGTTCACATACAACCACGCACCTGGACGGTGTGCATGCCAACTTTTTCATCCCATTCGGGCTTAAATTTCCCGAAATCGAGCTAGTACTAATTAAGATTAGGCCTTGAGACCATGGTGTAGGACCGTTCTTTGCATGTTCAACTGCTCATTTACGATCCTACTGACCCAAAACCTACTCTTATTCGCCCATTGGCAACAGCCACTCGGTGTCGCAAATACTCGCATCCACTTGCCCATATCTCTTGCCGTTGTTGGTTAACTTATTGCTCTTGAGATGGAAACATGATGAAAGACCATTCCATTGCCATTGTTGGGAAAGTAGATGAATGGAAGGTATATAACGAAAAATACTAAAAGGTAATCTTGAAATTGTAGAATGATATTGGTTTGGAAACAAAATCTTGAGAAGGGAGGGTAATGTCGCATCAAAATAATAAAAGCAATATGAATGGAAACATGGACCACACATAAGATCCAATACCTAGTTATCTGTATTTAGTATATTTATATGATTTTTTGAAAAATATTAGGTTCGAGAATATGGTTTTGGCACTATTCCCGACTTCGAGCTTCGAATCCTACGTTCTCACCATTTCTTGTCTTTTTTTTTTTAGAGAGAGAGGGAGAACATTTCTTGTTTGATCTGCACGTCGCAATTTGCACTATCTTATTGCTTTAGCCGTGTACTACCATGTGGAACAAGAATACTTAACTACTAATAAAACCAGAAGCTCTCCACTAGTGTGCCCACCCATTACGTGTACACGATACATGATACTTCCTTATTACTAAAACCGAATACTAGTACCACTTAACCAAACTAGATTTTCAAGTCGTCGCAATTTTTTTTTTAAAAAAAAACAGACGAGATATTCATGCATGCGCTAACAACTTAAATTAGAGTTTTTGGTTTAAATGACACTGTTTACACGAAAATTAACAAATCTAGCTTCATCTAGAAATAAAAGCAAAAAAATGACACCGCGGACTTGTCGGCAGGCGACATGTGTCACGTTCGTGCGTTGATGGCTGGACATGCCAAATTCGTGCGCTAGAGGAGGGGACCTCCATCGTTCGCATGCCCCCGGTTGTAATTATCTTATAATTAATTTATTCATAATTAATTAGTCTTAATTAAGCCGTTGTAATTTTTATAATTAATTAATCACATTTAATTAGGCGTAACTAAATATTCTTAATTAATTAACCGTAATTAATTAGTCATAGTTAGTTAGTCTAAATAAATTAGTCGTAGTTAGTTAGTCGTAAGGATTACTAGTTTTTTTTTCTAGAAATTTAGTAGTTTTTTTTATTACGCACTGATTACGTTAAATTTATACATAAGTATTACCAAGTGTAGTTATTTTAGGCAGCGGCTGGCGAATGGGAGGAAGAGTGTCGGCGATGGGAGGTAGAGGGGAGGAAGAGAGGCGGCGGTGGAGAGATAGAGGAAGGAGTCAGGTGGAAAAGAAAGATAAGGTTGGAGAAGGAAAAAAAAAGAAAGGGATGAGAGGAAAAGAAATTAAAAAAGGAGAAGAGAAGAAAAATAAGAAAGAAAGGGGAAGAAAAGAAGAAGAAAGAAAGAAAGAGGGAAGGAAAGAAGAAAGAAAATTTCTAGAAATTTTAGAATTTTCATGAGCATAGTAGTGAGAAATTTCTAAGGTCCATCTGCTAGCAATTTTTTTTTCTTTTTTTCCTCTTTTGAGTATAGAAGTGGTGGTGGACAGCTCGATGCAATGGGAATCTTGTGCATGATACTAATATTTGAGTTATATTTGTTGTGCATTTAGTTTATTTAAGATTTGTTGTAACAAAATACAATATAAATATTTTATTATAAATGGCGAGGTTTCATTCCCACGTCCGCCTTTCACCTCTCTAAGAAATTTAACAAAAAATAGGGGAAAAAAATCCCCGAACAAAGAAATTAAATTCAATACAAATTGTGACATGTGTCATAACGAAGCTCAACCGGACGAGACTGTGAAGCCAAGGGCGAGGTGTAGGTTGAGCATGGAGCCGGAGGCGGGATGCCGCTGGGTTGGAGCTCGGCCAAGCACAAAGGAGCTGAGGACTTGTTGCAAGCTAAGCTTGACGACGACAACCTGATGTGCTGAGTAATATGATGTTCATGGAGATTTACTTCATGGTTTTTAGGTGGTTACTGAAGTTTAACACATGACTTTACCTGTCTTGATCTGGTCGAACAATCGGATTGATGATCTATTGGTTTACTTGTTGAGCCTTGGAGTTTGTAAGTAGAATATCTCCATACGCATAATTTTGAGTCAGTTCAAGAAGATCTACTGTTTAGGAATTTTTTTTTTTTGAAATAATCTTTTTTATTTGGAATTACAGAAATAATACCACTTAATTTTCTTTACATAAATAACCTCGTGTCGCCATATGGTTGGGCGACTTGGTATAGTCGCCCAACCAGAGTGCGACATATGTGCGAATCGCTGAATGGAAAAGCGATTTGTTATTATCGCTTAATGGATCAGCGACTTCACACTTGTCGCCCAACCACCGAGCGACTTTAATAATCGCTCAACCACTAGGCGATTTTAGGTTCTAACTGTACTATTCACCAGATCCGATGGGAATAATTGTGTTATAATACATATCACATTTTGCATGTATTACATTTAGCAAATCTTGTTGTATATTAGTCTTTTTTTAGAAAAGAAAATTGTAGTGTTAAGGTTGATTGGTTAGTTTGTTATTTTCGTAGAATATTAAGGATACGAAATTTGTCAGACTCGCAATAACATTTTATAATCGTCGTATATCATTGTAGTGCGCTAATTTTCTGAAGAATGTTATGAGGACGATTGAGATAGTATTGAGTCGTTAGTACGAAGGTAAGTGGTATTATGATGTGCTAGGAAATTCATACACGGGGGAGAACTTTGGAGAAATAACACAACGATAACAACATGATAGTTGATCCAACAAGGGGGCTTACATGGCACGCAAGCTAACGAAGCAAGAACGGTACACGTATGCCTTTAGGGAAATAGAAATACATGGGACATGTGGACGAAGAGGGTCGAACTACTGCATGGAACGTGGCCATTTGCCCTTGCGGCCTAGCTCGGCGTTGTACTTATCGCCTTGCGCCTTAGCACTCGCCGCGATAGCCCTCTTCCGCTCCCTCTCGGCCTCACATCGGCTGGCATGCTCGCGCTCCTACTCCTCGCGCAGCCTGTCCCGCCTCTCCTTCTCGTCCTTCTCAGCCTGTAGCTCTGCGAGACGCCTTTCACGGTCCTCGTAGTCCTCCCTGGCCCAGCCATTCCGTGTCAGAAGCATCCATATGTTGTATGGGTGGATCTTGTCGTCGATCCACTGGCTGAAAGTCGCATAGACGCGGCGGAGACTGCGGTAGGAAGAGAGACGTGGGTACAGCGTAATGGGAAAAAAATAGTAGTGTACACTGAAATACGATTTCATTACTGACTGCCTATAGCTCTCTGTGTCAAACCTATAGTTGGGGTAGTCCGCGTCGTAGTTTGTGCAACATCAATAGCGCTGCCCAATGGTCCACTCGTCAGTTGATTTGACGCACTTGCAAGCGTCCCTACACTAACAAAGGGGTGGCGCCACCCCCATGGGGGGCCCTTCCAGAGGGCGTCCAACTGGTATAGGAGGGGGGCGGCTCGACCCAAAATCGTTAGGCGTACTGTGAGGAAGCCTCCTTAGATCCACAAGCTCCAGAAAAGTTTGGTGTGTGTAAGGCTGCTAACTAAATGCATGATGGCGAGCACTGGTCTCGTGGGGAGACACCCAGTCCTTGAAGAGTTTGCGAATTTTCTCCCATTCCTTCTCCTTGTCCATCTTATGTAGGTAGTATTGTGGAGTTCCTGGCCGAGCAGCATTGTATTTATAGTGGGAGCCAACTTAGCTTTAGCGGTTCTACAGCGGCTAAAGTGCAATCCGGTTGAAGCAAATACAGCACACAGCAAAACGAATAGCCCCTACTGGCCACCCGCTACGCCACCCGCAGCGCCTCCTTCGTCGTCGCCACGTCCCACACCCAGTCCGCGGCCACCTCTACGCCCCGCAGGCCTTCCGGGGTGCTCGGCGGGCCTCAGAGCAATAAAGACGCTCAAGAGGCTGGCGATCCGCGTGCTCCCAAGGGGTTCGACTCCACCGGTGTCGGCGTGACCACTGGAGGCCCGCTAAGCTGCGACCCAGAAAGAACCTCCACAGTGCGGGCTCAGCTGCTCCCTTGACATCCCCAGGTGGCTCAGCGAAGTAGGTGTCCACGTCGATGTGCGGGGAGAGCGGAAGTCCCTGGTGGACTGAAACTCGCGGGACAAATAATGTTAATCTGTACAATACATCGACGATCAGAAACCTGAAGAGAGAAAACATACCTAAGTCAGGGGCCATGTGTGAGAAAAAGTTAAACCCGTCGTACTGACCATACGGGTCAGAGAAGACAAGATACTGTAATGATGACAGGGGCAGCGGCTGTGGCGGTGCATACCCACGTGCCCACCTGGACAATCCAGGTTGCCAAGGAGTAGGCGCAGGCGGGGCACGGGGACGTGCACCTCCTGAGCCTCCTGATTGGGCTGTAGGACATGTCGGCCTCGGAGTATGTGCCGACGTGGCCACCTCCTGGACTGTCTTGCACGACGTCAGGGAAACGGCAAGCCTAGCCGCACTAAAGGCCCAGCTGACAAACTGTAGTAGCTTGTCGCGCATCACCTCGACACTAATGGCAGCCCTTTCCAGGATCGACTGCCCGTCGGTGGCAATGCCGATGGAGATGTCCGTCTGCAAGCAGAAAATGAAAAGCGTTAAACCTATAATCGAGGTAACCGTAGTCAGACATTTTAAAAAACGACGATAGTACATACCGCAACGTGCAAGTTCTGCGCGAAGTGTAGAGGGTACGCATCGGTCGGGACTGGTACATGATCAGGGGGAGGGTCGACGACATGCACCAGCCCGGTGTGTGTTCGCGGGGCGTACCAACGGAGGTACTCGTCGTATGAGGTGGGGTCGTACGGGGCGTCCTCCTGCACCAAGTCCTCGTGGGCATTCGCCCACTGCATCACCCACGGCTCCATCTTCGCCGGCCACTGCGTCCTAGTGCCACCCCTCCTACTATCGCTGCAAAATGGACCACTGCAATTACAAGTCGTCGTAGCATAATTGCCGAAAACATATTCTAGCATGTAATGTGTGCAACTCACGCGTGGTTAGAGTTAGGCACTCTCGTCCCGACGGGAACTGGAACAACCTGGCGAAGGCCGAACTAGTGTATCACCCTGTGCACCGCGTAGTCCTCGATGAAGACGTCGAAGACGAGCTTCCTCTACGTCTGCCAGTACACCCGATCGCGCAAGCAGAGCGAGGACAGCCCTGCGGGAGCACGCAGCTCCGTCTCCTGATCAGAGTACGGCTCCCAGCGCACGTCGTCAGTGGTGAGGCGGTCCAGTTGCTCCACGAAGTGCTAGTACACATGTGTGACCTGTACGTGTGCGTACTGTGCCTGCAAGCCAGAATAGTAATTATAAAGGATGACTCGTAATACATGTGTAGTGAAGATGTAGGAGAGTACGTACCCGTCTACGGCACCAAAGGGACCCTACGGTCAGCTGGTCGACCGCGTCCCCATGGTACATGTCCGCACCATATGAACTAGAGTCAACCAGCATGGGCTGTCCGAGAAAGAAGCGCTCGAACGACCACAGCTACAGTAGGAGGGGCAACCTGTCAAGATAGATGACGGCCTCGTCCTACAACACGCATCGCACATGCCGCAGTACGTCGTGGCAAGTACGGTTGATCCCTAGTTGATCTGCAGCTCCTCGCCGTCAGCGATGGCCCTCACGTAGTCCACGAGGCGGGCGTCGATGGAGTCACCATTGCTGCTGGTAAACAGTACCCAGCCAAAGAGCCACAGCAGGTACGCCTCGAGGTGCCGCGACAGCTACTCGGCGGTGGGCTGCGGGACCATCCGCTCGATTTACGCGCAAACGAATAATTAGTACGCCTGTCATACGGCTAGGATATTGCATCTCTAAACATGTAAAATATGTATTATACGTACCCAGAACTGCGAAAGCCACCGCAGGGGCGGGTGATGCTGCTGTTGCACCGAGAAGTCGAAGTACGGTGGCGCGGCCTCCGCCCCAAGAACACCCTGAAACCTGCCCAACAGGGCATCGCGCCAGTTCACAGGTGCGTCCGGTGGGAATGCAGCGGCTCCGGCGATAGGCAGGACAAGCAGCATCGTGACATCCTGCAGAGTAGGGGCCATCTCCCCGAATGGTAGGTGGAAGGTGTGCATCTCGGGCCGGCAATGGTCCACTAGGGCTGTCAGGAGTGACCGGTCGAACGGGAACCGTCGTGACCGCTCCGGACCGGCCTGAACCTCCCCGTCGTCCTCGGCAGGAGTACCGTCCTCTTCAGTGGCCTTCACCATCCGCACGAGAGGTAGAAGGTCGGCATGACTCAGCCTGCGAAGCACGAAGAAGTAAGTACATAGCGGGCATATGACACAAAACAAGTGGCACAGCTCGCCGACAAACCTTTCTACCCAGCGTGGGTCTAGTCTCCAAGCTCGTCAGGGTGTCTACATATGAACCACCCCCAAGTCAGCCGCGTCGTCCCCGCGACCCGGATGCGGGACACGATGGCTCGTGCGATGCTGCGCATCGACCAACAGGTCCAACAGGCCGAAATGCCAGTCCGAACCACCAGGGTCGTGAGCCATACATGGGAATTAAGAAATTAAAACCATTAATATTATTGAGCGTTTAAATTATATTTCAATGGCAAATAAAACATAAACACTATGCTCAAACACAGTGCTAATACATATACAATTTCATGAAACCTTAGTGGTAAGCACGTAATTTTCCCTACAAAAGGCTATATTACGTTAACACCTGTACCAGCTGTTATGCATTGCAAAATATTAAAAACATCGTCGTTACCATGCATATTTGTAATAGGTGAAGCTTTATGGAATTTTTTTTTAAAAATTTCACATATTTCAAAATCCTACGGGTTCGGAACCATGTATCTGTGCCTTTTGTCTTAGTATTTCATAATGGGTGACGACGTTAACACCTGTACCGGCTGTTATGCATTGCAAAATATTAAAAACATCGTCGTTACCATGCATATTTGTAATGGGTGAAGCTTTATGGAAAAAAAATTCAAAATTTAACATATTTCAGAATCCTACAGGTTCGGAACCATATATCTGTGATTTTTGTCTTAGTATTTCATAATTCCTTAATCCAACCAAAATTATAAAGTAATTTCTATCATTTTTTTATTGTGCAAATAAATACATATATTTAACATTCCATAAAGCACGGCTATCGACATGTTTTTATAATAGAAAAATAACACGTTATCATTCATCATGCCGGAAGAATTAGCGCAGCAGGCGGAATAGCACAACTAAATTTATTTTCACTGACTAATTTTTTCTCTATACAAACTACTAAACTAATTGTATTAATCATGCTATCCCTAAACATGTGCTAACAATATGTTACTACACATGATGTTGCTTGCTAACCTATAACGGTTACTAATTAATCATGCTATCTCTAAATATTTGATAATAATCTATCAAGACATATGACGTTGATTGCTAACCTACCATGATTTAAAGAATATACTTGTACAAAACAATACTACAAACTCACCGTCGTGGTCATCGATGCGAAGCGAAGAACCTCTTTTCTCCTCTCCTTCTTCTTCCTCCCCTCCTCTTCTCCTCTCCTTCTGCTCTCTTTCTTTTTTTTTGCGCTGCTCGGCTCGCTCAACCGAATGCGATCGTTCGGCTAATGTGTGGTTTTAAAGCCACGCTAAGTCGCCATACGGTTGTACGACTTGGGCCCAGGTGAAACATAGTCATCAAACCGTATGGCGACTAGGGTCATATCGCCGAGCCATTAAGCGACAATGCCTCGGAGGGTGAAATCGCCGTTTCATTGACCGATTCGCACATGTGTCGTTTCTGGTTGGCGACTATACCAAGTCGCTTAATCGCATAAAGTGACACGAGGTTATTTATGTAAAAAAAAAATAAATGGTATTATTTCTGTAATTCTGAATAAAAAAAGATTATTTCAAAAAAATTCTATTGTTTAGCATGATTGTTTCTTTACTTGTTAATTATCGGCATGAAAACAAAGGAATAGCTGGTGCATTTGCATACGCAGACAATCTTTTTGGTTGAGCTATGTTGCTTCGTTTGATTTAATTTTCGCTGAAGAGGCTTTGGTTAGTAAACTCCTCATTTGGGTAAGCAATCGACATCTTGAGTAAATCAGACAATTTATGTAATGTTTCAACAGGTGAAAGCATAATAGCACTGAATATTTTCTCGATCCAGGGGGGCCTCTCTTGAGTACAAAAATCGTTCAACGGTTTGAGACAGCCTTGCAATTCAACCATCAATACCCTCACGGCCTCAACCATCTTCCAAACACAGCATGTCGACATCTAGCTATTGTTGAAAAGCTTTGCTTCTATTTTGTCTAGTAGAATAATTCTATCTGTTAAGGTGGTACCAACAGGGCACTGTGTTGGCGGAGTTTTACAGGGAAATCACTTTAGTTTGTTTTCACGATTTCAAAACATGTAATATGATTCTTTTCTTAGTCCGTAGCATTGTATGAGCATTCAACTATTTTCTAAAAAAAACTAGTAATCCTTACGACTAGTTAACTACGACTAATTAAGTATGACTAATTTATTTGGACTAACTAATTACGACTAAAGAATTACAACTAATTAATTAAGAATATTTAACTATGACTAATTAAATATGACTAATTAATTATGAATAAATTAATTATGACTAATTAATTACAATTTAATCAATTACATCTAGATAATTATAACAGAGGGCGTCCGGGTCAGGGGCATGCGGACGAGGGAAGTCCCCTCACCTGGTGCACAGACTTGGCGTGTGTAGCCGCCTGGCACACGGACTTGACACATGTCGCCTGCCGGCAAGTCAGCGGTACCATTTTTTTGCTTCGATTCCCGTAGAGAGCTAGATTTTCTATTTCAGACGCAAACAGTGTCATTTAAGCCAGAAACTTCTTAAATTACTTAGTTGCTAGCTTCCACTTGTATATATATAGTTTCTTAGAGATTCTTGTTAGTAGTAGTTGACAACTCCTGGTTCTACGTCCTATCGCTTTCAGTCTCCTCTCTTCAATCAGCTAATTAATCTGAGGTCTCAAACAAATATTTCTGATGTAGGAAGAGATGCACCGACTCAGTGATGGATCTAGAATTTTTTATAATGGGTGTTCGAAGTTAACAAATTTATATTCAATGGAAAATGTCAAGGATTACATTAGCAAAAATGAAAATGTCAAGGATTACATTAGCAAAAATCAATGTACAAATTGTTCATGCTAGAAACAACATCTCAAAATAATTTAAAAGGTGGTATGTAGCAAGTTAGTTGTGTTATCATTATAGAAGATGCAATATCATTTTTGGAAAAGTTATAGGGTAGAGTAAAAATTTGGGAACATACAATAGTAATTTGCTAATCTTATAGGCCTTACAGGTTTTTGAAATTCATTGGGAAAATGCCTTCTTTTATATTTATTTTCCAGAATAAAATGTACAAGTTGTTCAAAAAAAAAATCCAAGCTATTGAAATCCTAATAAACAATAAAAAAAAACAAGATCTCAATAACTTTTTCACCAATTAAACTAAAAGAGAAAACAAACAAAATTACGACGGTGGGAGCATTTGAACTCAAGACCTGGATTCTCAGAGAAAAAACCCAAGACCAACTGGCACAGGTACCAGGAATCAAGACAATGCATGTTGCTTCTTTTCAATATTATTATTACTATTAATTAGTTTGTCCATGATTCTCGGTTAATCAGCTGATGCATCCCAAAGAGAGAGAGAAAAGCAGATCACTTCAAACTGTCCATTTATTTATCTTTTGTTATGTATATATTTTTGGAACTGCAATAGCACTATTTACATTTGTCCCCACAGGGCTTAACAACTACCCTTATACCATACAACCACCAAACAACCAATTAATCCACAAGTTTACAGCAAGTGATTATTAAGTTGTGCAGGGTCCTCGAAAAGAACAAGATGTGCAGGGGCAAATGTACAAGTTTTACATGTAGTCTAGTTATAAGAATCAGCACACTTTTCTGAGGATCACCTACACAAGTGCAAATGTGAAATCTCTAAAAAAAAAGCACAAATGTGAAACGTTCTGTCTTTCTTTCCTGTTACTTTCTTCTGTGAGCAGATAGGCCATGATGTTCATACTGCGCCTGTTACTGTTCACAACGATGCGACCAAGTAGTACTAGCCGAACAAAGACAGGAGCCACCTTATTCGTGCGCTTTTTCGGCCGCCTTTATTTCTGCACTTTTTGCTGATGCGGAGCAGATAATTCTGCCAACTAACTCTGACACATCAGCCCAAGTACCGTCGTCGTCCGCTGGTGCCGCCTCGCCCTCCACGACAGCAAAGTAGCCACCATGCAGCTTGACACTGCTCACAGAAGAAAAAAAAAACGGCCGGTACCCTGTTTGTTTGCTGTGGTGAGCCTGACGGCTGCTAATCAGGAGGATTCAGGAGGGTCCCTGTCGGAGGAGCCCCTAGGATTTCACCAAACACCCACAGAGTATCAGATACCTGCAAGGCTGGAACCTCCCTCATCGTCGCCATTGGAACACAACTCAAACAAGTGTGTTTTTTCCTGTGGGCGGGTATGGAAAATTAAAGACACACATGATGACTAGCATCTTGTTATTCAAGCTAGTAGTAATCAATAGATAATAGGAGTGGATAACGAGTTGGCTTGATTCGGCTCGGCTAAACTCGTTAAGAAACCGAGCTCGGGTCGGCTAAACTTGTTAAGAAACCGAGCTCGGCTCGACTGGATCAAACGGCTTGAGGTGGCTCATTAGGCTTGGGAGGCCGAAGGTTGAGGGCGGGAGGCTAGAGCTGTTGGCAGGAGTCGGGAGGCCGGAGGTTGGGAGGCCGACGCCAGAGCAGGAGGTTGGGACCGGCCAGGTGAACAAGGGGGCTGGACACTGTGGTATATGTGGTGTGCGGGTGGATAGGGTTGCGGCTTGCGGATAGGGTGGTGCTGGTAGGCTAGTTGCTTGCACCTAGGCCTGTCCGCCTGTGCCTGCACTTGCGCTTGTTCTAGTTTGGTTAGGCTGGGCCTGGAGCTGGCCTGAAGCATTTGTTGGCTAGTGAGCTGGGTTCTAATTTAAACGAGTTAAATGAGTTATTTGCGAGTTGACTCGAACTCGGTTTGTTAACTTAACAAGAAGAAATGACAGTTCGGCTCGGCTTGTTTATGGTCTGAGTTTGAACCGAGCTCTTCACAAGCCGAGTTGCCTCGTGAGTTTTGAGATTTTTTTTCCACCCCTGGTAATCGAGCACCAACGTCATCGTCTGTTGGGAAAAAAAATTATATGACTGATGGCACAGCGGTGGGGAGGTACAGTCTCCACCCATCCAGGTTTAAGTTCTAGGACTGGTTTAAATGCACGTCTCATACTTTAGTGCATATCAGAGCTCCTGACCATTTTTTAAAAAGTCCTTACACTGGTCCGACCATATATAGTGAGTGATTTATCTGACAGTTAAGTTGCCTTATCGAAATCTTCATCCGCCATCACAACAGTGAAGGATGGCATCGATCGTTCTCAAGCTGAGCTGGAAAGAGAGAGAGAGAGAGAGCCCGGAGGTTCCACCCTTCTTCCCACAGTTTTGTGCACGTCGCCGTCGGCCTATCCCCCGCCGCAACTCCGTCGTCCGCTCTGCCGCGTTGTTTTCTCGTGCGCTTTTGCATCTTTTCGCCTCCCTG
This sequence comes from Ampelocalamus luodianensis, assembly GCA_036346255.1. Lineage (NCBI taxonomy): Eukaryota > Viridiplantae > Streptophyta > Magnoliopsida > Poales > Poaceae > Ampelocalamus > Ampelocalamus luodianensis. Next base: position 22,661,644 of record CM070628.1, on the reverse strand, counting down.
TCGACCGTCGCCTTTTCCGTCTCGGCTAGCTACGGCTATAATTCCACTCTGCAGATCGCAACGGCGATCGACACGCGAAGGGAGGTGTTGGATTCGTCTGACGCTGTCATACCAGGCGTGCAACTCCAAGCTGCAGGCAGGCGCATGCTGGTATTTGGTATTGGTAGCTAGCTTTGGGGTAGAAAGAAACAGAGATAAACTAAAAAGATCATGCGTGACTGCGTGAGGGAGAAAAAAAATACTTTGCATGCATCCATGCTTGCTACAAAGTATAGGATTCTTGTAGGCTTTGCACGGTTAGGCCGGGGGCCAAAGTAGTAGTAGTCGTTACAAGGACAGAAATGGAAGTGTTAAGGATATTATCCTGCAAAAACGCGGAGATTGTTGCGAATACATGAATTTTACATGGGATCGTTGAGTAGTATCTCTGAAATTCCTCTAAATCCTCCATTTTTTTTAGACTCTAAATCCTCCATATTTTGAGTGGGGCTGAAATGTATGTGAATTTTAGAAGCAGGAGCATAACATCCCAATTTTCTAAGTTTTAAAACTTTTTTAAGTAGTTTAGTCCCTTGGAAATTTTCACCCAAATTTATTTGATTTAGTAAAGTTTAAATAAGACTTTCAAATGTCAAAACAATTTAATGTGACTAATTTGAATATCAACTAAATCCAAAACTATTTTATTTGACTTCTTTGTGCTTGGAAGTATTTTGTAGATTTTTCTGGAATTTTTTTATTTCTTTTGCTATTTGGATTTTCTGGAATTTCAAAAATAGAAAACCTATTTAAAATCCAGGAAATACCTTCGGCTGAATTAGAAAACCTATTTAAAATCCAGGAAATACCTTTGGGCCGAATCCCTATTCCCTAGCCCATTCTCTCCGAACCCAGCCCAATCTCGTCGGCTCAATCCCGCACCACCCCACACACACTCTCTCTCTCTCGCTCGCCCACACCTGGACTCACCTGTCAGTCTTTCACGTGTCGTGTGTGACGCGGGTTCGCCAAGCCATCGTCACTGACATGTGGACCCCACCGCGCCATTGCTCATCGTCTCCGACTCGGTTATGAGTCGCCTCGGACTCTCCCAGCCGCGGCGCTATAAAGGGGGACGTAGCCCTCAGCCTCCGCACATCAATTGTAGCCGCCGCCACTCGAATCCCAAGCCCTACCACCGGAATTACGTCGAGAAGAAAAGCTGCCGCTGAAACCTTCGTCGTCAGATTCTATCGTCGTTGGTGAGCCCTAGCCTCCGTGGTCGCCACCGTTGGGATCGCATCGACCAAATCTAGCCCACCGTTAGCTTAACATCGCCGTAGCACCGTTGCGCTATATACCCGATCTACTACGCCGCTTCGACCTCACCACCGTCCATCTTCGGTCGCCGTGCATGCACCGTTGAGATCGTCGTCGCTTGAGCTACACAATGCGCACCTTCACATTCGCCGTTGTGGCCGCAATCGTTGGTGACCATTGGAACCCGAGCGTCACCGCCATCGTCCATGTCATCATCCACATCAACCTCATCGCTTGCGTGTCTACCACCTAGCTGCCACGTCAGTGCCACGCCAGCCAAACCAGCACCGCGTTAGCTTCGCCTCGCGTTCGCAGCCACATCACCCATCTCGTCCACGTGTCGCCTCCATGTCAGCCACATGTGCTCCACATGTGCAAACCCTAGCCGCCTCGCTACCGAGTCAAAACCCTAAACCTAACCCTAGCTAAACCTAGTTTATGGCAGACCAAGCCACTCACATGTAGACCCCACATATCAGTCCACTGCTCCATGAACCCGTGAGCCATAGACCCATGAACCAAATTCCATGGACCCTGTCCATAGACCGTGGGTCCCACCTGTCAGTCTCTATTTCTTATTTGTGGGATTTTCTTTTAATTCTGAAATTCATTGTTGATGTCATGCTGATGCAATATTTCAGAATATCCTTTAGAAAGAAAATTGTAAAACAGTATTTTTCTTTCTCTTCTTAGATTTAAATCTTCCGAGAGCTCGTTCTTCCTCATACGAACTCTGATTGAGCTCATTCAAGTTTTTAAATTCAAGCCCTTTCTTCCTATGAATTTTTATTTTATTTTTGGAGTTTATTTTTACTCTGTTTTGTATTTATTTAGGTTTTCGATTTCGTTTGCGAGTAGACGTTGATACTTCAAGAGCTTTCGAGGAAGGAGGAATTGATCAACCTCAAGACTAGTACTAAGACTTGTTTCAAGGCAAGTTGTACCTTCAACCATGTTAAACCCAAATTTCCTGAAATTACTTTGATTATTCAATCTATTGCATGTTATTTCAAGTATTTAACTCTTTAAATGCTTTGGGATTAACTATACACTTACTTGATTATATCCACCTTGCTCATTGTATTACCATGATCTTTTGTCACCCTAGCTTGGATAATTGCCAGTTGGTATTATCATAGCACTAATGTGGGTTGGTTAGACACGAATAATCTGCTTAGCCATGCAACGGGTTATTGATTTCATTTTGATGGCATGTGTTGCACTTAACCAACAGGGTGGGAAAAGATTTAGACCGAGACAAGTGGATGGAATTGTGATAAGGTGGAGCTGTGTGCGTTTGGAAAACTATGAATGTGGTGATTGATAGTACTTTGGCAGTCTAGGCTTGGTCAATTAAGGACTTAACTTTGTACGCCATTAAACTGAGTCATAACTGTATGACCACATGTCTGGTATGGGACATGCCTAACTTAGTAAGTTACGGAGTTTTAGCAGTTGATTACTCAGGCATATAGGTCACACTGTGTGCTAGGGTGGAGGTGTGATTCTATCTCTATGGTGAGTTACATTTATAAACAGTTCGTCATGTCTAGATCCAACGGTGTGCGATGGGCCAACATCCTGTGTGGGGGGTTTGGTGCCGGTAGTATGCACAACGGGAGGGTCAATTGTTGAGATAAAATTTTAGAAAAGTTTTGTTATGATTGATGCTAGCTACACTGGTTACATCTTGTAGGTAAAGTGTATAAACCTTCGTAGAGTGTTAATAAATCTATTTGAATAGCCGTGTCTGCGGTTATGGACATGTTCGGGATTTCACACGAGTGCTAGAATTTCATAAAAACAATTGGGAAGGGGCAGTTTTGTGATTTAACTCATATGATTGTGTGAAAGAAATTGATTAAGCTTTGTGGTCTTTGAAAAAATACTTGTTAAAATATTATTATTTATTTATTTTAATTACAATTTCAAAATATTATTTGTATTCAATTACAAGTGTTGATTTTTGTAAAATAACCATAGAAGTCATTTCTTTGGAATAAGCCATCATCTATAATTGCATTATGTGGTACAACTTGTTAAGTACTCAGAGTACTCATTGTTGCTGCAATCATTCAGCTGAAGTGGAGGAGTCTTCGCCTGCTTTCGAGGAGAAGTTTAACAATGAGGGTGATAGCTAGGTCTTGATCCCAGTCAGTTGCTTATGGCAAGTCGATGGGTTCCCACTGAAGTTGTTGCTGTTCCGCTGCCGTCTCTTTATTCAATGCCAGCTCTGCGTGGCTTAATAAGTGTAAATTCAACCATAAGGTCACAACCGTTATTTATTAGTCAAGTTAGTTGTTTATTCGTATATTCGTCTTGTGTGGAATAATTTCATCTATATTGATACTGTGTGCACTAGCGTAATGCTAGACTAATGCATTATACACAGAGAGTCCGAATTTGTATATTTGGGCCCGACAAGGAGTGCTGCTTAAAATTAACTAAGGAAGAAGTCCTATACTTTAAGAAAGAACACATTATTCTTATTTCAGTGAGACAATAATGTTATTTTCTAACTTGTGGCCCAAAGTATAAATGTATAATACTACCTTGTCAAGTGCTTATCGACTTTGTCCAAAGCGAAGTAAAAGAGGAGTTTTTTTTCAGAAAAAAAGGTACTAAAGTGTTGGGATCTGTTCGAAGTGGGATCCACGATTGTCAGTTTGTGTCATGGGATTCTAATTCGATGCTCTGAACCCACCAACTCTACCAATCACTGACATGTGATAATATTCTCTACTTAGTGACCATCATTCTGTCTCTTTCTTTTACATGCAGTAGAGATTTATTAATAAATAACTTTTTAAAAAATATTTTATTAATAATGCATCACTCACTTTATTTTCAAATCTACTCTTTTATCTTCACCATAACCAGCTGCATAGCAAATACACACCAACAATTCTGGTGCGGCCAAACCATACCACTGGTGGTTGTGAGGTAATGTTGTTTTACCACATGGCAAAAAATGCCATCTGTGGCTCAATGTTGGACTTACTGCATAGTGTGGCAGTGTTGTTTGCTGTCAAAATAGTTAAATTTAAAAATAAAGTTAGCGAGAGATTATTAATAAAAATAAATTAAAAATAGGCTAGATAATAAAAATTGTTTGATACAATAATCATCTAAACAAAGGAAGGGCGCTTCTCTTGGTTGAGACACATTAATTTTACAAAGGGTTCTTTTAAAATATGGATTTTTTAAAAAAAATTCTACGAGGCTTGAAGTGTTTCCTACGAAATTCTATAAAACTTCATGTGTTCTAAAAGGGGATTTTAATTCCTTGATCGATAATGTCTTCAATTAGCTAATTACTTACCTCAACCCAGCAAATGTTTGTCTAGCCTGTAAGTCATGGGACTTGTTGTACACGTGAACTTTTGGGTTCATGTAAATCTTCGTTAGCTAAACTTACAACCTAATTATGCATTTTTTTGCTCCAGTAATTTACACAATGGACTAAGGTGATCTTATTCAAGTGAACGAATAGGATGGAGCAATGACACTAATGGCCCAACATTAGTGGCAAAAGGCAAGGGGTGGCACATGCATACCGCCCCCAACATGTGTGTTTGCCTTCAAGCAAGAGAAGAGCTGACGATTAGTGGTGACTACCAATAAGACGGCAAATGGTTACATAATCCATATATAAGGGTGTGTAGGAGGAATTATGTGCCCTTCCTTATAACGAGTGCAGGAGAAGGGGCTCAAACACGTGATCTCAGCCACCACACATGTTCTTTATACCATTTAGGTGTACGATATTTTCCGTCACATAATCCATCTTATTTCCTCGTATTTCGAACAAGTCCATCTAAGGTGCAGGTTTGATGTCAGGTGCAGAACCAGCTTCAAATACATCAAGAAAAAAAGAGGTAGAAAGCTTAGAAACAAAAGCTGAAGCTAGCTTGTTGCAACCGCAGCATATGTCATGCTAGGATCATTGCACGTTAACAGAGCCAGTGCTGATATTTTGGAGGCCATGGGGCGAGTGAAAAATAAAGGCCCTTTGTTCGATCATAAACACTTAAAAATATTTTTATTTTAGTTGCAAGACTAATGTTCAATACATCACAATAAATTGTGGCCCCTAGGCTCTAAATAATACTTCATCTAGTCCCAAAAAAGTGACATTTTCAGATACATGCAGTCAATAAATACTTTTCTAGACGACATCTTATCATGCACTAGTATAAGAATTGATTCAAATAAAGAATAAAAGCACTTGGACTTTGGTAACTAGATAGGAACCACAACATGAAAACGGTAGCAAGAAGAATCCATGAAAAGTTCAGCCATATAATATGTGAAAAAAGTTTCGAAAAATAGAAAAGGAATCATGGACAAATAGAAAAACATCACAAACATGCTATAATTTAGAAAATTATATGAAGGACAAAAAATCTTACCATGAACAATTGACCAGAATTCTAACGGCAACCTCTCTCAAACCTAATGGAGATATTTAGAACCAAATGAACTGAAGTTATGCTTTTTTTTCTTTAATAGTGCATATGTTGCATGTATTTAACTATTGATCATGGAATGATTAATCAGGAAAACACATCATGTATTCGGCGAAGGGATTTTGAGTAGAACCGTTGCATATCAAAGGTGGTTGGGAATCAACGAAACTGCTCTCATCCTCTATTAATGGCGTCGACATGTGTTTGACACTTGGGGCAAACAACGTGAGGCGGGCGGTAGCAACAACATTTGTACCAGGAGAGGTGAGGACTAGACACCACGAGGCTCGTGACTCACAATTCCCGAAGGGCTATGCCGTTGCAAACGTGAAGGCGTCGCCGCGACTACGGAAAGGATGGAGGCATGGAGCGATGTGACTTTTCGATAGGTTGTACGCTGCTTACGACTTGGGAGTTAGAATCACAGGCTCAGGTCCTTAACTGGCCCAATATACTCATACAAGGTATATACTAGTGTAGTACACGAGCGGAGGGCCCTGTCCCTCGCAGGTCTTGAGTGGTCGTCCCTGCTACCTTACACATAACACGCTAATTCACACTCGTTGTTGTAAGAGAAAAGAAAAGAAAAACCCTGGACATGCACGAGCCTTATCTCTTAGCCTTTGGGAATGAACCAGCTAGCATGGGTTAGACGCTTGATATCACGCATTGGGACGCCACCCGTGTCTGGTTCGTGTGTGCCCGGAGCCTGGTTTGGGACAGCATTGAACAACCGACCAAATCTAGGGACCTACTGCTTGCTCTGCCTGTCACTGTGTCACAATGAGCACACCCATGCATGCATGCATGCACGGATCCACCAATGGATATGTGCACGCAAGCCAACGAGAGGAGCATCGAGCAGGTGACCCAAACTTCCTTCTGCAGGTATCATCTTCGAGTTGTGCTTCTATGGAATTTTTTTATTTAATCTTTTTTAATAATATTTTAAAGCTAATCTCTTGCTAATTTTATTTTCAATTCTGACTTCTTTAGTCACACCATGACGCGCAGCGTGGCCAAATCATTCTATCACGCCACTGTCCTCGGAGTGGTTTAACCTGCTGCGTAGGCCCTCTCCGCACGCCGTACCAGCATGGAGGACTTACGTGGCCGTTGTCACGTCCGCACTCATGGCGTGATAGGGTAGCTTGTCACGCCAACTCGCGTGGCGTGACTGTCGTGACTTAGGTGGCGTCGGCCCACCAGTTCTTCATTTTTTTTCTCAAATCCCTCTCATCCTCTCGAGCGTCCTCTCTCCTCCCCGCCCCCACCCTCTCCAAATCCGTCGATTTGGAGCATGTATTCTTTAGTTTTGTTTAGAATCAAAGGATAGCTTATAAAAGAATTATGGGATCTCTTTAACACTAGTACTAGCTAGCTTCTCTTTTTTCTAAGGTATAAATATAGTTGCTTTTCATAATATATAGTTGCGTCTTATTTTTCACAAAGATTAATCCACTTAAATTAAGTTGTGCAAACTTCCAAGGAGGCAGCGCAAGATAGCTAGCATGTTTTCATTTCCATGAAAGGGCGCGGTAGTACTAGCTGGTAGCTGCATGCATGGCTTTTCTTTTCTTTTCCTTATGGGAACAAAAGAAAATACCTGGATTTTATTCATCTTATTCATCAGATCTTGGTATGAGATTGAAAACTCAAAAGGTCTTCTTGATCATAGTTATGTGTCATAGGATACATAATCATGCACTGCAAAGAACATACACTTTTTTTCTTAATATTGTGGTACCATTTGCAAACAATTGCACACAATTGCACTTAGCTTAGCTGAATCTTTTCTTTTAAGTGCACATGTCACTCATGTTTTACTTCCATATATATTTGATTATGCTCTACCAGATTTATGACCACCGAAAGAAACAAATGTAGTAGTATTTAACATTGTTTGTGTGCTTTTTCGACCTATAGAACTTGACCCTAAATTCGTCTCTGAAACCTTTCTTATAGAAATGCCTTTATAGTCCTATATGGAATGGTTATATTAGTACTACTTTTGAGCGTAGTTGGTACCTATGGCATGTAGTACTGACTTTCCAATATTTTGTTCGCATTGTTGGATGTAAACTCTGCCTATAGCATTGTTGGTTAGTACTACTTTTGAGCATAGTTGGTTAGTACAACACTCTACCTCGCTAGCTTTTCAAACTGAACAGACCAAACTCTACCGCACAAACTTTTCAGAGGGACATGACAACACTCTACCTTGCCAGCTTTTCAGACCGAAAAGACAACACACTTGGAATCAAACTGGTCAGACATAAATGACCACATTGTCCCGCGCATCCTTTTCAGACCAAAGTAACAACAAACTACGACGCTACCTTTTCAGAATTGAACACACTCCACGCATCGGTTTCCTGTGTACTCTCCCTCCACCATGAGCATTCTCCCTCCAGATGTCCGTGCAAAATAAAATGCTAAGAACGATGTACATAGCCGCATAAAATAGTGCACTTGTGTAACATCCCAATTATCTGAGTTTCAAAATCCTTTTGAGTAGTTTAGTCCCACATAAAATTTCAACAAATTTTATTTAAATTTAATCAAGCTTAAATGGGACTTTCAAATGTCAAAACAATTTAATGTGACTAATCTAAACATCAATTAGTACAAAAACTATTTTATTTGAGTTCTTTGTACTTGGAAGTATTTTTCTGGAATTTTTGAGTTCATTTGCTAATTTTAATTTGCTATTTGGATTTACTGTTATTTCTAAAATGCAAAACGTATTAAAAATCTCAGGAATTTCTTTCAGGCCTAATCTTCTCACCCCGGCCCATTTCTTTCGAAGTCCAGCCCAGCCCACCGGCCTTTCTCTTTTCGCCGCAGCCCAGCCCGCCTCATTCCCTCCTCCTCTCACTACCGTGTGGGCCCGTAGCCACGTTAGCTCGTCTTCAACCTGGAGTTTAGGTCTCCAAGTCGTACATGAAGTAGTCACCATCTTCATCCCGGACTCTCCTGCTCCAAGCCTTTATAAACCCCCACACCTGCGTCAAAACCATCGCCGCATCCCCCTCTCCTGTTTGCCCTAGCCATCGGACCCGAGGTCGTCTTCTTCTCGCCGAATCGAGCTAGAAAAGTTTACAGTCGCCGAAGCTTTCCTTGCCGGATTGTGTCGCCACCGGTGAGCCTTCAACCCCTCATCACCGGAAATAAGATCGCCTCCTTGCATTCTACATGATGTTGTTGGACCAAACGGTGACTAGAGGGGGGTGGGGGTGAATAGGAGCTCAGCATATTTTTCACCTTGATAGGATTCAATTCAATTTTCACCCCAATAGCAATAAAAACTATGAAGATCAATATTCAAACATAGAGAAAGTTTTGTTTTGAATTCAATCAAAACCTCGAAGCATACAACCAAGAACACAAAAAAAACGCATTGATGAACAGTAAAATCGAAACTACCACAATGAACAGTGCGGTACTACTGGATGAACGGTAAAATCGGATCTACCGCAATGAACAGTGTGGTACTATCGGATGAACAGTAAAATCAACCGATGAATAGGAAAAATAGCCTGAAAACGAAATCAAAAAGTGGCATAACTTTTGATCTGTGACTCCAAACCATACCAAACTTGAGACAAACCTTCTCTAGGATGTCAGGAACCTATTCCAATCAAGGATCACGAAGATCCATGCCAAAGTTCGACATTTTTTCGTTTAAGTGAAGGTTGCTCCAAAACCGAGTCAAAAACAAAATATGATCTAGAAACTTGCTCGTGGGTGATTGATGATCAAGGTGATCTTAGATGTATTCCCACATGTCACGGCAAGCTAAATCTAGGCCAGAAACTAAAGGAAAACTAGCGGATCAAAGAAAGCACTAAAATCACGAAATAGAGAGCAAGAACACAAAGAGACTCATCTTGTGAATCTTTTATTGGATTGATTTAATAACATATTGGTTTACAACCACTCCATCCAGGAGAACAAAGACTCAATGCATGAGCACGAAATCAATCCACTCTCTAGAACCCTAACCTCTCTACTATCCTCTCCCTAAAACAAAAAACTAAGGTTTTTCAATTGAAGGGTTGGGAAGTGCTGGACCAACACCCTCCCCTATTTATAGTGGAGGCTAGCTTCTAGAAGAAAAACCCTAATGGGCACCCGTTAAGCCCACACACAAACAGGTTCACTTACGCACGTATTTTAAAGCACTGTCTTCAACTTATCTCGACCTAAACCACTTCTCTTTGCGCCATCTTGCGCCTTGGTTTAGCCAAAAGCCATCAATGCGATATTTTGGTGAAATTACCAAAATACTCCTTCTTGATCCTTTTCCAAAGACCGAGTCCAATCTTCATGAAGCAATCACAAGCTTCGCCACATGTAGGTTGATCAACGGCTCTCTTCATGTCGGCAAGTCTCTCTCATCCGGCTCCCACCAAAACCACCATGGCACTTGCACCGACCCCCCGTGCTACTTGATACAACCCGTCGCACCGAACTGCCCGTTCGGTGATTCTTGTCCATCTTACGTCACGCTTGAGTCCATTGACTTCACCCGGCATCCTCGATCGTTCTAAACCTCAGCTCTCCAAGCCTAGTCTCGATCATCCTCGCCGTTGACCGTTGTTGACCTCTAAGCTTCCTACACAACAATAGACAAAGAAATTGATTTCGGGAGCAAGTTCTTCGCAACTTGACCCACGTTAGTCAAAACATGCATCATGCAACACATACGCACTGAAACCCATGAACTTGACTCAACATACAATCAATTCCACCAAGTTAGCCGTCAATGAAAACACGATCGGTACTACCGCCAAGTAATCACCGGTACTACCGCACTGCGGTAGACGGTAGTACCACTCCAATAACTGCGGTTGTACCGTTTCTCTAAGACGACCAAAATTTCCAAGAAACAAGTTCTCTGGAAATTACATACCGCACACTTGAGGTATTACCGCCATGTGGTACTACCGCCAACCAACGTGCGGTTGTACCGCTCTAGGAGAAAACCAAAACTCCCAAAATACCTTCTCTGGAAATCATGTACCGCTCTTAACACTGGTATTACCGCGTTGCGGTAGTACTACCAAACAACTAGCGGTCGTACCGATTTCCAAACGTTCGAACCACTCATTAAGACCACCCGATCTAACTTGAGAACATTCGGACCACGACATGCGGTAGTAGCGCTCCTCACTTGCTGGTACTACCGATTTTCCGATGCTTACTAAAAATGAGTGTTTCAACAAACGTTCAACACTATTGTCAATTGTATCATGATCCTAAGATCATGAGTATATCCCCATGATATCCACAATCTCCCCCTTGATGAACACATTGGTAATTTTCTAAAAATGTAAGTTTGAGGTTTGAAAATGAAAATACTCGACGTTTTCGCGCAAAGACACAACTTGATCCAAAAGTAAGAGAAAGCAATGGAAATGACCAAGTTGGCTTCAGATCAGTATAGGCAAGTGAGATAAGGCAAAACAAAGCAAGAAAGCTTCAATTTCCAGAGGAGAGTCAAAAATCTCACTTAAGGTCCATATGAAAGAATAATTGTTCAAAATGACCTTTGATCATTGTGAGGTTCCAAGAATTGCAATTCAAGTTCATAAAAGGCAATAAGATCACAAGAGTGCAGATTAGATGCTCCCCCTCACTATGATCATCATTTTTCCAAAGAATTTCATTTTCTCCCTTTTTCTACAAATAGCTCCACCTTTTAACATTTTTACTATATCTTCTCCCCCTTTGACAATGGAGTTATCAAGGAATCACACCTTTCTCTCACCCAGAGATGACAAGTGCAGAAATGAGGAAGAAGCATAAAAAAGAGAATGCATGAAATGCAATGGAGTGGCTTCAATTTTTGTAATTTTAAATTTTTGAGTACAGGAAGCTTTGGAGATTACCCAAAAGAACAAGCTAGCATTTCTATTATTACTTAATACACATCAAGCCTGACAGCGCTAGCAAGATCATGTTAAGACATATATATCAAAGCTACACTAGAAAGCTCAAGATGAAGCGATGAATTGTAACAATTTAAGCAAAGCTTCAAAAAAAAGCAAGTTCAACAACAGGGATCCTAAAGTGATAATGACCATGTCGAAATGTCAATGTGAAATCAAGAAGCTAGTAAAGACCATCCGAGAGACAAAAAGTCCAAAATTGAATCATTTTGCCCAAATTTTCTCAATCACCCAATTGTTACAATAGATTTTATTTGCAATGAATATTGATGTTGATTAAAGGTCTATCTTAGTAAAGAAGATCATGGGCTAGGAGCCATCCACAAACTCTTCCTAAACTTCAACCAGGGCAACAAATCTTGAAGTTCATGTCAATTTTGACAAGCAGTCCCCATGAGATCGTCTGGATCATCAAACTATCTCCAAGTTCATGTCTTTGATATGCAGTCTCGTGAGAATAGTTTGGCACAATTGAACCACATGAGAATCTTGAAATTTGATTTTTTATTTATCACAAGAGCAATTTTAGATTCTTAAAGGAACAAGAAGCTCTAGAAATGTTCAATCCTAGATTCAAGAGCTAACAAAGCAATTTTGACAGGGTCAATGTCACAAAAAGATCACTAGTTGTGCAACTAGCTAAAAGATCCACAAATTGCAGTTTTTAGTTCAAGTTGTCTTAAAGTTCTAGCTTATTTGGGAAAGACTTAGCTACACATGTGAAAACATGATAATTCTAGAAAGTCAAGAAACTAGACATTGAACTGAACAAAAATTGAAATACTAAAATTCAAAAGGGTAATAAGCAAAGCTTCATCAATTGTAAAAGACAAGCAGTAAAGATTATATTACAATGCATCTTTTTGTGATTTTCATATGAATACAATATGATACAATGAGATGCATGAAAAACTTAAAAGCCTAAAAAGATAAAAAAGATCAACAAGTTCAGAAACATATCAAGAAAAGATCAGATGAACAAGGAAAGTTCAGAAAAGAACCAACTCCCCCTTAAACCAACCCATAAGGGTAAATTACCCCCAACTCACTTCTCAAGGTGGCAAATCTAGTTGGGTCTAAAGGCTTGATGAGGATATCAACTAACTGTGATTTTACCATGACTTGAAATCATGTCTAACTCTCTGACTTCAAGTCATGGTAAGTCATGATTTCAAGTGAATGCCCCCAGCCACAAATTTGTCAGGCAATTGACAACCAAGATGGGCGAGTTCCCTCACAACGAATTGTAGTTCCTGAGCCTGCTCGACTATAGAACGATTATCAACCATTTTGTAATCATGATATTGCTTCATGACAAACAATTCATGTCTCGCATCTGAGGCAATGAACTTGTGTTCGAGTGCATGCCATAGATTCGCAATGTTCTTCATTTGCATATACACATCACAAAGCTGGTCAGACAACACCCTTAGAATGCACTCGACAAATATTGTCATAGCCGTATCATAATATGTTTGTTGTGTAGTAGTACGAGATCCTATAGGACCTGGTATCATGACCCAACATACATTTATAGCCGAGAGCCACAATTGGACCCTTGTCTGCCTTCTCTTGAAATTCACACTAGTGAATTTCTCCGGTTTTATTGCATCGGCAAAACCAGCCATCACAAAGTGCTTATTAGGTTTTTGGATTGTTAGGTATATGCATACTTTTGTGATTACATTAACCTAAAACAATAATCGATGCAACAACAGCATATATACTAGGTCAAGTCATCGTAACATCACAAAGTCACAGACGGTTTTTAATATGAACCATCTGTGATATTGGCTCATCACAGATGGTTTTTGTTTGAAACCGTCTGGGATTCGTGAAATTTTTGAACACTTGCGGGAGGAGAAATATTTTGGCGCTGTCCTTATATATTATACCCACCCCCGCCTTGTCTTCTATTAGTCTCTCCTTCTCCCATCCCCACGTCAAGCTCTGGCGATCACCCTCGATTCCTCGATATGGTTCGGCGAGGAGACACGGCCGACTATGAGGAGGGGGAGGAGGGACGCGCAGGAGCTCCATATCTGCCGTAGGAGGCCGACACTCGTCCGCAGCCTGCTGTTTCACGGTGCTTCTAGTGAGCGGGGCGTTGCAGCTCGACTAGTACCACCAGATCTGGCCGCCCCCATCTTGGCCTCAGGTAAGCACGAAGTTTTTCCCCCAAATCCCCATCTAGGTTTCCTTCTCACTCTAATTTCGTCCCCTCCATCTTGTCAGATTTTGTTCTTAGTGAGGACCCCTATCTGTGGTCAGCAAGGGAGGCCAATTCGTTTCGAGAAGGATGCCTCTACTCGACCTCGTCCTCGTTAGAGAGTGAGTCATTGATTGAGAGAGAGAGGGAGAGAGAGCATATAGAAACTACTGTCCAGCAATTGATTGGTTTGACTTAAAATTTGATTTTTTTTAATAAAAAAAACTATCATAGACGGTTTTTTACTAAAAAAATCATCTGTGATAGTCTATTTTCACAGACGGTTATGAACAAGAATCGTCTGTGATAATTGACTATCACAGACGGTTATTGTTCAAAACCGTCTGTGATAGCTTTTTTTCACAGACAGTTCAAAAACTATCTGTGATGACCTCATAGTATCCCTGACCCATAAAGTCAGATGGTTCAAAAAACAGTCTGTGATGAGGATTTTGAACCATCTATGATTACTTTTTCTGTAGTAGTGTGGTCCATAGACCAGCGGTCCTACTTGTCAGCCACTATGTTGGATTTTCTTTAATTCTAAAATTTGTTGCTAACATCATGCTAATGCAATATTTCAGAATTTCCTTTAGAAAGAAAATTCTAAAAATTCAAAATAGTATTCCTTTATCTTTTTCTTGGGTTTAGATCTTCCAAAAGCTCGTTCTTCCTCATACGAACTCTGTTTGAACCCATTTAAATTTCTAAATTTAGGCTCTACCTTCCTGAGTTTTTTATTTAATTTTTGGAGTTTATTTATTGCTCTGTTTTGTATTCATTTTGTTTTTGCTTTCTTTTGCGAGTAGACGTTGATACTTTGAGAACTTTCGAAGGAGAAGAAGTTGATCAAGCTCAAAACTAGTACAAAGACTTGTTCCAAAGCAAGTTGTATGTTTGACCATGTTGAACTTAGTTTTCCAAAATTACCTTGATTCGAATTTTTGTATTTTACTTCAAGTAATTATTTAAATATTTTAGGATTAGCTATATACCAATTTGATTATATCCATTTTGCTCATTGTATTATCATGATCTTTTGGCACCCTAATTTGGATAATTATTAGTTGGTATTATCATAGCACCAACGTGGGTTGGTTAGATACGAATAGTCTGCTTAGCCATACAACGGGTCATTGATATCATTTGAGTTGCAAATATAAACTTGACTAAGTGATTATGGAACTTGTGTGAAGTTGTGTGCAGTATTCTGTTACTCATTGATGGCATATGTTGCATTTAACCAACAGGGTGGGAAAATATTTATACTGAGGTGAGTGGATGGAATTGTGATATGGTGAAGCTGTGTGCGCTTGGGAAAATATGAATGTGATAGTTGGTAGTATTTGGCAATCTCGTCTTGGTCAATTAAGGACTTAATTAATCTTATGTGCTATTGAACTGAGCTACAACTGTACAACCACATGCCTGATGGGACGAGCCTAACATAGTTAGCTATGGATTCTTGATATTGATTAATCAGGCAGATAGTTTAAGCTGTGTGCCAGAGTGGAGGTGTGTTTCTGTCTGTGTGGCAATTCACATTTATGAATGGTTCGCCGTCTTTAGGTCCAACGGTGTGCGACGGGCTAACCACCTGTGTAGGGGGAGGGGATGGTATCAACAGTAAGCACAACGGGAGTGTCAATTACTGAGATGAAGTTTAGAAAGGTTTTATTATGATTGGTGCTAGCTACACTGGTTATATTGTGTGGGTAAAGTGTACTACCTCTACAGAGTGTTAAACAATCTATTCGAATAGTCACGTCTGTGGTCATAGACATGCTCGAAGATTTCACCCGAGGGGTAGATTTTCATAAAAATAATTAGGATGGGACAGCTGTGTGGGGACACTTATGCAGCTTTGTGAAAGAAATTGATTTGGTTATGTAAGCTTTGTGAAAACAATTGTTAAACTATTATTGTTTATTTATATTAAATTACGTTTTCAATCTATTACCTGTATTCAATTGCAAATACTGCTTTGTTCCAAAATAGCCACAGAAGCCATTTTCTTTAGAATAAGCCATCAACTATAATTGTATTATGTGGTACAACTTGTTAAGTATTTGGAGTACTCATTCTTGCTGCAATTATTCAGCTGAAGTGGAGTAATCGTCGCATGCTTTCGAGGAAGAGCTTTACGAGGATGGTGATTGCTAGCTCTTGATTCCAGTCGGTTGCCTGTAGCTAGTCGATGGGTATCCGTTGGAGTTACTTTTGTTCCGCTACTGTTTCTTTATTTAGTGTTAGCCCTGCTTGGCTTAATAATTGTAAACTTGACCACAAGATCAAAACTGCTATTTATTTAATCAAATTAGCCGTTTATCCTTATATTCGTCTTGTGTGGAATGATATTCATCTACGTTGATACTGTGTGCACTAGCTTGATCTAGGATTAGTGCATTACACAGAGGGTCCATAATTGCATTTTTCGGTCCTAACAACTTGTGCATTAAAATGTCATCTTTCCTGCCAAATGGTCCACGTATCTTTTGCAACAATCACAAGATTTCTTTATCTGGGAACCTCTTCAAAAAATAGCCACCACTATCATGCCACGAGCGTTAGCGTGACAAGGCAGGCTTGTCACGCCATTCTTGCGAGCGTGACAACGGCCACGCATGCCCTCCACGCTGGCACGACGTGCGCGCGAGGGCTTGCGTGGCAGGTTAGTCCACGTCGAGGATTGTGGCGTGATAGAATGGTTTGGCCACGCTGCGCGTCATGACGTGACCAAAGGGGTCAGAGTTGAAAATAAGGTTAGCGATAGGTTAACTTTAAAATATTATTAAAAATGATTAAATAAAAAAATCGCTTCTATGCTATGCTATGCCAAATAAAAGTAGCGATTGAAAAACGTTATGGTAATGCCGAAATAGCGACAGCCTAAAATGGGTGTCACCTGTGCACAGTGGCTTTATTCCTGGTTGATGCCAAGCTCCAAAATACTCCAAATATTCAACTTTGTTGAAAGGGGAAAAATGAATCAAAAGTAAACTAGAGTTGGTGCTTTGATTTCTCCCATGAAACCTGATATGTTTTGGTGCTATATGTAGGTAAAAAGAAATTGAAAAGCACCATTTTGACAGAACATCGGCAAAACAAGGCAATTAGACAGGTTGAAGTTACTAACATCGTTACCAACTGCTTCTCCGTTTCTCTTCTTTGGCAACGACAACTGCTGCTCTGTGGCCTCTTCCCCTTTGGTGTTCACCAAGCTAAATTTAGGTTTGCGGGCACTGGAGGATGGCGGGAGCAGTGGACAAGATTGCAGATCGGCGTATTAGAAGAAGAAGCGATGGAATGGTGGTGTGCGCATGCGCAATCAATGGAACCCCAAAGAATCAGGTTGTAGTTCATAATGATAGTAATTGTTATTGCTAGGCATCGACAACGAGGAAGGCACAAAGAAGATTCCCCCAAATTGAACCACATATTCGACCCTATTTCTCCCTCAACTATGAAATTAAGATAGAAAGACACTTCAAACACATAACATTTTCTCCTGACCGTTTCCGAACAAAGACGACGAACAACAAAGGCGATGGGTGCTTTACAACAAGCACAACCCACCCGATGAAATTATAGCAAACTAGAGGGTTTAAAGCGCAAGAAGATGAAGAATAAGAGAGGGGCCTTTCCTTTGAAACACCTGTTGCCTTGGCGGCTCGGCTGGGGATGGCAATCTTGCCCGACTACCGCAAACCCGTGGGTAAAAGCCCTAATAAAGGTGGGTATATTCTTCCCTTATGGTCAATGGTGTTGAGGAACCATCGCTAGTGAGTCCAGTCCAAGCGATTACCTTGTAGACAAACTCAGAATCGTAAGAAAAATACAAGAACATAAGAACAGAATAATAAATGGACACAGATATATGAGGGGACTTCAAGCTTCTCTTTATTGATCTTATCAAAACCACATTACAATGGTTGGGGTCCCCCTCCTTTATATAGGCTACTAGATGGATAAGGAGGCCACTTCGGGCTAGGACTCCTCGCCTGGGCCCAGTTTATTAACACATGGGTATGTTCGTAGGGAAAATAGTCTGCCAAATAGGCAAACGAGCGCGAGCATGGGTGTAACACTCCAGCTCAACACTGAGTCTGGAATGCCACTAACCTATCTTTTCAACTAATATTCATTAGCACACTATAAAATTTCAGCAACCAAAGCATTAATATAGTCCATCAACGGGTCACCATAGATCATGAATAAAGACTTGTCAAGCATGTATGAATAAGCGAGGGAATATAACAAGATAATAAGTCTAAAACAGCACCAAACCAGTAAATCCAAAACGTTGGAACAAGATAGACTAGTCGAAAACATTCATCTAAGCTTATTCAATTTCTAACATGTTCTAACAGTAGTCCAGTGATAATGAATCAAATGGTTCTCATGGCAAATAATCATGTGTGTGAAATATGAAACTATTCCATGTGCTCTAGTCCCTCTCAAACGTGGCGCCCTCAACGATCACCTAAAAATAACAAAGAAGCAAGGGTGAGTCCACGACTCAGCAAATACATCAATATACAACGAGCAATGATAAATCAACAGTATTCAATAACTTCATTATCATCACATGTCCTTCTATTAATATTCTCATGCCATTCTCTTCTCTTTGTTTTCACACACATTCAACTCATATCTCAATGCAACACTACTCTACATGTCCACATGCACTTCTTTCGCGTATACCAGTATAGCACGAGTGAACGCTCACGACAACGTTCACTCTCAAGCCCGCTCCTCAAGGATCGGGGACCTCCTCCACTCCCGTGGAGTTGTGATCAATCGTGATCACCTGCTCATATGCAAAGATGCTTATGAATGCAAAGATACATAATTTCATCATATTCGACAATATTCAACTTTTCTCATGTCCAGCATCATGACATATTCATAACCATTCCATTTCTTGCAGTTAAATAAAAATAAAAGCAAAACAATAATGGTAATGAAAGATAAAGAAATACAGTGATCAATCATTGATCACTGTCTACCATGCACTTGCCTTTACTAGTTGCGACGCACGGTCTGACTAGAAGATGGCAACAAGCACGACGTCTCTCCTACAATAGACACTCAAATTTCAATACAAGCTACAACATCACAAGAACAACAGTTAATTGACATCGCTCCTACATCTAATTAATCTCGATTCAAATCTCTAATTAAATCTCTCTCTATCTACTATTCAAGGCAGCATGCACCCAAACAAAACAAAGTTACAATTCTAAATAATTTCTAGTGCTAGTTGCTCTACTACCAGCTGCAAGCATACAAAGCATGTGTGGCCAAATTAGTTAATTACTAATTAGCACTCTCTAATTCATCTCTCTTCTTTACTAATCCAATTAAATAATCAAAGTAGTGCATGCATGCATCTCCAATTAAACATTATCCATTAACTAATCAAGTACTAACTAGCACTATTAGTTAATCTCTCTACCTAAATAGTCCAATGTCACGTATTTGTGCAGCACTAGTTAACTATTGTCTCAAAGCATGCATGCATAGCAATCTTGCTCTACTAGTTGATGACTAGCACTAGCAGCCAAACTGGAAAGGTAACACGGGTGTTGTTCCAGCATGCATGCAATTCTAATTAACTAATACATCAATACTATCTAGTTTCTCTCTCTCCCTTAATTCTTCAATTAAAAAATTTATAGCAATTAAATATTCATGACAAAGCATCTCTAACCAGTGCACCTAATCTATGGAAGTGCATGCTTACAATTCAAATTAACTAAAACAGCTTACCTAATCCACGAAATTCATAGCAATTAAATATTCAACAAAATCGTTAGGATGTGTTGGCGCATGCTTACAATTCAAATTAACTAAAACAGCTTACCTAATCCACGAACCGCAGTAGCAGTAAAACAACAAAATCGTTAGGATGTGTTGGCGTTTGCCACGGACGCAAAGGTGGCCCACGCGGAGGCCCCACGCTGTTGCACCGTGGCCAAAGCGGCGGCGGCTTCACACGGCGGCTCAAGCGGGTGAGTGGCCACGTTTTGCGAACGCATGCACGCGGCGGTGGCCACACGCGAGCGGCGCAGCGGCACGAGCGATGTGGGGCGACCGAACAGCAATAGCAACGCAACGCCTCCACGCGCCGACCAATGCAGAACGAGACAGTGGCGGCGTACGGGAAAAAAAAGAAATCCACGGGAAAAAAATAAATCGTGGGCTAGGGTTTGATCTCAGGACTCCTCTCCCCTCACGATCCTTCTATTCCGGCACAAGCCAACTCCCCCTAAAAACTCTAAAATATTCCATGTTTTATGTATCCCTTTTCGTCTAATTACACATAGGTCTTCAAAGGGTTATTTTCGAGATATTACATTCTACCCCCCTTAAATAGAATTCGACCCCGAATTCTACTCGTCGTTCTACACTGAAGAACTACCACAACTGAAATTAAATAACGAATCACACGTACCCGACGTGAACAACTCCGGATATTTCTCGCGCATGCGAGACTCCAACTCCCAAGTCGCCTCTCTCTAGGTCTGATGCGTCCACAGCATCTTGACGTATACCAACGTCTTGTGCCTCAGCACTCGCTCCGACCTCTCCAGAATACGCACCGAACACGACTTAATTGTGAGGTCTTGCTCAATAGTCAGCGACTCCAATGAAATCTCATGCTCTGGGTCTCTCAAAAACTTCCTCAACATTGAGACGTGAAACACATTGTGAACTCCGTGCATGGACTCAGGAAGGTCCAAACGGTAAGCCAATTTCCCAATTCTTGCAATAATCGGGAACGGTCCAACGTACCTCGGGCTAAGCTTCCCTTTGGTACCAAACTGAACAATGCCTTTGGTGGGAGACACTCTCAAGAGCACCTGATCACCCACCGCAAACTCCAAGTCACGCCTCCTCACATCTGCATAGCTTTTCTGTCTGCTCTGAGCTACTAGTAGATTCTGCCTCACCATGGCCACGTGCTCAATTGTCTTTTGTATCTAGTCTGGACCCAAAACTGCTTTCTCACCCACCGCATCCCAACAAAGTGGTGATCTGCACTTCCGCCCATACAGAACCTTGAATGGCGCGTCTCTAATACTGGAATGGTAGCTATTATTATAAGCAAACTCTGCAAGTGGCAACTAATCCTCGCAACTACCCTTCCAAGACAGAACACAAGTCCGCAATATATTCTCCAAGGTCTGAATAGTGCGCTCTGACTGCCCATCTATCTGAGGGTGAAACGCTGTACTAAGATGAAGTTGTGTGCCCAACGCACTCTGCAAACTCTCCCAGAACTTGGAGACAAACTTCGCGTCTCTTAGAAATGATGGTCTTTGGCACACCATGCACTCACTATTTCATGCACGTAAATAGGAGCTAGTTCGCTCGCTGAACTTTTTGTGCGAATAGGAATAAAGTGCGCAGACTTGCTGAAACGATCCACCATTACCCAAACTGCATCCTTCTCTCGCGGCGAACGAGGTAATGCAAACACAATGTCCATAGAGATATCATCCTAAGGCCACTAGGGAACCTCCAAAGGCTGCAACAACCTGCAGGATGCTTATGCGCGGCTTTCACTTGCTGACAAACACCACAAGAAGCCACATAATTAGCAATATCCACCTTCATCCTTTTTCACCAAAAATTCTGTTTTAGATATCGATACATCTTAGTCTCACCAAGATGAACAGTGTATGGAGTGCGATGAGCCTCCCTCAAGATGTCATCCTTGACCTTTGCCTTTTGTGGCACACAAAGGCGGCCTTTAAATCGCAAAGCACCAGATTCATCCATGCTGAAATCTCCCTCATTGCCCTCATCCAGACGCTTTCTGACCTCCTGCAATAATCGGTCGCTCTATTGTGATTCCCTCACACGGTCGGGAATAACTGAGTCAAGGATCAACTGCGTCTACACATGTGCCATGTCCACATAGCAATAGGATATCCCGTGCGATCAAAATTAGCAATGAGGCAATCTATAGTAGCGGGAGTTGCCTTGCGACTAAGAGCATCAGCAACAACATTGGCCTTACCTGGATGATACTGAATAGTAAGATCATAATCCTTGATCAATTCCAGCCACCTCCGTTGCCTCAAATTCAGATCCATCTGAGTAAAGATATACTTGAGACTCTTGTGATCTGTGAAAATATCACAAGACTCACCGTATAGATAATGCCTCCAAATCTTGAGAGCAAAGACAACTGCAGCCAATTCCAAGTCATGAGTAGGATAATTCTGCTCGTGCTTCTTTAACTATCTCGACGCATAAGCAATCACCTTACCGTCTTGCATAAGCACACAGCCAAGACCCACTCGAGACGCATCTGAAAAGACTGTGAAACGCTTCCCTGGCTTAGGAAGAGTGAGAATAGGAGAAGTCACCAACCTCTCCTTCAAAGTGCTGAAACTGTGCTCACACTCATCAGTCCACTGGAATCTCACACCTTTCTGAGTAAGCTGAGACATCGGCTTGGGAATGATAGAGAAATCCTGCACAAAACGTCGATAGTAACCAGCCAAACCCAAGAAACTCCTCACCTCCTTCACATTAGTCGGCCTCTTCCAATCCACCACTGTAGAGACCTTTCTAGGATCAACAGCAATGCCCTGAGGATTTATCACATGACCAAGAAAACCCACTTCTGAAATTCAGAACTCACATTTCTTCAACTTGGTATAGAACTTATGTTCCCTCAAAGTCCCTAATACTAGCCTCAAGTGACGGTCATTATCCTCATTGGTCTTGGAATAGATAAGTGTTGGAAATATGCCCTAGAGGCAATCATAGAGATGATTGTATTTCATTATGTTCATAACTTTTGATAATATGTTATCTTGTTCCTTGAATGAATCATCAGTTATATAGATCAATGAGTATGTGACTTGTTGGTGAAACTCTTTATCTTATATGATGTCGTTCTAAAGTATCCTAATCGAATGTCACCGGTGAACACCGGTGACTCCACTAGTACATGTATTGATTGATGACTATGTTTCACGGTCATGGATATAGAGATATCGAATCAATAATGTGGACATATGTTAGAGAACATAGTGTTGGATAAGACCCACCTTGAGACACTATTGAGATTGTTATGATTCTATGTGTCGTTAGTTGGTCTCAAGCAATGATGATGTATAATCCTTAGACACGATATCAAGCATGGTTTCCTACATGCGTAATAGCACTCTTAGGGGTTGCCAAACGCTACTCGTAACTAGGTAGTTATAAAGGTAGCTTTGGGTATGCTATGAAACATGTGGAGGAATGTGACCGATCGGATATGGAATTTGCCCTCCTAACATAACGGAGAGATGTCTCGGGCCCTCGTTGTAGTCGAATAAAGAAAGTGCATGGCCATGCCACTAGTGGTCGAAGTGTCGACCACACGGTTATTCGACACTTGATCGAAAGTATTGAGCAGTCCATGGATGACATATTATCTCACCGAGTTCAACCGGATGTCGTGAGGCAAAGGGAGAATACATAAGCGGTCGTTCGGTTGCCGAGGTCGTAGATCGGTCGGTCGTATGGAGATACGACCTAGTCGAAGACTACTGGACATAATCACCAACTGGTCGTAAGAGTTGCAAGCGGTCGTAGTTAGATACTAAGCGGTCGTAAGGAGTTACGAACTGGTTGTAATTGATTATGAATCGTCGTGACTAAATGCGAGCTGGTCGTAAGTGATAAGGACACAGTCGTAGATCATATTGCATTAAGGTTCGTCCGATATATTCATGTGTGTTCGGGAATCGTTATGTTTTGCTAGGTACCGCTAACGACTCGTGATCGGAAAGAGTTTCCAGTCACAACCGATTACACGAACCTATAGGGTCACACACTTAAAGGGCAAGGATTTGATTTGGATGGAGATCCGAATTCTTATAGGCCACGAGTTCCTAATGGGCCTCTACATTCGGAACCCATTATGGATGCCTATATTTAGAGAGGTGGTGGCATGGGGTGAAGTGATCGATCGAAAAATCCGAAACCCTAATAGCCACGCTCTCCTCAACCACGCCGTCGGCGCTAGCACTCCTGCGCGTGGTGTCCCTGCCCCGTACGTGTGGATACCTTGGAGGTGTTGTTGCGAAGCATCAGCACTAAGGACGATCCGCAACTCACGACGACCTCAGGAGCTGGAGGAGAACTTGCGGCGTTCGTCGGAGTAGGAGGAGAAGACGTGCAGCAAGTACGACTACGACTGCATCAACTCGCTACATCGACTCTACTTCCGCTACGAGTCGGCGCGTCTAGTGGTAATCTCGTGATCTATTACTTGCGGTGGTTCCTTGGTTGTGCGGTAAAATTTTTGTTTGTGCTATCGTAGCCTTGCCGCGATCCTTCAATAAGAATATCATCAATGAACACCACCACGAAGTCATCTAGATACTCATGCAACATGTTGTTCATGGTCTCCATAAAAACGGCAAGTGCATTAGTCAGTCCAAAAGACATAACTTTGTATTCATAATGCCCATACCTGGTGGAGAAAGTTGTCTTCTCTACATCCTGCTCATGCACACGGATTTGATTATACCCTGACTGGAGATCAATCTTGGAGAACACCTGGGCTCCATTCAACTGGTCAAACAAATCCTCAATGCGGGGCAATGGATATTTGTTCTTGATTGTAACTGCATTAAGCGCACGATAATCAACACACATGCGCCAACTGCTATCCTTCTTCTCTGTGAATAGAACAGGAGCTCCCTATAGCGAAACACTACGCCTGATCAAACCTTTAGCCAACAAATCGTCCAAGTGCTTCTTCAATTCATCCTGAAACGGCCATGCCAGTCGATATGGAGACAACGAGATGGGCCAAGTGCCCAGAACAAGATCAATGTGAAACTCCACGTCTCGCGCAGATGGCATGCCTAGAAGCTCAGCCGGGAACACATCTGGATAATCACTAACCACCGGAATCTCCTCAATCCGAAGCCACGCTCGGTTTCTCAGCAAGAGCTAAGAGAAGTCCAGTTTTCACTACACGCTGACCCAGAAACAATCCGGCCAACACCGAAAGAGAGTGCGGAGGCGCACTCCCCTGAAAGGTCAAAGTCTCCCCAGACGGAGTCTGTACAGAGACTATCCTACAGAAATAGGATATCACGGCTCGGTAAGAGTGCAACCAATCCATGCCCAAGATAACATCAAAAGGTTCCAACTGAATGACCATCAGATTCGCCGTGAACTTCTCCGCATCGATAACAATAGAGCACCCAGGACAAACAGTGGAGCTCGCAATAAAACCCCCAGGAGAACTGACCAACACTGACTGAGAAATCCACTACATACTCAAATTCGCTCTCCTAGCAAACACCGTCGAAACAAACGAATAGGTAGCCCCTGAATCAAAAGGACTAAAGCATCAAACGAATCCACAAGCAAAGTACCTGTCACCACGTCAGGACGTCCCGCGGACTCCGCGATAGGCATGGCGTACACTCCAGGTGGCGCCACGGCGAAAGAAGACGGCGTCGGGGCTGCGAGAGCCCCGACCATCTGCTGTGGTGGTGCATGTAAAGCTGGTCGCGCAACCTGAAGTGGTGCCAGAGGCGGCGGCTGCTAGTAGTACCCAGCTGGAGGCGCCCATGCTGAAGGAAGTGGTGGTGCAGAAGGAGCAGCCATCATCTGGACAGATCTTCGAACGGGACCCACTGAAGAAGAAGCTGGCACAGGCTCCCACTTGATCACACTAGCGGGGTTCTGGCGACACACCCGCTCCTTGTGACCCAATTGGCCACACTGGCGGCAATCTCCCATCCAAGAGCACTCAGCACCACAGTGTCCATCACCACACTTGAAGCAAAGCATGCCCTGTCCTGGGACAGGACGAAGAGCTAGAGTACCTGCAATAGAACGAGGCATCAAGGAAGAAAATGGCCTCGACTGCTTAGACTTGGAGGACTGTGGTCTTCCATTAAACTTCTTGAAAGCAGGTCGCTGAATAGACCCACTCCCCTCACCAGAGCTCCTCTTCTGGTCACCACCAGAAGAAATAAGTCCACTAGAGGCCTGTTGTCCCTTAGTGAGTTGCATCTCCAACTCCATACCACTGGCTTGCTCCACAACAGAGCTGAAGTCGCGTAGTGGAGTGGCTCCCAACACGTGCTGGTACTCAGAATTGAGACCCCGACGGAACCTCTTGGCCTTCTGAAGATCATCGTTCGCCACCAAAGGGACAAAGCGAACCAAGTTGTTGAACTCAGCCTCATACTCAGCAATGGACCTCTTCCCCTAAACAAAAGTCGTCAAGGCAACCTCCATCTTCTCAATGAAGGACTAGGGGTAGAACTTTGCCTTCAATTGATAAAAAAAATCCTCCCAAGTGACTGGCCCCTGAGCGGTGTTGTAACATCCCAAGTTTTAGACTTGTGTTTCAAATGTAAGAAAATGAGGGGAAATTAAAAACTTTTCTTACATCTTGTATTTCTTGTATGCCTGGGCATTTGTTGTAAAGAAGTTATGGGAATACAAAAGTCACAAGTCATTTTAGCCCAAATCTTATTCTTCTTAGACACTCTTGTTCCATCTTGTGATAATCTCCTGGAAATAAGTTTTCTAAATTCTTGGGTTGATGTGTAGCCCCTCTGAAAATTTTTACAATTTTTAGAAATTGTTTGAATATTTTTGGAGGTCAGTCAAACCTATTTAAATTCTGGTCAAACATTAGCCCAACACCTTGTAGAATTTTTGGAGGAAAATGTATAGCCAAAAACCTCTGCAAAATTTACACAAGGTCAATGACTCAGCTAGCAAGCTTCTGTAAAAATTTCATAATTTTTTAAGTGAATTTGCTACCTCAAATAAATCCCCAAACTTCAGATCAGTTTAAAACCCAAATTCAGGTCTGAGTCTGACTCGGACTCGAGTCAGACCCAGCCATTGGACTCGGTTGAGCCGGCCCTCTAGACCTCCTCGGGCTCGCTCCCCTTGGGCCGTGGGATTCTCATCCAATGCCCCAGACCTCCCCGCTGCTCTGAGTGAGCTCTTGGGCACTCTCAGCCGGTAGATCCTAATCCAGTGGTCAGGACCTCCCTAGGACGTCCTCGCCGCGAAGACCTCCTCTGCTTTGGCCAATCCGGGACGTCCAGGACCTCCTCGGCCCTGTTTTTCTTCCTCCCGACCTCCCTGAGGTCTGGTCGTCATGGTTTTCATGCGCCTGTGCGTGTGTCAAGGTCGAGCTTGGTGGGAGCGATGGCTTTGTCACTTTTGGTCCTTCCAACGCCTCTTTCTACCATGCATTAATTGTGTTAGAGCTTTACCCTAAAAGAAGTCATCCCCTACCTGCCCTTGTCAAATCTAGCAAGTCCATGGCATGAGCATGGACTTTGTTCACAGTGGGACTTGTCCACACGTTTGTCCGAGCTCCCCGGCTTTATCTAGCTCAAGGCCCTCCCCAATTTCTTTTTCCTACTCTTGGTTGCTGTTTGGACTCCCTCGGTTGTGAGTGTGAGCCCCAAACTTGAGCACCCGAGAGCACCACCCTCCCTGCCATCATTGTCGACTTTGGAGCTCCTTGAAGGCCTCCGAGCTCCAGTGGTCCCAGCAACATTCTGGCCTTTTTCACTGTCATCTTGATCACCTAGGACTTGTTCTAACTTAGCTCGGTTCACCATTGCAGAGGTGGACAAGTTGGGGAGCTGCTTTTCGTGGTCGGGATCATCTTCTTCTCCATCGTCGGCAAGCACTTCATCGCCGGACTTCGTCGACCTTCTCCAAGCTCCTCAGACCACCCGGTCCCTCTCGCCCTCGGTGCCCATTCCTTAGCTTTATTCTTGTTTTCTAGAGCTCGTGTAGTTTCGTAGTTTGCCGTTTTAGCCTTCCTAGTCTATCTCAGGCTCATGGCGTTCAAAGGCGTCGCCATTGTCGAGAGTGTCTCCGGTAGGTCCGCGCACTATTGTGAGCATATCAGTGCCCTTGGTCGGCGCCGGCGAGGTCCCCATCGCCGGCGGTGAGCTTTTCCTTAGCTCGGGAGTTTTACCGTGTCGTACTCGGTCAGGTTCTGTAGTTTAATGATTGGCATTAATGTTGTCCTGAGCCGATCATTAATGTTGTCTTGCCAGCATATCGCGCGTGCCACTAAGTCCCGGACCTCCTAGATGAAATCGTGGCCGTTTAAGATCACCCCAAGTTAGATCTGTACCGTAGAGTGTTCTCCGTGTAAATTCTTAGTCCTAGGACCTCCTAGAGTAATCTCAGTCGTTAAAGACCTCCATGGATTAGCTTTTAGCCGTTGGATCTGGCTCTGTGAGAAAGTTAAAGCGCTAGGACCTCCGTGGTTAGATCCTAGCCGTTCAAGACCTCTTTAAATTCAATCTGAGCCGCTAGGACCACTCCTGCGCAAAAAGACCTCCTCGTGGTCTTTTTGTAAAGACCACCCCTAAATACCCCCCCTCGGGGTCCTCTTTGTAAAAGACCTTTGTAAAAGACCACCCTGGTCTTTTATAAAGAAAGCCTCAGACCTCCCGAGGTCCTCTTTGTAAAGACCACCGGGTCTTTTATAAAGAGAACCTCCTGACCTCCCTCCGCTTTAATCTGGACCGTTCAGAACCTCCTCCGTGAAGATCTTAGCCGTCCAGATCTCGTCCGTTTAAACTCTATCCTTAAATACCTCCCCGCGTAGATCTTGACCATCCATGACCTCCCTCGGTGAGATCCCAACCGTTCAGAACCTCCCCCGCGAGATCTTGACCGCCCAGGACCTCCCTCGTGTAAATCCCAACCGTTCAGGACCTCCTTCGCTCGATCGTGACCGTTAAGACCTCCCTTGCGAGATCTTAGCCGTTCAGGACCTCCCCTTGGAGATCTTGACTGTCTAGGAGCTCATCCTTTAGATCCGTAGCTTTATGACCTCCTCCTCAGGTCTAAACTGTTAGATTTAGATCTAACGGGCTAGACCTCCCTCCGTAGATTTAGCCTTAGGACCTCCCTCGGAGGTCAGGGCTGTCAGATCTTGATCTGACGGTCCCGATCACCTCTAGGCGCGAGGACCTCCTCGTGTGCTTGTGTGCATGCACCGGTCGTGGCCGTTGGATCTAATCTCAACGCCCGGACCTCCCAAATGCGGAAGAGGTCTCTCGGTCTGCCAGATTGAGGTCCGTGGCCGTGCGATGAAGGATCGACGGCCACGACCTCCCGTTTTCGTTAAGTGCATTAGACCTCCAGAGTTCAAATTTTCAAAGTATTTGGATTGTTCGAATTTCAAAAGTGCATAACTTTGTCATTTCAGCTCCTTTTGAATGATTCCAGTTGCTTTAGCTCTGTTATAGAATGAACTCTAATCGAGAATAAATTTAAACCTTTGTTATGTAGTAGAAAAGGATATAAACTGCATGATCTTGTTTAGTGAAAAAGGTTGTCTAGAAATTCATTGAAAATTTGTAAAATGCATAACTTATTCTTTGTAATTCCAAACTGAGCAAACTAAATTTTGTTAAAACCCACTAGGAATGTACTGTAGTGTAGAATAGGTCTTAAGATGATCCTTGCCACTGAAGTTAATGATCTACTAGTTTTAGAACTTAGAAAAATCATAACTAATTCATTATAACTCCAAATGATGTGAACTCAACTTTGTTGTTCTTAGGATAACCTTAGCTACCTACCATAAAAATTTCAGTTTCCAGATCATTCTAGAATTTTTTG
The DNA here is from genome assembly GCA_036346255.1 of Ampelocalamus luodianensis. NCBI lineage: Eukaryota > Viridiplantae > Streptophyta > Magnoliopsida > Poales > Poaceae > Ampelocalamus > Ampelocalamus luodianensis. Next base: position 22,632,056 of record CM070628.1, on the reverse strand, counting down.
CCATAAACAGTAGCCGTAATTAATTTAATTAGGATTTTTCAGGCTGAGAGAAATTGTTTAGGGCATAACTTTTTCATGCTAAGTCCAAATGAAGTAATTCTTGTTCCTAAAATTGTCTAAAATCAACCTCTAGCTGCTGTGTAAATTTCATGGGATTTGGATGTCTTTTGCTGTTGAGTTTTGTTTGGTGTTCTTCGTTCTTATTGGTTTTATCGTATTTTCACGTTAGGTTCCGAAGAATTTAGTGAACTTGAGAATCCTCCTCTGCCGCAAGAACAACTCCAGCAAGGCAAGCAGTTTGATCATGTTAATCCCTGTATTTTCAAGTATTTATGTTGTTTACAAATTCTATGTATGCATTGCTAGTTTGTGTTAAACTATTGTCGTTAGTTGACCTAGTAGATGCATTTCCTTAGGCAAATGATTATCCTCTACTACCATGAGCCTAGATTATTGCGGTGATTTAGAGTTCGTGGATGAGCTCTTGTCACTTAGTAGTCTTGCGGATTAATTGCTTAGTCATGCTTAGCTTCCGGTAGAAATGGGCGGTTATCGACTTATCGATAACCTTGATCACATAAAACTTATTATCACTTATGATTTCAGCCTTGTGCCATGTTTACTTATGAAAACTAAAACCTAAAAACAAAATGATTTAGACTTGGGCACAATGGTAAGACGGTGTGATTTCTGGGTGTGACTGGAATGGTGCCCAAGTCAATTAAGGACCGAACATCTTGTGAGTACCTGTTATCCGAGCAATTTGTGCGTGCTAACCACACTAGAGGGTATGTGACCTCTCTTGACTTAGTACTTTGGCGTGTATTGGCTTGGTCGCAGGAGGTTGGTCTTGGGAGCATTGTAGTGTCAGAAAGGCTTCCCGTGATGGTGGTTGTCTTCGACTGCAATGTAAGCGTATGAGTTTCTATCCATACAAGCGGCTCGTAGTTAATGCACAAGATTGGAAACGTCTCGTAGGACTTAGCCGTGTCGCATACCCGGAAGTGTGCTTTGTGGCTTAAAGCGATCGAAGTGTGGGTACATTGGTACACCCTGCAGGTTAAAACTATTCGAATAGCCTCGTCCTAGGTTATGGACACGCTTGGGTAAGCTTTTCAAGAGTTAGACTACAACCTTTTAATTAAAACTTGATGGGTGGTACGAATCGGGGATTCGTGCTATGTTGTGGTGGCTATTGGGATAGTCACTTCCAGGTGGTTGCTTGTATTTATCATTATTTCGCTGTTATTTTAGCAATAAAACAGATTTGCAAACTTGCTTTTAAATGTATTACATTATCGCAAATAAAGTTGGCTTTGTGCAAAATGAGACATACAACCTCCACTTAAATAAGCCTGCATGTAGTATATGAATAGGTCTGCTATTCCACACGTCAGTCTTGCGAGTACCTTAGTGTACTCAGTTGTCTTGCTTAAATGTATTTGTTGTAGAGGAAGAAGGTGAGCTCGATGGGCCTCACTTTTGTGAGCTGTGTTGTGGTAGCTTGCAGGCGACTAGCTTAGCGGCCGGTCGGTTGCCATGTGGGTTGTGTTGGCTAACGGTCGACTTTTGTTCTTAGCCATCTTATGGCGCTTTTGCTTCATTGTCATTCTTGTATATTGTGCTATTTGGCAGTCGGCTCTTTTGTAATAACTTTACTTTATGTATGTCGTTGTTGAACTTAGTATTAATGTTGTATGGAAGTGATGTATAATTTTGTGATGATGAGTATGTGCTGCAATTCTGGGAAGCACATGTCCATCGAGCCTTTGTATATTTGATTAGTAATGCTAGAACCATATGGAGGTTAAGTATTACTAGTTAAATACCCGGGTCCTCACAGCGGTCCTCGAAGACAACACGCCATCCCACCAAATGTCCGCTTGCCCTTTCAGCTGAAAGGCTACAAAATGGACCCTTTGAAGTGAGGACAACTCCAAAGCCGCAAACTGCCTCTCCATATAGCGCATCCAGTCCGCTGCGGACCGGTGTGCCCAACCCATCAAACGGATCCAACCTCAACCCCATCCACTCTCGAAGCATCATCTGTGCCTCAGGTGCAGGTGGAGGAGCGATAGGAGCAGCGACAGATGCTGCAGCGGCAGGGGCTACCGACGCCTATTGACGAAGAGCACGGATCCTCCCACCAACTCTCTCAACAAAGCGGGGGTCTTATCTTGGCCCCCAACTGGAGGCGGGCTAACATCAAACCCCTCCATCGTAGTTATGTTCCCCTCAGCTACTGACTCAACTGACACCGGAGGTGGCTCCACGGGACCACGCCGCGGCCCCGACCTCCACCACGGCCTCCATGACCGCGGCCACCACGAACACATCCTCCGAGGCGCCAAGCCTCCCTCCTGTTTTGGTGTTGCTGCTGGCCATCAGCAAAACGGAAGAAGGGAAGAGAGGGAAAGAAGAAGGAAACAAGGAAGAAGGAACGAAAGTCTTGCGGGTATTTTGGTGGTCGTCGTCACAGTCTTCAAGGGTGACAACTCATTTCTTCTCCATTTGGATTATTAGTTCGTTGATCGGTTGGGACTGTTAGTGGATCGGTAATATGCAATTTTCATTGCTTTGTAGTTTTGGGTATTTTTAGTTTGGAATTCAAGTATTTCATCTCGAAGAGATTTGTAGATGACTTTTTACCTTTCTGTAGAGTATTTGATCATGTCGATCGGACGAGTAATTTAGAAGTTATGATTTTTACAATCTTGCTGTTGTCCAGAGTCTCTGTCAGGTTCTGGCAGTTGTAGTAATTGATAGATTAAAAATAGTTAACGACCTAATCAGGGAAGTTGACCAACTAGATTATTGTAGATAATTCCATAATCTTTCTAGAATGTCCAAGAATGCAATTTTTGGATAACCAGAATGAAAGTTATTATTATTTCAATCCTGCTGTCCAGAATGTTTGTCAGATTCTGGAGGTTGTTGAATTTTCCTGGGATATCGGTTACATGGCAATTGTTGGAATTTCACTTGGTATCCATTTGTGTTATGGAGCAATTATTGGCTCTTCCGACTATTGAGTTGCTTCTACTACTTGTGAACATTGTTTATTGGTGAGATTGATATTTCCATGGTTGTCCTGTTTTTCTTATTGAAAAACATGACTCGTTTATTCATTTGATATTTTGGACAAATGGAAATACTTCATACTACACATGAATAATGATAACAACAGTCATAAAACCAATTTGTACCATCAACATCCACTATTGCTCTAAGGTGTACTTGCCTTCTAGAAGCAACGACCGGTTTGATGTGAAGAAGACAACACACCTGATGTTACCCCACCTACAGTAGAGATTCAGTCACAATGCTGACCAAGCAATTCAAAACACTCACTTAGATACATGATTTTTAAGGCGTCGCTTAGGCCTCGCTTAAGCGATGCCTAAGCGGTAAGGTGTAGCTCAGGGTTGAGGCGTCGCCCCGCCTTGCCGTCGCCCGTCGCCTGTCGCCCATCCCTATCGCCCATCTCTAGCCCATCTATTCATTACCAGATTCACCGCAACCACCTCTGAGCCCATATCTAGATCAAAGGGGAGAGGGAGAGCTAACCTAAGCCACCATCTTACGTCCCGTCGTTACTATCGCCGCCACCGTGGTTCCTGCTTGCTGAAGCCGTCGTTGTCACTCCTCTTCATCACTGCGCCACCGTGGTCGCTACTTTCTGCTCGTCGCCACCACCACGGCCACGAGATCTGGGCCTCAGCTCCTAGTTGTCGGTGGCGTAGTGGAAGAGGAGGAGCAAGGAGGAGGTGGCGTTGTGGGAGAGGAGGCGGTGCTGAGGGGGAAATGAGGAGCACACGCACGAGCTCAGCCATGCTATAGTGCTATCGTCGTGCTACAGTGCCGCCACCCTTACGCTTGCTGCCATCTCCTCCCAGGTGCCAAGCCTCCCTGCTGTTTTGGTGCTGCTGCTGGCCATCAGCAAAATGGAAGAAGGGAAGAGAGGGAAAGAAGAAGGAAACAAGGAAGAAGGAACGAAAGTCTTGCGAGTATTTTGGTGGTTGTCATCACATTCTTCAAGGGTGACAACTCATTTCTTCTCCATTTGGATTATTAGTTCGTTGATCGGTAGGGACTGTTAGTGGATCGGTAATCTGCAGTTTTCGTTGCTCTGTAGTTTTGGGTATTTTTAGTATGGAATTTAAGTATTTCATCTGCAAGAGATTTGTAGATGACTTCATTATCTTTCTGTAGAGTATTTGATCATGTCGATCGGATGAGTAATTTAGAAGTTATGATTTTTACAATCTTGCTGCTATCCAGAGTCTCTGTCAGGTTCTGGCAGTTGTAGTAATTGATAGATTAAAAATTGTTAACGACCTAATCAGGGAAGTTGACCAACTAGATTATTGTAGATAATTCCATAATCTTTCTAGAATGTCCAAGAATGCAATTTTTGGATAACCAAAATGAAAGTTATGATTATTTCAATCCTGTTGTCCAGAATGTTTGTCAGATTCTAGCAATTGAAGAAATTTGTATACTAAAAATAGTTAATGATCAAATTAGGGAATCTCACCAACTAGACTACTGTAGATAATTCCTTAAGGTTTCTGGAGACTAAGAATGCAAATTTTGGATAAATATATTGGGAGTTATGATTTGTGGAGCGTTGTTGTCCAGAATTGAGTTACTGCTAGTCCATCATTTTGTTTGAGTAGATTATATATTTGAATTGTTAGGTTTGAGATTCGTGTAGGATCGATGTGGGAACCCCCGGGTATTGGATTCATTTCAAGTTAAAAGATTATACCAAAGGTAAAAATTTAACAAGGAACGAGCCCAATGTCAGGCTCCCGGATATATGTCTTGCAATAGTTCCCAAGATCAAAGACTATTGTACATATATCCTAAACAACATTGTACCATGTCATACAAGGCATACAGTATATATACATAACAAAACTTTACAAGCAGGGTTCGGTTCAACAGAAACAACTGACCAACAGCATTCAACAGAAGTTTTAGCAGCGGAAGCAAGAATATAAACAACAAAAGTTCCAACTAGTTTGCCCAACACCCAAAGGCAACTGAGTGGATGATAGAAATAGCGTCACTCGTTAGCGTCACCCTGATCGGCGCTAACGGGAAGTTCGTACACATAACCGTCCTTACCTGCAACAAGTCGTGAAAGCACTTGAGTACAAAAGGTACTCGCAAGACTTACACAAAACTATTAAAAGAAAGTGTTTAGTAGATCCTATCCAGAGGAGTAGAATTTGTACATGCATAAGGCTGACAACAGGAAGGTTGTAATGGCATTAGTTTTTGCATAAAGCAACACATCTTAATCCTACACTTACTGTTTTTGATAAAGGCTAGTTTATAAACAAGTTTGGACTAAAACAATGGGTAAAAACAGAATTTAACTACAACAAGACAATGTCAAAGTGACTGCCCACTTTGACTAAACAATAAGCATGAATCACCCAGTTCATGCCACATAATCCCAAGAATAACTATACTTTATTGTCCATCAAAACGAGTGTTGTCCATAACCGTGGACACGGCTATTCGAATAGTTTTAACCCTGCAGGGGTGTACATCTTTACCCACACGACCTGATTAGCTCATAAGCCTCCGAATAATAGCACACTTCCTTTGGTATGCCGGCCGGGGAAATCAAGACCCAGTATTTTTTTTAGCAAGAACACCTTATTGAGTTGAATCACCCATGCGAGACATGATCCTGCTTAGTACAAGTTTTTGATATAACTTGCTAACCGGGGCATGCAAGTTATGCCGGGAATTGCCGACCCAATTGACAAAAGTTAGAGTTGTGCTCCCCTGCACATATAGAATTGCAATCGGCACCCTACGAACATATATGCGATGGAACACATATATGTCCTCACACCACCAGTTTTCCAACTCAATAAGATCTTCCCCTTACTTAACCAAGCAGCGCCATACACCACGTGTGGAAGTACGTAAGGTACTAAAATTGATAGGTCAAAGTCAGTCTTTAACGATCCGAACAAGACTACCACATTCTCAAATCTCGTGGACGAAGGCACCCTCACTAGCATCCACTTGTCCAGATCAAACTAAATGAACAAAGAAACCAAGGTTATAAATAAAAAAATTGTTTCCCATGTCTGACAAGATAAGCTTGTCAAACAACTAGCGTTCTACTGACTTGCATGGCTAAGCAAAATCTAAAGACCAAGTATTTCAACACAAGATTACTACCTTAAGCTTAAGTGTATGAACAGATTAAAGGTAAGCCACAATGTTGGGATATAGCTAACTAAACTCACAAATTATTGGTACGTCAAAATAGCATGCACACAGTTATCACTGCATTTCAAAACACTAAAGTATTAAAACTAGGATCAACATGGTGCAAGAGGATACTTGCATTGGTAGTAAACCACTTGTTTAGGTCCTTGGAAATAGACTACTTGTTTAGATTCTGGCTGCTCAACAGGATTTTCACTCACGTCGGTAAGATCAGAACCTAAAAGAGCAATACCAAATGAATAGCAAGAAAACACCAGATACCAAAATGCTAAAAAGATGCATGCTCAAAGCTAGTAATGTGCAAATGATTTAACTGACAAAATATTTATGTTTCAAACTATTTTTAGCAAGGAAGTAACCCAGATTGACAAATTCTAGCACTAACCAATAGGTATAAAAGGTTTTAACTAATGAGCTACAGTTTTGGTCAGAAATCCGACAACAGAACAACAACTCCAGAGGGCATGCTTGGCAAAATGCCAGAGCTGAGTTCTAAGGCGGCGCAAACCAAGACCCAAAATGGATTCAAAAAGTGTAACGAACCTAGATGTGGTCAAAACATGGTCGGCGATGAGCTCTAGTGGCGGCGCGACAAAAGGATACGGCGGCGCCAACATGGCACACACGAACACAACGGTCCGATGACACATTAAGTGATTAAATGCATGCTTACGCTCCTAGGAAGTATGAAGAAACTACCTGAACTAAGAAAACGACCAAAGGTCCAAAGAATAGCTCCAGCGATGGCGACCGTGTGCCGACGGTGAGAGATTCACACGGACAAGACAACTTAGACCAAATCAATTGGAATGAGTGGTCGGGATAGCTTAAGTATAGCTCCTAGATGCTCTGAAAAGAAGGGATTGAACAATGGCTTACCAGTTTAGAAATGCGGATAAAGGAACCGAAGTTGACCAGAAATAGGGAAGATCCAAATTCCTGATAAACCTATGAATCAAAAGACAGATTGATTAAGGGGTTTTGCTCATCATATCCTAGAACATGATATGACACGCAAAAGATGGGAGATACCTCACCGAGCACGAAGATGACATGGGGATAGTTTTCAGGGCACGCTCTGGACAACAAAATGACAACCTTGGGGTTCCAGAGCTACAAGAGAAACCAAGAGCTCCAATTAACAGGATGATCTAGGCATGAAGATAAGAGAGTAAGGAAAACAAGAACGATGGTTACACCTTCGTAGTGAGGAAGAACTGGATGCTTCAATAACTTGGCCGAAAATGAAGAGATCGGTTTTTATAGTTTTCTCACCGGAGAAGACGATGAAAAGCTCGTGCGTGTCAAAATGGTAGCAATGCAATGCCAAGTGGCGCTGCATGCACCGAAAAACACGAGCGATAAGCCACCTCAACGTCAATGTGCTCGGAGCTGGAGAAAGGCGCGGAGAAGACGAAGTTGGGTCACTGACTTGTAGGCCATGGCTATCAGTTTTAGCCACAACGATGCGATCGAGAGTGAAGCTATGTGAACGGTCCGATCTAAGATCAAAGGTCCAGATTGAAAATGCTGTTCGGGGGTTCGAACATTTCAAATCCATGTGGACGGTCCGATCTAGATCTAACGGTCCAAGATCAAAGCGTGTTTGGATGGTCCGAACGTCCCACTTGATCTGGACTGTCCATTTTAAATCGGATGGCCCACGCGAAGGGCTTCACCCTTAAGGAAGTGCGCGGTGGGATTTAATCTTAACGGCCCAGATCACTTGAGAGTGGTCATGGATGGCTCAAATCTTTTGAAAGTGGTCCTAGACGGCTCAAATCTCTTGAGAGGAGGTCCTGGACGGCTCAGATCTCTTGAGAGGAGGTCCTGGACGGCTCAGATCTCTTGAGAGGGGGTCCTAGATGTCACAGAGGTGGTCTTTGCAAAATAATCAAGAGGGTGGTATTTGCAAAAAGACTAAGAGGGTGGTCTTGACTAAAAAGGGTGGTCTTTGTAAAAAGACCAAGAGGGTGATCTTGACCAAAAAGGGTGGTCTTTGCAAAAAGACCATGAGGGTGGTCTTGAGAGGTCCACGTGGCAGATCCTGGAGAGGTCCTGGGGAGGTCCTCAGGGGTGCTCCTAGGGTCCTGCCTAAAAGGAACGCATAGTTGGATTCAAAATTGACGGTCTAGATCACATGGAGCGTTCGGTGGTCCGAACATTCCACTTGATCTGGATGGTTCGTTAGAAAATTGACGGTGGAGATTGTGTGGATTGTTGGATGGCCCGAATGTCCAACACATCTCATTCGTTCATTTCAAATCCAACGGCTCGCGTGCAACTAAGGGTTGGCTGGGTCAAAAACAACTTGGCCCGGGTCGGTCCGAGAGGCAAAGGGTTGAACCTAACCAAGACACGAAGGTGTGAGTCGCTACAGTGACCATTGGCTCGGGCTGGATCTACTCAGTTGACTAAAGTCAAAATCAAACTTGAAAGTTTGACTGGAGGTTTAAAAATATCAAATAAATTTATAAAAATACAAAAATTTTCCAGGAGGCTACTGGGATGTTATAGATCCCAAATAAATTTTTATAACCACGACTCATAGTTTAAAAATACTTACTTAAATTCTTTAACCAAAGCGGTTTAAATAAAGAGCAAGGATTTTTCTTAAGGAGTTCCCCTTTTCGAACTATAAGTTTGATTTAAATTTGATAAGCTCAATTGCAAAAATTGTGCAAGTGACCTAAAATGCCATGTATGCTCATGAAATGCATATAAATACCCTTTTATTTAAAATGGGGCTATTACAATCGAGGATATCTAAGCATAGTTATTAAGGCGTTAAGGCGAGGCGAGGTGACTCACCCCCACACCTTTTAAGCGGTAAGGCGTGAGGCGAAGCGACGCCTTATGAATGGCATAAGACGGTAGTGCAGAGCAGCCGGCACAGGTTAGAAGCAGAAGTTAGCAAGCTAGAAGGCTGCAGAAGATCCCGCTGCCCGCCCTGCCCTACCTGCCCGGCTGCCCCCGTGTCATCTTTTTCCCCCTGCCCCTGTCCGGCCGAGCGCGTGCACGTGCGCCTCCTCATTTCCCCCTACACGGCCGAGCTCGTGCGTGTGCTCCTCATTTCCCCCTCAGCGCCGCCTCCTCCCTACTACTCCTCTCCCACAACGTCACCTCCTCCTTGCTCCTCCTCTTCCACTACGCCACCAACAACTAGGAGCTGAGGCCCAGATCTCGCGGCCGTGGTGGTGGCGACGAGCAGATAGTAGCAACCATGGTGACGTAGTGATGAAGAGGAGTGACGACGACGGCTTTGGCAAGCAACAACCACGGTGGCGGCGATAGTAACGACGAGAGGCAAGACGGTGGCTTAGGTTAGCTCTCCCTGTCCCCTTTGATCCAGATATGGATTTGGAGGTGGTTGCGGTGAATCCGGTAACGAATAGATGGGCTGGAGATGGGCGACGGGGATGGGCGACAGGCGACGGGCGATGGCAAGGCGGGCGGCGCCGCAACCACGAGCCGTGCCTTATCAGGCATAGGCATCGCTGTAGGTGGGGTAACATCGGGTGTGTTGTCTTCTTCACTAAAAACCATGTACCTAAGTGAGTGTTTTGAATTGCTTGGTCCAAAATATCAGTCATGTTTTCCAATGACTAAATATCTCAATAAGCGGTGTTCACATGTAGCACAAGCAACTCAATAGTGGGGTAACATCGATACCAAGTGAAATTCGCGGTTTTAATGATTAAGTCTAAATTATCAATATTCATCCGAAATCACGAAGATGTAATACTAATATAATCATTCAATTTATTCCATCAAATTGAACTAAATGAATCAATAACTAAGTCTTAAAAGCATAATAGAAACATCCATGATAAACCTTGGCCACCACGATTACAAGTGAATCAACCACCACGAAGGATGGACACGGTCTAAAACTAAAGGAAATAGCATGAACATGAGGTTTTAGATAAATAAGGTAATTTATTTGCCATGAGTGGTAAGTGTGAAGTGCATCAAAACTATCCCTTCTCATGCATGTCGCTGCCTCGAGAGGTATCTAAAAAGGACAACAATAACAAGCGTGAGTCCACGACTCAGCAAAGTACAAAAACGAAAATAAACAAAACTTCATGACCAGCCAATGAAGATACCAAAACCTCACATGAACATCAGCAAGGAACCATAAATAAATCTCTTATGCTTGCATGCAATGCATATGTCAAGAATGATCTTTCTTCCTTCTTTGCAATTACCGGTAATGCGGAGTAGTGCATCCATCGATGCATACTCAAGCTTGTGCCCTCAGGCACAGGGACCTCAAGCCCACACTCCATGAGTGTGGGGACCCATGCCCGTCCAATACATGACGGGGATCTCATGCCCATCCAATGTATGACGGGGATCTCAAAAGAAACAATGCTTGGCTACCACGTAGTCCAAGATTCAGGAATGAATGCCACGATGCAAAGAACTTCATATTCTCAATTCAACATGAAAGAGTAAGAATCATCGGCAATATCATAGATATACTTTCATAAGTAAACCATGGCAATTATCATGAATATAGCATCACAATTCACCCTACACTACTTGCACTTGCCTCAACCGTGAGATGGATGACGACGACGAGAAGACTCTAACCCCAATTATCACCACCACCCTAGAAGACACGAATGACTCGCTGGAGATCCCCCACAAAGAACTCCTTCTTCCTCTTCCTTCTCCTCTCTTCTTCCCTCTCCTTCCTCTTCCTTATGGCCGGCAACAATGGAGAAGCACCGGAGGAGAGGGGGCACCACCATGGAGGAGAGGGGTGTGCTACAGTGACGGTGACACTAAAGTACCCCCGGAGCATGCTACAGTACTTGGGGTGCTAGGGTTTAGTTCCCCCCCCCCCACATAGGCCCAAAGAACTATGGGCCAAAGGCCCGAGTTCTAAAACTCCTCCAAAAATTTGAATTTTTCCTTTCTAATTATATTTAATTTTAGTACTAGTCACTTATATGTTTTATATTTAAACGGGATATTACAGGCAGTGGATAGTGCTACGGAATTTTGTTTCTTGGATGACCATAAAACTAAAGATTTTCCTAATAGTTGACAACTACCTGAGGTGTTTTTTTATCCACTTTACAACCCGTATAATCAAATATGAATATACAATTAATTCAAATTTAGCACCTTTGGGATACCATAAGCCAATGCTAGAGGAATGCTTTAAATATCTAATAATTCTTTTCATGGCCACTAAATGACACTCTTTTGGTGCTGCTTGAAATCTTGCACACATGCAAACACTAAATATAATATCGGGTCTAGATGCGGTAAGATAAAGCAAACTACCAATCATTGATCTATAAAGCTTTGAATCTACCGGTTTTACTATCCTCATTAAGGTCGAGATGCCCGTTGATAGCCATGAGAGTCTTGATGGACTTTGCATCCTCCATGCCAAATTTCTTGATTAAATCTTTTGTATCTTTTGTTTGGTTCACGAATGTCTCATCCTTGAGTTGCTTGATTTGAAGTCCAAGGAAATAGCTAAGTTCTCCGATCATGTACATCTCAAATTCTCTAGACTGTATCACCAAATTCCTTGTAAAATTCTTGGTTAGTAGATCCGAATATAATATCATCAACATATATTTGACATACAAAGAATTCATCATTTAAAACTTTTGTAAACAAGGTAGTGTCAACCTTCCTGATTTTGAATCCTTACGAAAGTAGAGAAATTTCTAAGGCATTCATACCATGTTCTAGGAGCTTGTTTGAGACCATAAAGCGCCTTGGAGAGTTTATACACATGATTCGGATTCTTGGAATCCTCAAAACCGTGTGGTTGTTTAACAAATATAAGTTCAGATATTTTACTATTTAGAAAAGTACTTTTAACATCCATTTAAAATAATTTAATGTCGAAACAAGATGCAAAGACAAGTAATATTCGAATGGACTCAAGTCTAGCTACGAGAGTGAAAGTTTCACCAAAATCCAAACCTTCGACTTGCGTGAATCTGTGAGTGACCAATCTTGCCTTATTTCTTACAACCGTTCTATTTTCATGTTATTTGTTCCTAAAAACCCATTTTGTGCCGATGACGTTATGTTCGTTGGGTCTTTCCACCAATGTTCAAACGTCATTTCGGGTGAAGTTATTTAGTTCTCCATGCATTCTATTCATCCAGTCTGGATCGTCGAGTGCTTCATCTACATGCTTTGGTTCAAAAGAAGAAACAAAGGAGTAGTGCTCACAATAAGAAGTAACACAAGATCAAGTTTGGACTCCCTTACTAACATCACCCAAAATTTAGTTGTGGATCTTTAGGGGTAGGTTTGGTGGTTGTTCATTTCGCTTGTCACCCACTTCATCAATTTTAATTTGGTTCGTTGTGGAAGAGGTAAGAGGTTCGACTTGGATGGAGGATGGTGAGTCGTTCAAATCCTCTTTTGGCTTGATGTGGTCTATTTGCATGGTTTTCATTGCTTGCCTTAATCCTTCATTACTTACATCATCTAAACTTTCTTGCTCATCTTGATAGCCATTAGCTTCATCAAATTATACATCATGAGTCTCTTCAACTAAATCGGAGTTTTTGTTAAAGACACGATAAGCTTTACTATTTGATGAATAGCCATGTAAAAATCCAACATCACAATGACTTTGAAATTTTGAAAGACGAACATCTTTCTTCAAAATATAACATTTGCAACAAAAAACACGAAAATAAGAGATGTTCGTTTTCTTTCAATGAGAAGGTCATAGAAAATCTTTTTCAAAAGCCAATGCAAATAGAGACGATTTATGGCATGACAATGGGTATTGATTGCTTCCGCCCAAAAGCTATCGGAAGTGTTATACTCAACAAGCATTGTCCTAGCTATTACAATTAGTATTCGATTTGTTCTCTCTACAACTTCATTTTGTTCCGGAGTGTAGGTAGTGAAAAGTTCATGCTTTATTCCAAGTTTATCACAAAAATTTTCAATTTTAGTGTTCTTAAACTCAGAACCATTATCACTACGTATCTTCTTGATTTTGAAATAAAATTTATTTTAGACATTTTTAGCAAAACTTTTGGAAATACTAGAGGTTTCAGCTTTGTCATTGATGAGGACATCACTTCCACTGCTACAACCATCCCTACTGCTTCTACTCTTCAACTTGATATGCAAGGACCAATTACTAGGCGCGTGCTCTCATAGCTGAATATCAGGTAACCGTTTCGGGAGTTTATAATTGTTCCATTGAGGATGGATTGCTACCTAAGTCTAGTGATGTTATTCTACTCAGGAACGGAGGCAAGGGGGCTACCGCAACTACTACAACAAGTCCAGGCCTCCGGAATCAGCATGACAGCACCAATTTAAAACAGACATAACTTTCACATACGGAGTCCGTTGGAGGCCCACAAGTACTTGATTGAAAGCTTATTTCGTCCTCTTTCCAACGGATCCAGCCTCATCTTCAAATTCTTTCTTGACTGATCGCAATCATCAAAAGAAGATGTCATATTACTTGTTTGGACCAATCTGGGCATTGTAATCATACTGAATTTGGCCCATCTGCCGGCGGGCCACCTGGGGGTGCAATTACTGTTTATGTGAATAGTAATCCATAGAATTAGTCCCATCCCCTTAGTTCTATTAGAGGTGTGGCTCCTCATCCCCTATTTAAGGAGGCCGCACCCCCTCTAGTTTTCTCGGATTTTGTTTATGTTTAGTTTGCCTTCGTTGCAACTTGTATCTTTTGCATGTGTCGACTAGACCACCCAATTAAGATCCTTATTCAGAATCCCAACTCAATTCAAATATTTCAATTCCTATTTGGAATTTTAGATTGCTTTATTTTGTTCTTGCGTGCTTCTTCGGTGTATGTAGGAATCGACCTTCGTGGTCAGGTCAACCGGGTATTTGTGCACGGTTGATAACGACTTGTCGAGCAGTTCAGCGATTGCGTGGTTTCGAGCCTTGCGAGTTCGTATCCAAGATTGTGAGAGTTGAGCGACTACTACCGAACGTATCGTTCTCATCGAAAGATCGGGACAACAATCGGACCTTCGGGTACATCAGTCATGTAAAAACAAAACCCAAGTATATCTTAATTAATCATCCACAATGACTAAACAATAGCTATTGCCTCTGATGATATTATAGGTTGTTGGGCCAAACAAATCCATATGTAAGAGCTCTAATGGCCTAGTGGTTGACATGATACTCTTAGAAGGATAAGAGTTTACAACTTGCTTTCCGGCTTGGCAAGCGCTACATAATCTATTCTCAAGCTTCATATTTTTCAAGCCAACTGCTAAGTCATGTTTAAAAAGCTTTTTTAGTTGAATCATACATACATGAACAAGCCTTCTATGCCAAAGCCAACCCAATGAGATTTTTGGAATTAAACAAGTTTTTAAACATGAATCATTTGAGGAAAAGTCTACCAAATAGAGATTACCAAATCGAAATCTTTTGAAAGCCAAAGAGTTATCCTTTTTATTTGAAATAGAAATACCTTCTTGAGAAAATGTTTGAGATAAACCAATATCACAAATTTGAACAACGGATAGAAAATTAAAGTTGAGTGATTCAACTAGAGATACATTAATGATTGAAAGGTAATTTGATATAACAATTTTACCCAATCCTATTACCTTCCCTTTGCTATTATCACCAAATGTGATCTTGTCATTATTTCCTTTTCTATTTTCGAATGTGGTGAACATTTTTCGATCCCCGGTCATGTGTTGGGTACAACCGCTATCAAGTACCTAATATTTTCCACCGGTCTTATAGTTCATCTACAAAGGAGAATAAAGTTCTTTTAGATACCCAAATTTGTTTGGGTCCTTAGAGGTTAGTAACCAAGGCTTTGGGCATCCAAATAGTATTCTTTTGGTGTCTAAAATTAAAGTGCCAATAAATTTAGCTACAATATTACCATCTTTAGATTTTTTTTTAAAGCATGTAGCATGAATCATAAATACCATAGGATTTAGTTTTAGTAATAGAATATGAGTTTTGTAAATGTCCCTACATTAAGACATTTATAGCAATATTTTTATTTTCTTTTACAAACCTTGTGGGCTTGTAAACTTGCTTCTTACCTATATTGGAAATAAACCCAAGTCCTTTTTTTTAATTGAATGAGCACCTTTGTTCACTCAATAACTTGTCAATGGTAGTCTTTTCCTTGAAACATCTTTTCAAGCTTTTGCTTAGCTTGGTGACTTTCTCTTTCAATTCGTTATTTTTAATAATGAGTAATGGATCACATGACTTGGCCATACAAGAGTTAAGAGTTAATTTTAGAGCAACATGGCATGGCCAAATGATCATCACAAGAGGTAGAAGCACTAGCCATAGAAATGATATTAGGAGTAACTTCTACACTAGGCATCTCATTTATAATGTCATAAGTGATTCCTATATTTGAATGAGATTTGTTGAGGTCATTTAGAAGGAGTGAGTTATGAACTTCTTTTAGCTCCTCGTAAGAGTCTTCTAGAGAGAGAGATTCTTTCTTTAAGACCTTAAATTTGAGCTTCTCCTTTCCTAAATACTCATTAAGCTCCTCAAGCATATCCATCAACTCATCATCAGAAGACTCATTATCATCAATGGATTTTACCTTTTCTCCTTTTGCCTTGACGCATGTAGGAGTGGAGAAGAGTGATGACGCTTCCTTGATAGCAATGCCGACAAGTCCCCTCTTCTTGGAGTACCCGTCATCATCGGAGTCGAAGTCAGAATACTCCTCATCGGAGTTCCATTCTCCAACATATGCTTCATTCTTGACTTCTTTGTGAAGTTTCTTCTTCCAATTGAATTCCTTCTTCTTTGATGACTTGGTCTTGTCGTATTTCTTGGTTGAGCAATGAGAGGCAATGTGCCCTTCTCATCGCACTCATAGTAACAGATATTGCTATAGCGTTTGTTGTCGTTGGAGAAGTGCCCATTTTTGTTCTTATCGAAATTTGTACTTCGGTTTGAGCGTCTTCTCATAAATTTCTTCATTCTTCTCACAAGGAGAGCGAACTCCTCTTCAGAGTCATTTTTGTATCTTTCGTTTCGTCACTTGATTTCATTTTTGCTTTGAAAGCAGTAATCTTCTTCTTGAAGGAGGATGGCTCCAAAAGCTCATCCTTGTCTTTCTTGTACAACTCATTTGTTATGAAGTTTCCCAAGAGGCCTGTTAGTGTCATCCTTGGCAACTCGGGTGAGTTGAGGAATAGAGTTACCAACATCTCATATTTCTCAGGTAGAGCTCTAAGCATCTTGCAAACAATATCAACATCCGTTAGTGAAGTGCCTAGGCCCTTGAGCTCATTTATAATGTTGTTGAGACGAGTATACATTTCATTTATATCCTCATGAGACAACAATGTAAATGTCACATACTTGATCCGAATCCTATGCAATTTGGCATCTTTGACCGTTGATGTGCCCTCTTGAATTTTCGAGAGTGTAGTCCATATCTTATGAGCGGTCTCAAGGTTGCTCACTCGATTGAACTCATCCACGTTCAAAGCTCCAAAAAAACGTTCATCGCTTGAGCATTAATTGAGGTGGGAGTTTTGCCCCTCAAGATCCATGAGGTGTGTAGGATCAAGTGGCATAATGAAATCCTCACTTATAATTCTCCATATACTTGGGCTCATGGCCTTTAAATAAATAGGCATCTTAATCTTCTAATAAGCATAATGTGATCTATCAAATAGAGATGCCTTGCCTATGGATATACCCTCACTAGTCATCTTTTCTCTTCTAGATGGTTAAGCCTAAAAACAAGAGAGACCTTGCTCTGATAACACTTGTAGGATCAAGGATGACTAACTAGAGGGGGGTGAATAGGAGGTTTCTAAAAACTTGTACTCTAATTAACAATTTTAGTAAGTATGGACTAATTAAAAAAATCTAGCACAGATCAAGGGATAAATTCTACTATTACTAAGTCACCCCAAGGCTATGTCAATACTAAATACAATTATAGCTAAGCAATTCTACACAAATAAGAAGTTAGAAATGTAAAAGCGAAAGTAGTAAAGACAAATGAGAAAACCGTAATGAAGACAGTCGATGTTTTCCCATGGTATCGAAGACTTGTCAGTCTTCACTAGTCCACGTTGAGGTGAGCCCAAATGAATTGAACGGCTCCACGAATTGAGCCTCAAATCCACTAAGGTCCACTAAGGTTGCTCTTGCTCTACTCGGGAGATGGTGAGTACCGAAACACTCACAACTGGTGCCAGCCTCTTCACAACCTTCTTGAAGAGTTTGTCGTTTAGGTGTCAGCAAACACTAAGAGTAATGAATCATAGCCCTTGCTTGAAGGATATCAAGTGCCAAAGAGATCAACTAATGATACAAATGCACTTGAATGCTCTCAATTACCTCAAAATATGAAATATGAGTAAAATGAGTAGTAGAGAGTGCACCAATGGCTCTAAGATATTCAATGAAGTCAGGGACATTTTGCTTGGTGCTAATGAGGGGGTATTTATAGCTCCCAACCATAAATTTGACCGTTTGAAGACAATCTCTAAAAAATTCAGCAGGTGCGGTACTACCGCCATTGATCGGTCGGTACTATCACACCTACTGTTGAATGGTAAACTACAGCTCAATTAATGCTTCTGAACTAGCCGTTACAGTCTGGTACGGTACTACCGCACTCACATGGACCGGTACTACCACACGGCGGTAGTACCTCTCGGCTTAATTGGAACTACCGTTTTTCAGGGGAGGAAAAACGCCCAAAAACATGCTCTCTAAAAATAATGTACCACCAACTAGAAGTTGGTACTACCTCATTGTGGTAGTACCACTCCTCAGGTGCGATCATATCGTTTTTTTACTGAAATTCTTCTAGATTCTGTTCTAAATGCAATGCATGACTCTTAGTTGATCATTGTGGCACATCATAAGTTTTCAAGCTACTAACCATGATCCATCTTTATAGTATGGCATCTAGCCTAAAAATCCGGTCTTTCCACTAAACACCGAGACCAGTGAAAACAATAAAAGGGTCCTTAGGCTACATAATACCTTTATCTTGAGCCATGTCAATCTTTTATTATCTTTGCATTGCCATTTATATGTTGTCATCCATAATCTGGGACTAAGCATTTAAAACATCTTAGCACACACATTAGTCCCATAACACATTGTTGTTATTAATTATCAAAATCATTTTTAGGGGCTTAGATGCTTTCAAACCCATATTCAAAATGGTAACTCAAAACAACATTAGAAAGGATATCTTGGCAAGGTTGTCAGAATTGCGATCCTGAATCAGATCGGAGGTTGTTCAACAGGATAATGAATAGTAGGATCGACGTAGAATCTAAGATTCTATCTGATTCTACCAAAGAAACATTTTTTTAAAAATCTACCTTGTATTTTAAAATTTCTACATTTTTAACATTATACTTTTAGAACTTTTGTTTACTGAAATGTATTGCAAAGGAAAGATCGTTGGTATTTATGCAAATTATAATGGACATGAAGAAATAAAAATTAAAATTTACAATGAAAGGGACATATGCAAATAATTATTTATAATAAAATCACTAGAATCAGGTAGGATTGTAAGAAAATTTTGACAACGATTCAATTTTTTTTTGTTAGAATCATAGTAATATTAAGATGATACCAAATTAAGACTCCACCACAGGATTGGATAGCTCGTGATATCTTGCCTATTCCAATAACTACAGTAGCTTCTAAATTAACTTTTAGCACTAGTAGGAGAGTGCTAAGTGAACATCGCAACCGTCTCACACCAAAGATGTTGGAAGCATTAATGTGCTCCCATATTGGCTTCGTAGCCAGCTTAAAGGTATGAAAATATGCAATTGCAATATGAGTGTTATTTCTATGTGATTTGCAGCTAGTAATGTAAAATATTGTTTGCTTTGTAGGTAGAGGAGAAGAGAGTTTCTGGACTTGCCTTGATGATCTTGAAGAGAAGCTCAATGAGTGTTGCTCAATTTTGACCATGGACTCAAATTAGCAAATGCATAAGTAACTTTATTGTTTTCATCGTATTAGTTTGAATTGTTGGATTTGAACTATGTCTTGTTAGCTACATCCTATTTATTTCCGGTTTTAAGTGTTGAACTATGTCCTTTGTGACTGTGTTTGTATTCTTGTTTAATTTCAATTTCAAGTGTTGAACTATGTTTTAATTTCAGTTTTAAGTGGTTGTGTCCATGTTTAAATTGTTTATCTATTTTATCTCTCTATTTTTAGTATGATCTCCTTTAAAGCAAGTATTGACGAGTATATAGTCATGCTCACGAGTGACTGGTACCTGCGGGCAAGGGCGGATGGCAGACGTAAGGTAGAAATTTCCTAGCAGGCGTAGACACAGGGGAGCACCACAAGGCCCCGTCGCGACCGATTGCCGTCCTAGTCTGCCAATCCCTGGCACACGCGCCCCTCACCCTCCTTACTTAACCATGGTTAAACTCGCCACCTTAACTTAGCCCCACCATAACTCATCACCCCTCTCGCTCCCCTCTCTCTACTTGAGGCGCACCACCCCGCACGCGCGCACGGACGCGAGAGCGAGAGCGAGAGCGAGAGCGAGAGGAGAAGCGGCGAGGACTGAGGAGGTCAGGTGGGAGGCGGAGGGAGGCAGAGGCAGCGGGGTGTCGGGGAGTGGTGGGGCTCAGTGCCGGAGTGGGAGGGAGTAGTGCCGCCGGAGGGGGAGAGGAGGTGGTGGGGTGAGGCGGCGGCGCACCGCCAGATCTGCGGCTCCGCCGGTGGCGGGCCGCCATTTCCGAGGCTCCCGCGTTGGGTCAGGTACGGATAGGAGCTCCTTCCACTCCCAGATTTCTCGGTGTTCTCCGCTCGCGCTGGTGTTCGTTTGGCTGTTCCTATGGTGGAAGCCTGAGCTTCCGCTGTCTCGTTTCCCACCTCTTTTTTTCCCTGTTTTTCTGAGTTGAGAAAGCAAAAGGCGGCGTTTTTAGTAGCGAAACCCCGTACTTCCTTGCCAAGAAAAGCGGCGCAGCTTCATTTCCAGCAGTTTCTGGAGCAGTAATTTCCTCTGCTAGGATTTTAGCTGGTGGCTGATCTAGAACGAAAATAATCGGGTCTCTTTGGTAAGATGGACCACGTTCGGCTGGGTTCGGCTGGGCTGGGTTGTGGGTGTCCCTCATGTACATATACATATATATGATTATATCCAATGAAAATTGATTTTTGGACCCGTGTCTTATGCACCCTGCTATGACACTGTAGATCCACCCCTGGTCGCATGGTTCCTCAGTCTGGTGAGTTAATGTCGGTGGATTCAAGTTTGCGTTTTTATTTTTAATGGCCGCGTAGTTCATAGCATTAAACATTCCATTCTTGGTCGGTTTCTAGCTTGCTCCTGCAGCAGCTGATCTGATACGAACTGAGGAGCAAAATTTGTAACTCGCAGCTTGGATTATGTAGATTCGACTTGAAAGGTACACGATTCCTGTAATAAAGAGCGACCTTTGACTACTGCATCTGAATTTTGACCAACCCTGGTGAGATGAGATGAGATGGCCATCAGCTGCACAGGAAAAATTGCACGCTTGTCGATTCGAGAGGCAATTAAGCTGCTGCGCGCAGCTACCGGGACGAATCGAGATGTGGGTTTTGAGGTTTCCTTGGTTGGTTTGCCACATGGAAAGTTTAGAGACATGCCTGGATCTCATCGCTTGCCAGAGATTCAGGTGTAGTAAGCAAAGCACAGATGCTATTGATGGGAAGAGTGAATGGGGGGCAGCACGAATCCGAATGATGAAACTGCAAAAAATGCATCCGTGTTCAACTAACAGATCATAGCTTCAGTATGCCCCTTAAAAAACTACCTAGTAGTCAGCAATCATATGGAAAGTGGTAGTCCACTCCTTATGTATGCCAACTTTCTCTAAAGAAATATAAATGCTAACTTTAGTCATGTGAAGTGTTGTGGTTTATTAATTACCTGAGTGGTTGTGTGTATTGTGAAGAAACTTCCTCGTCTTCCATTTCATACTTTATAAACAACAAGAATGAAGCAAGAGTGGTTTGGAAGTCATATGGAGAATCATTAGTCATATGGAGAATCATTCTTTTCTTCTGTTGATGCTTATTAGTAGTTGGTTTCTGACATGAGGAAACGATGATAACCTCCACGTACTCTATCTGTTTTTGCAGGATCTAGTCATCCAAAAATTGAGCCTGTCGAGTTTCATAACGGCTCCCCGTTGTAGGGGAGGTTGCTACTGTCTTCACCTTTCTTATTTATTGTCGCTTTCTGGTGCTGTCTAGCTAATGTGCAAGATGTTCTTCATTGCCTGATGATCGCTGCCGTGGCGCCTCTCTCGCACTCTAGCACCACATCATCTGCAAAATTTGACTGGCGCAGGAGAGAAGAGAGGAGCAAGAAAGGGCTCATTGTTGCAGCTGCCTGTAGTGCACTGAACTCAATTCCTTTGTCATTGTTATCCATGTCTCGTAACTTGGAGAGCCCAGTCCAGACCCAGATGGCAGTTTCAGCCTTTAACCACACTCTGAGCAGTGAGTACCCTACCAAAAGTAGAATTGACGGGAGGGCTGGTGGATGGAAACGTGTTTTTGTCCAAACTGACACTGGATGTGTCCTGGTTATTCAACTAGACCGTGGTGACAATGCACACACAGTCAAAAGAAAGCTGCAGCTGGCCCTCAATGTTCCCACTGAGGAGAGTTCTCTGACATTTGGTGATCGTGTCCTTAAGAATGATCTCAGTACCATCCGAAATGATTCCCCATTGCTTCTAACCAAGACTTTCATGCATCGGAGTTCCTCCACCCCATGCCTGTCTCCTACGGGCAAGGATCTCCAGCAGCATAGAGATAGGGGTGGTCCAATTGAACTGCTAGTATGTCCAAGCCGCTGCTCTTGGACAAAGCAGCTCATCAAGGATATTGCTAGAGCTATAAGAAATGGTGTGGATCCAATACCTGTCAATAGTGGGCTTGGTGGTGCCTACTATTTCAGGAACAGCAAAGGTGAGAATGCTGCCATTGTGAAGCCAAATGACGAGGAGCCATTTGCGCCCAACAACCCAAAAGGTTTTACAGGGAAAGCCCTTGGCCAGCCAGGCCTCAAAAGATCAGTTCGAGTTGGTGAGACTGGTTTTAGAGAGGTTGCTGCATACCTTCTGGACTATGGTAACTCTGCTAATGTCCCTCCGACGGTTCTTGTCAAGATTTCTCATCCAGTATTTCATGTGAATGAAGGCGTTAGCTCTGCCAACAAGAAGGCTTCTGAGGATGATCCGCGAGCTGTTAGCAAGATTGCGTCATTTCAGCAGTTCATTCCTCATGATTTTGATGCCAGTGACCATGGCACTTCAAGCTTTCCAGTCTCGTCTGTTCATAGGATTGGTATTCTTGACATCAGAATCTTCAACACTGATAGACATGCTGGAAATCTTCTGGTAAGGAAGCTGACTGGAGCAGGAAAATTTGGCAATCAGACTGAGTTGATTCCTATTGATCATGGTCTCTGCCTTCCAGAGTGCTTGGAGGATCCTTATTTTGAATGGATCCACTGGCCACAGGCATCAATCCCGTTCTCTGAAGATGAGCTTGAGTACATAGCAAGTCTTGATCCAGTGAAAGATGCTGACATGCTTCGTATGGAGCTGCCTATGATCCGTGAAGCATGCCTCAGAGTGCTAATACTCTCAACCATATTTCTGAAAGAAGCCACAGCATTTGGTCTTTGCCTTGCAGAGATTGGGGAGATGATGAGCAGAGAATTTACAGGGATGGAAGATCAGCCAAGTGAACTAGAGGTTGTCTGTATGGAGGCAAGGAGGCTGGCAACAGAACGAGAAGAATGTTGCACAGAAAATGATTCTGGCGATGAAGATGTAACTCAGTTTGAACTTGATTGTGAAGATGATCAGGAAATGCCAAAAGCACCATCAGCCTACCATTTGGAATTTAAGGGGGTAAGTTCCAGAAACCCACTGTCTAAATTGGATGAGGCCATTGAAGAAGAGGAAGATGACATTGAGGATGAGGAAGAAAGCAATGCAGAAAAGTTAGCTTGCCCTAAGCCTGTCAATAAGTGGCTTCCTAACATTTCGAAGCTATCAACCTCACTGAATGGTGTCAGTATCACCGACAAAAGCCAGCGTCAGCTGCCTGCTGTTCCAAAGGGTGTGGATTCTGTGAAAACTTCTGAGAGCAACAGCAACCCCAGTGGCTCTCAAGTTGGTAACTGGAGGAGTGCGAATGAGCAGCTCCCAACGAGTGCGAACTTTGTCAAGCTCGCTGACATGGGGCCAGAGACATGGGGGCTATTCCTTGAGAAGTTCCCGGAGCTGCTGCCTAAGGCATTCCGCTCGCGCAAGTGCAGCACCACAGGGCAAAGGGCAAGGCAGAGGCTGGGCACTTCTTGCCAGTTTTGAATTAGTGCAGGAGTAGGGAGGAGAGCACCTGTTTGGCTGCTGCTGTTTGCTGTGGGGCTCTTGTAGGTGTTAAGCTATGCAGTTCTATAATAAAGCAATCCTTTACAGGCTTGCAATAGGGTTTGAGTAATTGAGCGCCTGTCTCAGAGCTCCATGTTGAGATGATGGCCTTTTTCTGTACATAGTTTTTCTTTGATTTTCTAGCTAGTCATGAATTGCTTGAAGGATGTTGGGATGTGATGTCTGCCTGGTTCTTGGCCGCCCAATTCCTCCACTCATGATATGCATTCAAATAAACATTCAACAAAAGTTTATGATGTGGTAATTTAACATTGTTCAGACTTCAGAGTAATGTTATAGCTCAACTTACAAGGTTTTTGTTGTGTTACCATTGTCATGTTATGTATACTGAACCTGTGGTCACAGATGTATCAGGGTCGTGTACCTCTATTGATGCAGTTAAACTCTCCTCAGTCTGTTCTGTTCATGCTGCTGGGAAATCCACTTTCTTCTTCATATGGCAATAGTAAAATTCTCCCACAAGCTGGGTGAACTGCATCTATGAAATTAAAGTCATCCTGCACCTTGATGTCCCGTCTATCGTGCAGTCTTTATATATTGTGGATATCATGGGGATATGCTCATGATCTTTGGATGATGCTACAATTGGCAATGTCGTTAACGGTTTGTCGAATACGCGTTTTCGTCATAGTTTGGAATGCTGTTAGGTCAAGTTCATGGGTTTCAGTGCATATGTGTTGCATGATGCATGTTTTGACTAACGTGGGTCAAGTTGTGAAAAACTTGTTCCCGGTTTCGATTTGCTTGTCTATTGTTGTGCAGGTTGCTTGGTGGTCAACGACGGTCAACGGCGAGGATGATCGGGACTAGGCTTGGAGAGCCGAGGTTGAGCGGTCGGCGATGCGGGTGAAGTCAATGGAGTCAAGCATGGCGCAAAGGACAAAGGTGACCGAGCAGGCGATTCGGTGCGACGGGTTGGATCAGCGGCGCGGAGGTGGTGCAAGTGCCATGGTGGTTTCGATGGGAGCCGGATGGAGAGACTTGCCGACATGATGAGAGCCGTTGGATCAACCTACACGTGGCGGAGCATGCGACTGCTTCGCGAAGATTGGACTTGGTCTTTGAAGAAGGACCGGGAAGGGGTATTTTGGTAATTTTACCAAATACCGCCTTGGTGACCTTTTGCTAACCCGCGGCGCAAAACGGTGCGTGAAGAAGCGGATTAGGTCAAGAGGAGATGAAGACGGCGCTTTAAAATGCGTGCGTGTGTGACCCGTTTATTTTGGGCCTTAACGGGAGCCCATTAGGGAAGCTCTTCTAGAAGGTCTAAGCCTCCACTATAAATAGAGAGGGAGGTGGCTGCACCCCCTCAACCCTTTCATGTGTTTGAAACCCTAGTTTGCTTAGGGAGAGGATTAGTGGAGGTTATGGTTCTAGAGAGTTGGATTTAATTTCGTGCTCATGTATTGAGTCTTTGTCCTTCATTGTTGGAGTGGCTGTAAACCAATACCATATCAAATCAATTCAAAGAAAGTTCTCTCAAAGATGAGTTCATTTGCTTTCTTTCTCTCTATTTGGTGATTTTGAGTCTTTCTTTGATCCGCGAGTTTTTGGTTGGTTTCTTGCCGTGATCTAACTTGCTGCAGTATATGGGAACCCATCTAGGGTCATCTTGATCATCAATCACCCACGAGCAAGTCTCTAGATCATATTTCGATTTTTGCTCGGTTTTGAACCCTTCTTCGTTCAAACTGAAAAAGATAGGAACTTTGGCATAGATCTCTGCAATCTTTGATTGGAATAAGTTCCTAATATGTTTGAGAAGGTGTGGTTTAAATTTCGTGGAGTTTGGCCTTACGGATCAAAAGTTAGACCGATTTTCGTTTTGGAACCCGAGCTGATTTTCCTGTTCATCGTGCCTGAGGTTAGTCCGCACGTTTGCCTGAGGTTAGTCCGGCCCCGGGTCAGTCCGCACCTTTGCCTGTGCCTGAGGTTAGTCCGCACGTTTGCCTGAGGTTAGTCCGGCCCCGGGTCAGTCCGCACTTTTGTCTGAGGTCAGTCCGGCCTGGGGTTAGTCCGCACTTTTGCCTGAGGTCAGTCCGGCCCTCTGATTTAGAGTTGTTTGATCTCTAGTTTTGGTCTCTTGTTTGGGGTTTTGATTGGGGTTCAACATAAGTCTTTCGCTGTGCTTGTTGAGTGATCTTCATAGCTTTCATAGCTATTAGAGTAAACATCCCGTTGAATCCATTTTTCGTGAAAAAAATATCGTGCTCCTATTCACCCCCCCTCTAGTCGCCTTTTCGGTCCAACATATATGAAATCAATTCTCTCGGAAATACCAGACCAAGCATAAATGCAGCAGAAGTGCAGAACATTGTTGAGAAAACAGATGCCCTTCATCTATTTCCAGTGTTAACATTTGCTGCTGCAGCGTCCATATTACCAATTTACCCTAATCTACCAATGGAGAGGCGATGATCCTGCCAAATTGTACCAGTGCTTCTGACTTCTGGGTACTTACATTTACTTCAACTCAAGTTAGCACACAACTCAAATTAACAAGACCTAAGACATCTTCAAAGGCCAAAATTAATTGACGCTTCATCAAACAGCATGGGCTCCTCGAACCTAGTTCACTCCTGCTTACATTTAATTACCGGGCCATGTTCCTAATTGAGTAAGCATACCATATACTAGAGGGAGAGAGTTCAAGCTCTTATCGGTGAGAGTTCAAGCTCTTATCGGTGTCAGTTCTTTCATGCTGGTAAGATCGCTGAGCTCCACATGCTATTCTCCTAAGAACGTTCCTGGTTTCGCTCCTCGGCAAAGTCAGTGTGTCATGTTTCATCAGCTGGCGCTGCCTTAGCCTTGATATGGCCTGTGTAACCTCTGATATCCAGGGGCGCTTCCTTGGACTCTTGTTAACGCATCGGTAGGCGACATCGGCAAGGATCCTTACCTCCTCAGGAATGCTCCCGACAAGGAGGTTCTTATCTAGTATCTCATCCCGATTAACCTTTCCTTCCGCTCCAATTGCTGCCTGAAAGGGGAGATGCATAATAAGTACTACACTACCAATGATATTGGTGCTCACAGAATGATGTTACAAGGTAAATTCACCTTCACAATAATAGTTATTACTAAACAACAATGTGTGTGAACTAACATCATGCTGCAAAATAATACAACTCATGTTAAAATGATGTCTCAGCGAGTGCATTCTTAAGATTATCGGGCTTCTCTTTGCGTATTAAATAGGACTCTGTTGCATGACTGGGAAGTTGACCAGGTAAAACAAATACTCCATACAAGAAGTGTTCAATCTGCTGAGTCTAAGTAATACCTATTGAATATTGTTTCTTTTTGGAAGAACTGCTTTTATAATTTCATCACGAATTACTGTAAGAATGTTAAAATCACTTACTAGGTCAATGTAGTCCATTAGACCTTGTAGTGGATTTATGGCTGTTATGACTTCAAAAAGTATTCTGCCGAAACTATACACATCACTCTTCTTTGTGAATTTGTAGGTGGACGTGTAGTCAGGATCCATATATCCATAGGTGCCCTTGAGGCCTGACTTACTTCCTCCTTTGATAGACCAAAGTCTGCAACCTGCACCCACCAAGTAAAACAAATACAGCACATTAGCATAGTTATTTTCAAGCTGACAAATTTGTCACAGAACCAAAACATTTTATTTTAGTTGCATGCATCTTCCATTAAAAATATTTTTAACAGGTTAAGTTGATCACTGAACTGCAGACTCATCATGAGACAGTATTGGTTTAGTTAAACAATTGACATTTAGCAGGTTCAGTTGATCTGTACACTCATTATGATTTATGAGGCAGTATTTGTTTAGGTAAACTGACAGAATAATACATAAAAGTACACAAAGCAGAAGGGCATTGCAATGATCAATCTGAAGTACATCATGAATTGTCTAACCTTGGCCCTCATTGATTGGTCCAAGAGTATATTAGCAGTCTTTAGGTCTCTGTGAATAACAGGTGGGACAGCCTGCACACAGTCATAGCTTTCATCAATTGCCAAGATAAGGTCATTAACAATGGAAGTACATGTTTAATAGCCATCAACCGTACTCCATGTAGATACTCAATCCCATGAGAGACATCGTGAGCAATTTGTAGCCTTTCTTGCCAGCTCAAACTCCCTTTATTATCACCTAACAGGACATGGTACGAAAATAATTAGGGAGAAATTTCTTGATTCATGGAACATTTCGTTTATTCCCCTTGCAATGCACCACATGCTATATGTTCTGTGTAGAACTACTATACAAATCATTTTGTTCTGTTTCATGTTTCATTCTCCAAAAGTTGAGAAATTGTCTCCCTTACCATACAAAAGGCTTGCCAAACTCCCGTCGCTCATGTACTCATAAATCAGAATGTGTTGACCTTTTTCCACGCAATACCCAACCAAATTAACAAGATTTCCATGATGCAGCCTACTAAGCAATGCTACCTGCACACGAAGACGTAGATTGTAACTCAGTTTATCAGTATCATATTCTTCACTACCAACTACTCTATCTACGTCATATGCACTTGTTTCCCCCGCAGGATGTATATCATCACTCAAGAGCATAATTACTCGTTGACTATCTACGCATCAGATACATCTAAAAATCCTTAAATTAGCTAATCATAGGGATTAACCAAAAAAAAAAAAACTACCAAATTCCATAGGTACACAAGAGACTATTCGTCTATTCTTTTTCTATGCGCTCATCTGTGTTTCTTTCCCTATGACTCACAAACCGCCATGATCTGCACCAAATACACTGATCCATACACTACAGAGAGAGGGATCCCTCAACCATTGCCCCCCATACCCCATTCACCTTCTTCGCAGTTCTGTCTTTTACCCTCTGTGTTCTCATGTTCTCATCTGCCTTTTCTCATGTTCTCATGTGGCAATGCAGTATGCAAATCATGGCTAAGGATCCGTGTGGCATAGAGAAAGGAGCAACAATGAGAACACAGTGCGGTCACAGGCAAGCAAATTTTCCAGGCAAGTGTTCCCTTAGGTAATCCGTAGGATCAGCTGATGTGCTAACGGTTATGAATAGCGCTTGTATTGAATATGAGACCAACGGGTTAGTATATATACACAAAGTACAGGTGGTAAATATACAAATAACTCCTCACAACAATAGGGAATAACACACTATACATATATCTCTAACACCCACCCCTCTAAACTCATGGTGGATCAACAACACTGAGTTTGGAGAGGTAGAAGCCGTGCTGTGCGCGAGTCTGAGCCTTCATGAAGAAATCCGCTAGCTGAAGCTCTGAAGGCACATACTGAAGAGTAATCACCTGATCATGCACACAAGACCTCATGAAGGAAGCATCAACACCAATATGCTTGGTGAGCTCATGCTTCACAGGATCACGGCAACATCCGATAGCATCTGTCTCTTGTCGACAAGAGAGGAGTCGGTGTAGTGACAGAAACACCAAAATCCTCAAGTAACCACCGTAGCCAAGTAATCTCTGTTGTCAAGAGAGCCATAGCACGCAACTCAGCCTCTGCACTCGAACGAGATACTGCAGTCTGTTTCTTCGTCTTCCAGGCAATGAGAGAACCACCAAGAAAAACCCGATGGCGAGAGATAGACCGCGATCGGAGGATCGCCGCCCAAGTAGCATCTAAATAAGCCTGAAGCTGTAATGAGTTGGAGCGTGGAAAGAACAGACGACGAGAGATAGTCCCACGAAGGTATCGTTGAACTCGAAGAAGGTGGCTGTAGTGGACCTGAGTGGGAGCAGAGACGAACTGACTCAGAATGTGGACTGGATAAATGATATCCGGACGAGTAACAGCAAGGTAGACAAGACTCCCAACAAGATGACGATAGAGAGTCGGATCAGAAAGAGGCTCGCCATCAGAGGGTCGGAGGTGAACGTTGAGCTCCATAGGAGTCTCAACAGTACGCTGATCAGTGAGAGAGGCGCGATCAAGAAGATATCGAATATACTTCTCTTGGGACATAAAGAAACCATCTGGAGTGGAAGTAACCTCAATCCCAAGGAAGTAACGAAGAGGACCAAGATCCAACATAAGGAACTGCTCACTAAAATGAGCTTTGACAAAGGCAATGTACTCAGAATCATCCCTGTAATGATCATATCATCAACATAAAGAAGAAGAAGAGTCCAACTACGAGACGAAGTGTAGACAAAGAGCGTAGGATCATGATCACTAGCTGAGAAGCCAGCAGCAGTGACCACAGAGGAGAAGCGCTCAAACCAAGCACGAGGAGCTTGCTTAAGGCCATAGAGAGAGCGACGAAGGCGACAGACCATGCCCTCAGGAACATAATACCCAGGTGGCGGAAGCATGTAGACCTCCTCACGCAACTCGCCATTAAGAAAGACATTCTTGACATCAAGCTGAGAAACAGACTAGTGGCGAACAGACGCCACCGAAAGAAGAGTACGGATAGTGGTCATGTGAGCCACAGGAGCAAAAGTCTCGTCGTAGTCACGACCATACTCCTGTTGAAAGCCACGAGCAACAAGACGCACCTTATAACGCTCAACAGAGTCATCAGAGCTAGTCTTAATCTTATAGACCCACTTACACGTGATGGGACGAGAGTGAGATGGAAAAGGAACAAGATCGCAAGTACCAGTACACTCGAGGGCAGCAATATCCTAGGCCATGGCATGCTGCTACTCAGGGTGAGTAACAGCACCCCGATAGGAGACAGGCTCACGAGTAGCTGCACCAGCGAAACCATAACGGGCAGGGGGCCGAATCGACTAGCTATCGCGGAGAGCTTAGGAGGAGAAGATGACCCAATAGGGGAAGATGGAGCATCAGAAGATGACTCATCTGGAATATCCTTAGTACGGGGTCGACGAGTGTAGAAGAGAGGGTAAGAAGGGACTGTAGTGGGAGGAGCCTGAGGAGCCGCAGGAGGCAAAGTAGGCGGCGACAACGGCAGAGAGGCCATAGGAGGAATATGTGGAGACTCAGGGGAATGGGTGCCCTCAAGGGAATGGGTGGACAAGGGCAAGACAGATATAGGTGTATCTGGAAAAGTCAAAAAGGACAGAGACTCCACAGAGGAAGCCGAAGGAGAGGCAGGACGTGGGTAGAAGGGACGCGACTCGTCGAAAGTCACATCCCGAGAAATCCGCATCCGGCGACCAACAGGATCCCAGCACCGATAGCCCTTGTGCTTGGCACTGTATCTCAGAAAGACACACTCAACAGACTGAGCAGTCAATTTGGTGTGTTCTTGAGGGGCGAGAAGAACGTAGCAAACACAGCCAAACAGACGAAGGGCAGAGTAGTCAGGGAGAAGACCACAGAGACGCTCAGCAGGGATTGCACCTGAAGAGCAGAAGAAGGCTGGAGGTTGACGAGATAGGTGGCAGTGGAAACAGCCTCGGCCCAAAAGTGAGGTGGAATAGAGGCGGCAATCATCAGTGCACGAGCCGTCTCAAGGAGGTGACGATGCTTGTGCTCGCGACACCATTCGAGCATGAGCACCGGGACAAGAGCGGCGAGTACCACGCTCAGCAAGGAAGCGCACATGTAACAAGAGAGGTACTCACGGTGAGCCCGACATGAAAGACACGAATAGGAGTGGAGAACTGAGTGTGGACCATAGTGGCAAATTGTTTGTAGATAGATAATACCTCACTACGAGAAGACATGAAATATATCCAAGTGTGGCGAGAAAAATCATCTATAAAAATGATATAATATCTATGACCCCCTTTCGAAACGAAGGGAGCCGTACCCCAAACATCTGAATGAACAAGATCAAAAGGACGCTGAGACACTAACTCACTATGAGGATAAGAAAGTTGAATCTGTTTACCTAACTTATAGCCCTGACAATCTAAAGATACGTCTCCTGAGACAGACCCCAAAAGACCATGACGAACTAAAGACGACAGACGAGATCCACACAGATGACCAAGACGGTGATGCCACTGCTGGAAAGAGCTGGTAGGTGGAGTGGCAGAAGCTGAGAGACTGGCGGCGACGGTGGCAGCGGAAGGAAGGTGAAGCCAGTCAAGCTCCCAAAGACGCTGTGAGTCAAGGTGTCGAGGGCCAGAACCAACTGAGCTCCCATGTGGCGGTCTTGAACACAACAAGAGTCATAGTCGAGAATGAACCGACAACCAAGATCAGTAATCTATCCAGCAGAAAGAAGCTGTATGGTAAGGCGAGGAACATAAGCAACAGAAGGAACATAAAAAGATGAGTTGCTAAGAGGTCATCGACCAGAGACAAAGGGATGTACCATCAGCGGTAAGAACACTGACAGGAGAATCAAGAGGTGTAATGAAAGACAGAGTGGAAGAATTTGAAGTCATGTGAAAGGATGCTCCAGAATCAAGAATCCACGGGGGGTACCTGACTGTGGAGGAGGTGGTTTCTCGGTGCAGAAGAGTCGATGCGAGAACACATCGAGGAGAACACGAGGCGGCAAGCAGGCGTCGAAGTCTGGCTATCTCCTGCTCAATGAGAGAAACTGCTGAAGGAGTCGATGCAGGCGTTGATGTAGAAGCACCAGTACCAGTGTGACGAGGATTAAAGCCTCTATATATTATTTTTAATATATAAAAGACCATATGTCTTCATGGTCGTAACCCCTGAGGTGCACGACCCCACTGGTCGTAGAGATTCCAGAGGTTACATAATGGGTCCCTTGGTCGGACGAAGGCCTGAGCCAAGCTCCCGACCAGGAGAACTGCTCATAAAAGGTATGAACTGATACTTGGAACTAATTCCAAGTATATTTTCTACCATATGATGAATGGAGCACGTGTATATTCCATACCATACGACGTTTCTTATCCAGAAGCACTGACGAACAACCTCCATGCGGTTATATGTCTCATAGACATATAACCGCCGAACGGTTGATCCTTTATCAACCGTCACTTGACTCGACGCACGCAAGCGCTTCACATCGACGTCTTCTTGAATGCGCCACCTCTTCGAGGTGTATTTAAAGATGGAACCTGGACGGATCAAGGGGAGAGAAAGACAAGATAGAGCCATCAGACTAAAGCACAAGCAATAGATTCATGTGGTAGGTCTGAGATTGTAAGGGAACAAGCAGTGTTCTCAGAGCATACCCTGTAAAACCCAGTTCATATTAATAAAAGAGTAGTCCCATTATTTCCTTAGATTTCCCACATCACTTTCTTCTTTTCTTTTCGTAAGATCGACGTCTTGATCGTCTACAGCTGGCGCCGTCCGTGGGGATCGCGGCGTGGAATCTTAGAAGAATTTATCTGCTCATCAAATCTTTGTCCATTCCCCGTTTGTGATCGTTGATGCGGTTATGGCGAGAAGTTGGGATGAAGAAAATTGGTTCGACCTGGCGGACTACGCCAACCTCGACATGGATGCATGCATGCGCACCATGGAGGAAAACGGAATCTCATCATCATCCTCCTCCGCCGGTTCGCCCATCGCAGAAATCGGCGAAGTCGATCGGATGGATGAGGATACACCGCTACAATCAGTGGCGGTTTCAGAGAAGTGCTTCCACCAGTTCGAACACCCTAAAGCCTCGCAAGCCCGGCCTTTCGACCAGGCAAAAAGGTGACAAAAATTCAACACCGCAACTCGAGGTTCAATATACCTTTGATGCGATCATGGTTGATAGGTACTCACCGACGGCTTTTAGCAATTCCAGGAGCCAACCGACACCTGGTGACGGTGTCAATGAAGCCTCCATTGGTCATAAACCAAGTGGGGATGATAAGGCTCAGCATTCGATCGACAACTCGCCGGATCAGGTTGAGACCCTTCCGAAAACCTCAGGAAGTGCTGATCACCGACTGCTCTCCATCATGGAAGCTTCTCGCAGAAGCTCTGAAAGACTCTCCATCGATTACGACAGAAGCTCATCGGAGGATCGCTGCTGGAAGCACGAGGTCAATGCGATCGGAGATACAGATCAAAATACCATGTACGGTCCTCCATACATTGCCTCGCCACCACGCAATAATGGAGATGGTACGGGCGGTCAAGCCCCAAATGCCGGAGGTAACGGAACTGGTGGACGTCCATCAGTTAATTCGCCTGATCCTCCCCCAACCAATGTAAGGGACCAGGAAAGATCGACCAGGAGATCGGGGGATTCAAGCCATCAGACACCTTCTTACGGCGAAATCGCCGAGACCTTCGGTAACAATACAAAACGCAGCGAGTCGAGATATGTTAAATACTTCGATCCGCCCGGCAGACTCGGTTTCGCCCACTCGCAGTCAAGTATCGAGATTATCCAACGAGCGATGCGGCGCGAAAAACATATCGAGCGAAGGCACCCGCAAAGTCGGACCATGACTTCTTCGCGGCATTCTTCCGGCGAGGGCTGCATGGTCGTGTTGAAGATCGGTTGACACTGCGACCACCTCGGCGATTCCGACCAACAAGTCATGAGGGAGAGACTATTCGAGAATCCTCACCCTCGCCGTCGAGAGGAGCAATCGCTTGGACCTGGTGATCTTCGACATCACCTAAACCAGGCAAGTGGTCGGAGGTGTTCTAGTAACGTCAACGACCGAATCGGGACATTGGAGCACCAACAATCCGGTCCTAGAAATCTGTCTCCAACCGATTACAATCCGGCACCTTTTCAAAGAAGGTGCCACGAAACTATCACAAGCTGTCGAGCCTTCTCAGTAGGGCTCCAGGCTGTACGTTGGCCAAATAGGTTCCGACCGGCCAATACGGATAAATTCAATGGGACCCAAAATCCTTTGGAATTTCTCCAGATATATACCACCGCTATTAGAGCTGCTGGTGGTGACGAAAATGTAATGGCAAACTATCTTCCTACGGTATTAGAAGGATCAGTCTGATCGTGGTTGCTTAACCTTCCGGTCGGGTCCGTGTATACTTAGGAGCAACTCTGCGACCTTCTAATTGCAAATTTTCAGGGTACGTACGATCGACCCAGAAAAGAAGACGATCTCCATAGAATACGGTAAAAATCTAACGAGACTCTCCGGCAGTACATCAAAAGATTTAGCCAAGTTCGTAACTCAATATCGGAGGTTGCAGAATCTTCCGTTATCCAAGCCTTCAAAGCGAGATTAAGAAATCGAAGGTTTACGGAGGATTTAGCTATACATCCCCCACGAACAACCATCGAGCTCTTTGACATGGCTGACAAGTACGCAACGGCCAGTGAAGCGGTCGAGTGGAACGAAGCCATTGATCGAAAAGATAAAATTCCCCAACCTGGTTTGGATAGGACGAAAAATAAGCAAAAGAAGACTCTCAAGAAAAAGAAGCATGGCAGAGCCAACGACAAGGAGGTTCTTGCTGTTCCTGAAAAAATTACCAAAGGAAGAAAGGATTATACTGGTCGTGGCAAGGCTAAGGCTCCGACCAATGATTACAAGAAGAATAAAAAATAGTGTCCTCTCCACGGCCAAGCGGGGCGACTGCGCAATTGTCGCTTGGCAAAAGAAGCTAAAGATTATTATGCGGTAAAAGTCCACTCCGTCGATTCAAGAGCTCGGGAAACAAGCTCCAAGAAGGACAAAGATGGTGGCGAAGAAATGGAGTACCAAGAACCTCGGACACCGTCGATGTGATCTTGGTGGATCTTCTTCGTCGAGTCTAGACGTCACCGAAAGCCATGGGCGAGAAGTCAACCTTACCAACCTTCGATCATTGTTAAACCTTCAAGGTGGTCGGAGACGATAATCTCATTCAAAGAAAGAAGCGCGCCCCATTCCTTCGACTCGACCAGGTAGGTTTCCAATTGTCATTGAGCCTACTATTAATAACTGTAGGGTTAATCGGGTCTTGATAGATGGGGGTAGTTCTCTAAATATTTTATTTTCAAGTGCTTTGGAAGACATGCAGATTCCCAAATCCAAGGTAAAACCTGTGAAATATGCCTTCCATGGCATAGTTCCTGGGTCTACCGCTAAACCAATAGGGCACTTGTCCCTACTGGTTACGTTCGGAAAGCCCAACAAATTCCGGACAGAAAAAATTTCATTTGATGTGGTAAATTTCGAAACTGCATACAATGCAATTCTTGGTCATCGGCTTTAGCAAAATTCACGATAGCCACGCTTTCTGATTATCGAGTTTTAAAATGCCAAAACCAAAGGGTGTAATCACGGTCCGAGGTGATCAGAAAATAGCCTACGCATGCGATCGGGAATGCTTAGAACTGGTCGATGAACTTCCGACCAGGGGAACTAACATCGTTAACATGCAGGTCAAACATTTAAGGCGAAGATGACACCGAAACCTTTCGACCGGATAAAGAGGTACAACTCGACGGAAGTGCTTCTCGAGGGTGCCAAGATCTTGGTGAGGCGGACTCGACCTTAAATAGGAAGAGTCGCTCGTCTCCTTCCTCCGAGCTAACGGGACGTATTCGCTGCGCAGCGTCCGATATGCCCGAATCCCCGGGAGGTGATCGAGCATAGGCTAGCTCTGACCTAACAAAAAATCGGTCAAGCAGAAACTACGACATTTCGCATCTGATCGGAAAGAAGCAATCCAGTCAGAGATTAACAAACTTCTCAAAGCTGGGTTCATTCGTGAGGTCGACCACCCAGAGTGGCTCGCCAATCCTGTAATGGTTAGAAAGGCCAATGGAAAATGGCGAATGTGTATTGACTTTACAAATCTTAATAAAGCTTGTCCGAAGGATGACTTTCCTCTTCCTCGCATCGATCAACTTGTAGACTCTACTTCCGGGTGTGAGTTGTTAAGTTTTTTAGATGCTTACTCAGGGTACCACCAGATCAATATGAGTAAAGAAGATGAAGAGAAAACTTCCTTCATCACTCTACATGGTACTTACTGTTATGTAAAGATGCCATTTGGTCTTAAAAATGCTGGTGCAACATTCCAAAGGTTGATGCAAAAGACCTTTAGTCCACAGATAGGTCGGAATCTTGAAGCCTACGTTAATGATCTGGTCGTAAAGAGCATCAACGCTGGCAATCATATTCTAGATCTATAGGAGACTTTCAATAACTTAAGACGTCATAACCTTAAGTTGAATCCAGAGAAATGTGTGTTCGGAGTTTCGTCGGGAAAGCTTCTCGGATTCCTAGTTTCGGCTAGAGACATCGAAGCAAACCCAGCGAAAATCATCGCCATCGATCAAATGCGCGATCCGACCACAAAGAAGGAAGTTCAGAAACTAACCGGTTGTATGGCAGCGCTAAGTCGTTTCATAGCACGGTTAGGCGAAAAAGGTTTACCTTTCTTTAAGCTTCTCCGGAAACATGAGAGTTTCGAATGGACTAAAGAGGCAAGCAGCGCCTTTGAAGAACTAAAACGGTACCTTACGAGTCCCCCAATCTTAGTCTCTCCGAGATTGGGAGAAACATTGCTAATTTACGTGGCTGCAACGCCACAAACGGTTAGTGGTGTACTGGTTGTAGAACGAGACCATATTCAACGACCGATATATTACGTAAGCGAAGTCTTGCATGGACCAAAAGAAAGGTATCCGCAGGTACAAAAGTTGCTCTATGGTCTCCTTATGGCTTAAAGGAAACTAAGATATTATTTTCAGGCCCACAAAGTGGTTGTACCTACTGGATATCCTCTTGGTCAAGTCCTAGGAAACAGGGAATCATCAGGACAAATAGGAAAATGGGCGGTTGAGCTTGGGGCGTTCGATCTCCATTTTGTCCCACGAACAACAATCAAGTCCCAGGCAATAGCAGAATTCATTGTCGAATGATACACACGCACAACCAAATACTCTTTTCTTAAAGAAACATACGAGTATAAGGAGTACCAACTCAGACAATTTATATGGTTTTCGTTCTTTCTTGAATTTGAAGATGTTATTTTATTTCAACATTCATTCTACTCAAATTTGGCTCTTGGTGGGACACGAAAAGCCTCTGGTGAAGTCTCTCCTCTCTGCACGTGGTCCCCTTGCTGGAAGGAGCTTCCTAGTGACGGTCCTTTTCCTACGATCCTCATTGCCGATCGGATTTGAGCATGAGCACGTTCGTGAGATATGTTACAAATCTTCAATTCTTGAGATTCGATGCGACCAGATTCGGATAATTTATAAACCAAGGTACTTATCTATTCATTTCCTTTTTTGCATACATTCTTAATGCATATCTTCTTATCAGCAAATCCGGTCTTTGTTATATCTTCAGACTACAAGTGGTATTTCATAGTAATTCGATAATGGACAAGATCTAGACTAGTCGAAATCATCAGCTGGTTAAGACCACATGATTTCCTAGTATTCACTGGATCGCTGTCATACACATTATCAGCACTCCTACCATGGTCATTGTTACTACTCAATTTCTTGGTCTACTGCTTTCTTTTAGTAAGGTTTATCTACTAATATAAGCAGTCGGGGGCTAAGAGATATATGAGTATTTAACAACATTGATAAGACAAAACAGGATCTTCATTGATAAAAGGTAAGTTTCATTTTACATAGTCTAATATTACATCCATTTACTTGTTGGGACCACCAGACTGGTCACTGCGTGATGGAGATCCGACTTCCATTTCTTCAGCAACTTTCTCTCTGAGAGGTCTTACTTCCTCGAGAAGTTTTGTTGCTTCATTTTCAGAGCAGTCGAAGTCTTCTTCCACAGCTTTAAGATTAACAGATGGGTCGGAAGCCTTTAGTTTAGCTAAAGCGACACTAACTCCATTCACGATAGCTTTCTTCATTGTCTTAACATGGTTCTCTCGAAAGAGTGTTATTACCTCCTTGAGATCTTCAAGTTGATGGCCGAGAAAATTGATTCTCTCTGAAGGATCTCTTAGAATAGTCAGTTGCATTCCCGAGCCCAGTCGAAGAGCATCTTGTTGAGCCTTGACTTTGTATTCAAGACTCGTCGAGTTCACCCCTTGCCACGCTCAAACTTGAGGGTTTTCTCCGCTCGTTCAAGTACTTGAGTTTTTCTACGGGTGGATAAAAGAAGTTAACATACTCTTTACAATTGGAGTTATGGAATACTGGTTAAGTCTACGACCAGTTACCTTTGATTTTCCTCTCACAAGAGTCGAAAACCTCCTTTTGCATGGTCATCGCATGCTCGATTGACCGGTCTTTTCCCTGATTTTCTTCCCTGAGTTTTATAATTATGGCCTCTTTGGCCACAATCTCTTCTTTAATTTTCTCTAAATCTATCAAATATGATAGGAAGAGAAGGTTAAGTTATAAGAGAGAAACAAGATGATAAAATTTAGTAAGTCAAACTAAAAGAGAAATATTCTTACTTCTCAGATCGGAGTGTTTCTGCTCCAAAGATCTTATTCGCTGGGTGATTCCTCCGACCACAGCATATTTCTCGACCATATGCTACAAAAGCAAAATCCCTTTCTTTGGTAAGTTTTTTTTTTAAAAAAGAAACTTCAAAAGAAAGAGTTGTAAGGATGATCGTAGAAAACTTACCCGAATTGTCATGTCATTATATTCAAAAAAAAATTGTATCTGGACCAATCTCAGCTTGACGGTCCGATATCTTTCCCCAGGCTTCATCAAGTTCCTGATCCTTGATAAATCGGGGAGAAAAAAGGGAATTTGTTAACCTGAGAGGTATTTCCAGGAGGAGGTGGAACCTGCTGAGGATCTTTGGAGATGACTACCTCCGGAGAAGGAGTAAGGATTACTAGAGGATCCTGAGCAGATGCTGAAATCTGCTCGGGGGCTTCTTTTACCACTTCATCCTCGGTAGTTTTAGCTTTAGGAGTATCCTGATCAGGAACCTCCACGACCACCTCTTCCCCAGAAACCTTTTCCTGAGGAGTGCTCTGGTCGGACACGACTAGAACACCAGAAGATCTATTCAAGATTAATTCTCTACAGTTAAGAGATATTTTTTCTCTTTTACCATTCTTTTCATATCTTTAAGTCATTCATTTAGATAATGAGGATGTCGTTTATTTGGATTCTTTTTCTATATCTGGATGCATACCCTCTAGATCAAATATCGAAGATTCGACTAAACCTCATTACAAAGATATGGACATAATGAAGCTTTATTTCATTAAAGATCCAAATATTACAAAAACCCCTAGTTACATTTCTTCTACAAACCTTCTAAACAAAAAATCATTCGACTAGTTCTTCGAAGAATAACTTCAGGTTGATCGAAGTTGATTTCTGGCAGAAGGAGACTGGAGATGTGTAACCAAGTAGGCACCGGTTTCGCACGTTTCTCTTGACATGAACTTCGATCTTGATTGAAGACTATACATAATGAAGTATTCACTCAATCTTCGAAGGCCATATTCACCTTGAAAACAAAACTTATAGACCAAATTGACTTCTAGATCACCTTAGGGTCACTACTCCATGGATCTGGACCCTGAAATGGTGATCTAAAAGTCAATTTGTCCCATGAGTTTTGTCTTATCAAAAGACATAAAGGTGTTATGAACTCTGGATTTCTAAAATTCATCCTTGATAAAAGAATTTTCTATCACAGAAGCGAAACTAAGAAGGCTGGGGATTTTTTCTTTTCTCTTCAAAGATCTATCCTCTGAAGGTTATTTATAACCTTTAGATTGTGATAGAATTAAAGAAGAAGATAAGAGTAGAAGTCCAACGGACACAAAAACTCTTCAATTCCCAAGGCAAAGTTCTCAACTTTAAAGTGAATACAAACCGCTTCAAATGCCCTTGCATTTAAATGAGCATCAGCCCGATATAACTTCATCGGAAGAAAAGTGTTCACACGACCTATTCATTTAAAGTTCGGGGGCTAGCTGACGAGGATTAAAACCTCTATATATTATTTTTAATATATAAAAGACCATACGTCTTCATGGTCGTAACCCCTGAGGTGCACGACCCCACTGGTCGTAGAGATTCCAGAGGTTACATAATGGGTCCCCTGGTCGGATGAAGGCCTGAGCCAAGCTCCCGACCAGGAGAACTGCTCGTAAAAGGTATGAACTGATACTTGGAACTAATTCCAGGTATATTTTCTATCGTATGACGAATGGAGCACGTGTATATTCCATACCATACGACGTTTCTTATCCAGAAGCATTGACGAACAACCTCCATGCGGTTATATGATCCTTTATCAACCGTCACTTGACTCCGACCAGACGCAACGCTTCACATCAGACGTCTTCTCCGGAAGTAACTGCCACCTCTTCAAGGGGTATTTAAAGATGGAACCTGGACGGATCAAGGGGAGAGAAAGAAAAGATAGAGCCATCAGACTAAAGCACAAGCAGTAGATTCGTGTGGTAGGTCTGAGATTGTAAGGGAACAAGCAGTGTTCTCATAACATACCCTGTAAAACCCAGTTCATATTAATAAAAGAGCAGTCCCATTATTTTCTTAGATTTCCCACGTCACTTTCTCCTTTTGTTTTCGTAAGATCGACGTCTTGATCGTCGACACAGTGTTACTAGAAGAACGACGTGAAAGATGCCGCTGCTTCTTATAGCACTGGGACTCAATGTGGCCGACCTTGTTGCAGTAGGAGCAGTGAGGACGACCACAGCCGGATGGAGGCGGCGCCACCTCCGTGTAGCCATTGGAGGCGGTGTCTTTGAAGTGTGGAGCAGTCGGTGTAGCAGGTGGGTGAGCGGTGAGCACGGAGGGGAGTGGCAGCAGGCCAGCACCACTCAGGCGAGTCTCCTCTGCTCGTATCTCAGTAAGGGCCTCCAGGAGAGTGACACGAGGGTGGCGTGCAAGGAGCTAGGCACATCGCTGCTCGAACTCGGGACGAAGGCGAGTAAGGAACTTGTAGACCCGTTGAAACTCGGTCGACGCATACGTGCAGGCAAAGCGGCAGCAGGAGGCGGCAACCGGCGATGCGGAGAGAGTCCATCTGACGCCAGATAGCAGAGCTCTGAGCGTAAAAAGCATCAACAGTAGCATCACTCTACTGAAGAGAGTGCTCTTGGCGGACCACGGACAGGTAGAGAGCATCACCAGAGGGCTCGTAGCGCTGACGAAGGTGAGTCCACATCTGGAAAGTAGTAGGGAGTCCCACAACCTCAGAAGAGAACTGAGGCTGGATACTGGCGATGAGGACAGCAGTAGCCCGAGCATCGTCGTCGTACCACTGAGTGTAGGTGGTCAGGCGATCCTTGTAGAAGTCCAGAGCCTCCTGGTAGGCAGAGATAGCCTCATCATCGGCAAAGCGGCGGTCGGCGGCAGACCTTGCCATTTGTT
The DNA here is from genome assembly GCA_036346255.1 of Ampelocalamus luodianensis. Taxonomy (NCBI): domain Eukaryota; kingdom Viridiplantae; phylum Streptophyta; class Magnoliopsida; order Poales; family Poaceae; genus Ampelocalamus; species Ampelocalamus luodianensis. The sequence goes on along the minus strand of CM070628.1, from coordinate 22,590,209 downwards.
GGCGGCGCAACAGCGAGGCTCCATCGGAGGTGTAGGGCAAGGCGGACAGGTTACATCGTCAGAGAGGACGCCCCAGAGACGAAGACCACGCATGTGGATGCGCATGTGAGACACAAAATCGGTGTAATTAACACCATCGAATATCACCGGGCAGCGAGGAAATATCGCCCATTGGTAGGTCATTGGACCGGCGCGCGAGACCAACGCAACGGTTGCGATTGGGCGCGCGGCGGTTAGAATGACGTAATGAAATTTCCTTCTCTCTTTTTTTTTTCTTTTGGGCCGGTTGACTTAAAAGCCGGCCGAAACGCTCACTTGGCCCGTGAGACCACCTTGAAGAGGAGATAGGGTTCAGCGCGAGTGGCGGCGCAAGTGGAGGCGGTGGCGCGGCCACGCGCGATCCGAGCGGCGACTACGGCGGGGTCACGCGCGAAGAGGAGGCTCCGAGCGGCAAACGGCGGAGGGATCCGGTGCGGGGAGCCCGGATCCAGAGCAGCAGCGTGCGTGGCGGCCTTGCACGAGGAGGCGGCCAGAGCTAGGTGCCGGTGCGGCGCCGGAGTAGAGGAGGACCGAAGAGCCGGATCCTTCGGGGCGAGCTCGAGTAGTAGCCTCGGGCGACGGCGGTCCGGTCGGAGCCGGAGTAGAGGAAGGCGTCGGATCGGGCGGCGCAAGGAGACGAGGTGCCGGGGCGGCGCTGGAGCAGAGGAGGCCCTGAGACACCGAGGCAGCGATGGTGGAGACGATGCCAAAGCAAGGCGCGCCGAGTCCGGGTCCGAACAACAAGCGGTGAAGTCGGGCGGCGGCAGGAAGAACAACCGGCGGCGGCTCGACGAAAACAAACCCTAGGTTTGCTCTGATACCTTGTTATGAATAGCGCTTGTATTGAATATGAGGCCAACGGACCAGTATATATACACAAAGTACAGGTGGTGAATATGCAAATAACCTCTCACAACAATAGGGAATAACACACTATACATATATCTCTAACACTAACTATATCCTTCTTCATAAATACACCACTTCAACCAAAATAAAAAACTTGCTCTGAACAAAGTTTTTTTTTTAAAAAAAGAAACTGTAGAACAAAAAAAAACACCTTACCTCTGTCTGGAACTATCTTTCCCCTTGCCTTGAATCACTCGCGAGCACCTTTACAACCACCACTTCACCGGTCGCCAATACAGCCTTGTACACAGGACCAAACGATCCTTGCCCAGAATTGTGGTAAAGTTTTTGGTAGCCTTCAGCAGATCCCTGAACAACAACCAACAACAACATGGAACAATCAGAGAAAAAAATGTTTGTCACGTCTGATCATATGAGCACTATATCAGTTGATGGCTAATCACAGCTATAGCAGCATCATGACAGCATGAGCACGGAGATTAAAGCCCAAAGGGGAGTAAGTAATTGCCATACTTGTAATTGTATTTTGGGATCCCGGAGATAGAGATTGGCGGCTCCCTGCCATTGTTGCCACCACACCATGCGACGCGCTTCACCGCCGGCTGGGAGTGGTCCCAGTCGGCCACGCTCTCGGAGGTCACAGAGAGGGACACGTTGGACTCGAGGCTGGTGGAGCTGGCGCCGTTGGCCCGCAGCGTCGCCGTGGTCGACTACCGCTTCCGGGCGGCGACGCCTGTAACAGCCCCGATTTTCGGGACTGCTCAACCCTTCGCAACCGCCCAGGATGTACAGTTGCGAAGCAAATAGTATCTCAAGCAAGCTTCCGATTGCAACAAAAATTAGACTTTTATTAAACAAAGTTAAGGTTTAACAACCTGTTTTGACCTGACACGGGCATCCAAGCCCAAAGTTAAATATAATACAAGACAAAAGAACTTCAAACCACAGGTACGCTTGAGCGTAGTCGAGACCTAATAATAATAGTCGATGCCTTCTGGGGGTCCACCAAAATCTTGCTCACAAGGGTCCTCTGCACTTTCCAAGTTTCTTCTGTAGATGTTTGCAAATTGCAAGAATGAGTACTACCACCGTACTCAACAAACCGCATGGAAATGCTAAATAATTACATGCAAGGAGTTCAATGGATGGTTAGGGTTTACCATATCTGGCATATGTGGATTTACTTTGCATCAGGGGTTTATCAACAAACTCGATTACCAACTTAACATCTCAAAAACTCTACTTATGCCTTGTATATTGGAATCAGCCATGAACACAGCTTCATTAATCGGAAGCACGGCGTATTCGAATACCTTTGATTATACACTCTACAGAGTTGCCCAACTTTACCCACAAGATATCTTAAGCTCGTACTGTCAGATCATAGACACGCAACACGTTAGCGTGCGACTGAGCTGAGATAACAAGGCCTTTTCACTGCTCAACCTTTCTAGTCTCTACACGGTAGGTCTACATCCATACAGCTCGGGAGACCACCTGCCAATAGTGGAATCCGCACTCCGAGTCTGACGGGCCCATACCGTTGTGCAATTCAGCGGGTGCCCTAAACGGTCCACCCCTGATCCACCCCCATTCCGCGTTTGTCCTATCACACAAGCAATAGTTGACATCCTGTAGATATTCAATCGGATGAGCAGTGTACTAAGCCAGGGAGGAATAACCACGCATGTGGTTGAGCGGTTTTCTGTGTCTGTTACTTGGCACAAGGTTCTTGTCCTTACCTGTCATCCAGTGAGGCGATGGCCCAACACCAACTCGTGGCTGTCCACCTCTAGATCTCACTGATGACTCACTTTTAAACGAGTATATTGGGATGTCCAACTTCCTGGACAATCCTCAACTCTCCACCAAAACCTATTGGCTCAAAGCTAATACTTGCTTTTGATTGATGATCACATTTTTGGTGATAAAGTTACCTTGTATAGATAATATTTTATGTGGACTAAATTTTATCAAGGTGAATATGGCCTACAAGAGTTGGGTGGGTTTGTTTGTGGGGTATTTAGGATTTATCTAATTGGCATGGCATTCAAAAGTATTATTTTAATATTTAAAGTAATTGGCACAAATACAGTAATGAAAGTAATAATACATAGATGAAATGTAGGTTCAAAATGATCAAAGAATGTGACTTGCCTTCTTGCACAAAATCTTGTGGATACTGCTCTTGTCCGGCGTCTTCTGGAGTCTGGTCGTCAAAGTCGTGACCTAGCGTGAAACAATACAATAAAATAATTCAAATAAAATCCGGCTCGACAAGGAATGAGCTGGGAACAACATGCAAGTAAATAAAACCAGAAAAGAAACACAAAGAAAAGTAGTGTGGAGTGGTGGAGATTATTTGGTGTTTAATTGGATCGAATGGAGCTGAGATTTGGATCCAAGTACAACAAAAATATTGTAAATGGATAAAGAATCATAAAGGAAGGTGGTGGTGTAGGATGCTGGAGATTTATCTGGCACTTGTTTGGACTGAACGGAGTTGAGTTTTGGATTCACGGGTTCGAAACGGTCAGAAAGAGTATAAAGTGTCTAATTAGGGTTTCAGGTGAAAACAGGGTCGGGTAATGAATAGTAGTATTTTTTACTATTCATCTACAAATATTGGATCTGAACAGTAACTAGATTTACCGTTTTCGGATGAAAATGAACAGTAAAAGAATTTACTGTGCGGTGAACAGTGCTAGGCCAGTTTTTGGATGAACAGTAAATAAATTACTGTGCAAAAGAACAGTGTTTGGGCTCAGGTATGAACAGTAATGGGCTAAGCCTGTTACTGTGCTGTGAATAGTGCCAGGCCGATTTGATTGAACAGTAATGGGTCTAACCCATTACTGTGCGGCCCACGGCCCGAAGGCCCAAATCGCGCGGCCTCAAAGGCCTTCGGGGGCGCTGGCCGAAGGCCATAGCGCCCCTTCGGCGCTGCTGCTCGGGCGGACGAATGGGGCGGAGGCGCTTCGCGCGGAGGAAAGGAAGGAGCAGAGGGAGCAGCGGCGCGGGAGTGCCGGCGATGGCGGCCGGCGGCGCAAGGAAGGGCGGCGCGGGGAAGCTCCACCGGGTAAGTCTCTTTACCTTAGGGTTTTGCGGGCTAGGGTTGTTTCGGGTGGGAGTATGGAGGTTGAGGCGGCTCTTAGCCGGCCCTGGGGAAGAAGGTGGTGGGGATAGGAAAGGGCTTGGTGTGGGTGTTGATGGTTGGGCGGGGTGGTTTTTATAGGGCGAGAGGAGGTGGTTGCGCTAGGGAGGCGGCGGCAACAGGGAGACGGTGGGAGTAGGGCGCAGCGGCGACGTGGCTGGCGGGGAGAGGTTGGATGGCGGGGTGAGGTGGAGGCGACGCTGGTGGTAGAAGGGTCTGGAGGTAGTGCGTGGCACGGCGGTCGTCGATTGCGGCGCCGCAGAAACGAGGTGGCGACGGCGTGAGGAGGAAGGAGGGAGAGGCGCCCGGGAGAAGAAGCCGTTTTCGGGCAAGGAAAACGGGAATGCCGAAAGGGAAAGCGGGGATGGGAGGAAGATTTCCAAAAAGGGAAAGAAGGTTGAAAATCTGGCAAAAGATTTCAAAATTTTTGAAATCTGAATTTTTGGGTTATTTCAATCTACCCCCCTTAAAAAGAATCTCGACCCCGAGATTCACTCAAAGCCAGGGGATAGATTGGAAAGTTACGCTGCATTTTCGATTCCTTTTTCCATGTTGTTCTTTTTGTTGTAAGATTCTCGGAAGGCAACTTTCGGATAAAAACCAATACTGATCTTATATGAAAAACATACCGTCAATGACATTTGTAGCTTCTGCAGCTTCATTGCTAGTAACATAGTTGATTTTGCCCTGACTTGGTCCTGTTGTTGGTCTTCCTTCTCCTGAAATTTGTTCTAGTCTTCTTAACCATTCTTTGGATCGTAACATACCTCCTTTGTTGGCTTGCAGTGCTGGTCGTGTCCTGCTGATCTGTGATTGACTTTTTCCCTGAGTTTTGGCTGCTTCTGCTGACATATGTTTCATTGGGCATTGAGACGTGAAATGACTTGGTTGTCCACAGTGGTAACAGTTTATTGATTTCTATGGACATTGACTTTTTGCTTTAGCCTTGGCTTCCTCTGATGGCATACTCCTATGGACATTGACTTTTTGCTTTAGCCTTGGCTTCCTCTGATGGCATACTCCTTAAGGGGCACTGATCTTTGAAATGGCCTAGTTGTCCACAATGGTAGCAGTTTAATGGTCTTTGTGGGCATTCTCTTGGGTGGTGATTTTCTCCACAAGTGTAACACTGGATGGTGGCTGACTGGTCCATATTGTATTGGGGTCTTGGAATTGGATTGATAATTGGTATCTGCTGAGATTGTACTGGCGATGATGTCATCATTCTTTTTCTGGGTGCACTTGGTTGAGGTGCCATCTGTATTGCTCTTCTTTTTCTGATTTCTTGTAATTTTGTTCTGGCTTCTTCTGATATTAACAGTTTATTCACCATAGCTGACAGGACCTTGAAATCCAGAGCTGAAATATGATACTTCAGCGACTTCTGTAATCTTTCAGAGAATTTTTCCATCTTTTTCTTTTCAGTGTCAACATCATTTGGGGCATATCAGGCCAGGTAGTTGAATTGATGCAGATATTCTGTCACAGTACTTCCTCTTTGTTTGAGAGCAAGAAACTCTCGGCGTTTGGAGGCGAGCACGCTAGTGGGAACGTGTGCCGTATGGAATGCATCCTTGAATTCTTGCCATGTATCTCTTTTCCAGGGTGGAGTGTTTGGTGATTCATCCACCATGCCGCAGCTTGTCCTTGTAGCTGATGGGAGGCAAAAAGAGTCTTCTCTTGATCTGTGCATTGGATAGTGTCTAACTTTCTTTCCATGTCTCTTATCCAATCATCTGCTGCTAGTGGCTCTAGGGCGACCGTGAAAGTTGGCGGTCTTGTCTTCTTGAAGTCTGTCCATCTTGATCTTGTGGTGTTTCCTCCATTTATTGTTTCCTGATGAGGTCCTGATGGTACTGGTGATCTGGTAGCTATCTGTTCCAGGAGTCTAGTGTGTTGTTCCATCATCCTGGTTTGATTCTATTCAGCTTGGTATCTGTTCCTTTCCATCATGGCCATGACTTCTGCCAAACTTGGTTGTCGTCCTGCTGATTCAGCCGCATTGTTCTTGCTGTTTTCAGACATCTTGGGAATGTATTTCTGCAGCGGTTTTGACCAAACACAGAGAGATGAGTAAGATCCAGAATCAAGTTAAGAGGAGAAGGATTAAGTTAAGGTTTAAGACGAAAAGAAGGAATTGAATTTTGACAAGGATGATATACAGATACTGATAGTAAAACAAATTATTAATAAATAACATAGCTCAAAATTTATACGAGCTGTATACATACTACTTAGAGCACATAATAAAACTTGTTTTACAACCAAAAGATCGTCTACTTAGGGTTTACTCTATTTAACACTATTCTAGCGTATTCTAAACACTGCTTCTCCTTACACTGCAACTTCTGGCGAAAAGTTGAAATTAGTTGAGAGAGAGAAATCTTTTATAAACACAAATCAGGGTTTTGTAAATCTAAGTTTAGATAAGATAGCAATAGAAGGGAAAGGGCAGCAATAATACTTCTAATTTTGTTTTCAGAAATTCTTTTATATTTTTCAAACTAGGATTTTTGAAGGTCTTCACTTCCTAAGTCCTAAAACCAACTTAAGGTCTCAACTTACGGTTAACCTATGCTCTGATACCACTTTGTAACAGCCCCGATTTTCGGGACTGCTCAACCCTTCGCAACCGCCCAGGACGTACAGTTGCGAAGCAAATAGTATCTCAAGCAAGCTTCCGATTGCAACAAAAACCAGACTTTTATTAAACAAAGTTAAGGTTTAACAACCTGTTTTGACCTGACACGGGCATCCAAGCCCAAAGTTAAATATAATACAACACAAAAGAACTTCAAACCACAGGTATGCTTGAGCGTAGTCGAGACCTAATAATAGTAGTCGATGCCTTCTGGGGGTCCACCAAAATCTTGCTCACAAGGGTCCTCTGCACTTTCCTAAGTTTCTTCTGTAGATGTTTTGCAAATTGCAATAATGAATACTACCACCGTACTCAACAAGCCGCATGGAAATGCTAAATAATTACATGCAAGGAGTTCAATGGATGGTTAGGGTTTACCATATCTGGCATATGTGGATGCACTTTGCATTTAACACAATTTATAAAACAGTAAAACAATAATAAGTAATAGCATCAGGGGTTTATCAACAAACTCGATTACCAACTTAACATCTCAAAAACTCTACTTATGCCTTGTATATTGGAATCACCCATGAACACAGCTTCATTAACCGGAAGCACGGCGTATTCGAATACCTTTGATTATACACTCTACAGAGTTGCCCAACTTTACCCACAAGATATCTCAAGCTCGTACTGTCAGATCATAGACACGCAACACGTTAGCGTGCGACTGAGCTGAGATGACAAGGCCTTTTCACTGCTCAACCTTTCTAGTCTCTACACGGTAGGTCTACATCCATACAGCTCGGGAGACCACCGGCAAATAGTGGAATCCGCACTCCGAGTCTGACGGGCCCATACCGTTGTGCAATTCAGCGGGTGCCCTAAACGGTCCACCCCTGATCCACCCCCATTCCGCGTCTGTCCTATCACACAAGCAATAGTTGACATCCTGTAGATATTCAATCGGATGAGCAGTGTACTAAGCCAGGGAGGAATAACCACGCATGTGGTTGAGCGGTTTTCTGTGTCTGTTACTTGGCACAAGGTTCTTGTCCTTACCTGTCATCCAGTGAGGCGATGGCCCAACACCAACTCGTGGCTGTCCACCTCTAGATCTCACTGATGACTCACTTTTAAACGAGTATATTGGGTTGTCCAACTTCCTGGACAATCCTCAACTCTCCACCAAAACTTATTGGCTCAAAGCCAATACTTGCTTTTGATTGATGATCACATTTTTGGTGATAAAGTTACCTTGTATAGATAATATTTTATGTGGACTGAATTTGTCAAGGTGAATATGGTCTACAAGAGTTGGGTGGTTTTGTTTGTGGGGTATTTAGGATTTATCTAATTGTCATGGCATTCAAAAGTATTATTTTAATATTTAAAGTAATTGGCACAAATACAGTAATGAAAGTAATAATACATAGATGAAATGTAGGTTCAAAATGATCAAAGAATGCGGCTTGCCTTCTTGCACAAAATCTTGTGGATACTGCTCTTGTCCGGCGTCTTCTGGAGTCTGGTCGTCAAAGTCGTGACCTAGCGTGAAACAACACAATAAAACAATTCAAATAAAATTCGGCTTGACAAGGAATGAGCTGGGAACAACATGCAAGTAAATAAAACCAGAAAAGAAACACAAAGAAAGGTAGTGTGGAGTGGTGGAGATTATTTGGTGTTTAATTGGATCGAATAGAGCTGAGATTTGGATCCAAGTACAACAAAAATATTGTAAATGGATAAAGAATCATAAAGGAAGGTGGTGGTGTAGGATGCTGGAGATTTATCTGGCACTTGTTTGGACTGAACGGAGTTGAGTTTTGGATTCACGGGTTCGAAACGGTCGGAAAGAGTATAAAGTGTCTAATTAGGTTTTGGTAGCGGTCGGGTAATGAATAGTAGTATTTTACTATTCATCTACAAATATTGAATCTGAACAGTACCTAGATTTACTGTTTTCGGATGAAAATGAGCGAGAAAAGAATTTACTATGCATTTTTGGATTTGGAGCAGAAAAGAATTTCTTGTCGGTGAAGCGATGCTAGGCGATTTTGGATGAGCAATAAATAAATTCGTGCAAAGGAGCGATGTTTGGGCTCGGTATGAGCGAGAATGGGCTAAACTCACATTGTCTTTGTGAATAGTGCAGTCGATTTGATTGAGCAAGAATGGGTCTAACTCATTCTTGCGCCCACGCCCGAAGGCCCAAACCGCGCGGCCTCAAAGGCCTTCGGGAGCGCTGGCCGAAGGCCATAGCGCCTTCTTCGCGCTGCTCGGGCGGACGAATGGGACGGAGGCGCCGCGGAGGAAAGGAAGGAGCAGAGGGAGCAGCAGCGCGAGAGTGCCGGCGATGGCGGCCGGCGGCGCAAGGAAGGGCGTCGCGGGGAAGCTCCACCGGGTAAGTCTCTTTACCTTAGGGTTTTGCGGGCTAGGGTTGTTTCGGGTGGGAGTGTGGCGGCTGCGGCGGCTCTTGGCCGGCCCTGGGGAAGAAGGTGGTGGGGAAGGGAAAGGGCTTGGTGTGGGTGTTGATGGTTGGGCGGGGTGGTTTTTATAGGGAGAGAGGAGGTGGTTGCGCTAGAGAGGCGGCGGGAGCGGGGGAGGCGGTGGGAGTAGGCGCGCGCGACATGGTGTGAGGGAGAGGTTGGATGGCGGGGTGAGGTGGAGGCGGCGCTGGTGGTAGAAGGGTCTGGAGGTAGTGCGTGGCACGGCGGTCGTCGATTGCGGCGTCGCAGAAACGAGGTGGCGGCGGCGGCGTGAGGAGGAAGGAGGGAGAGGCGCCCGGGAGAAGAAGCCATTTTCGGGCAAGGAAAACGGGAATGCCGAAAGGGAAAGCGGGGATGGGAGGAAGATTTCCAAAAAGGGAAAGAAGGTTGAGAATCTGGCAAAAGATTTCAAAAATTTTGAAATCTGAATTTTTGGGTTATTTCAATCTACCCCCCTTAAAAAGAATCTCGACCCCGAGATTCACGCAAAGCCAGGGGATAGATTGGAAAGTTATGCTGCATTTTCTATTCCTTTTTCCATGTTGTTCTTTATGTTGTAAGATTCTCGGAAGGCAACTTTCGGACAAAAACCAATACTGATCTTATATGAAAAACGTACCGTCAATGACATTTGTAGCTTCTACAGCTTCATTGCTAGTAACATAGTTGATTTTGCCCTGACTTGGTCCTGTTGTTGGTCTTCCTTCTCCTGAAATTTGTTCTAGTCTTCTTAACCATTCTTTGGATCGTAGCATACCTCCTTTGTTGGCTTGCAGTGCTGGTCGTGTCCTGCTGATCTGTGATTGACTTTTTCCCTGAGCTTTGGCTGCTTCTGCTTACATATGTTTCATTGGGCATTGAGACATGAAATGACTTGGTTGTCCACAGTGGTAACAGTTTATTGATTTCTGTGGACATTGACTTTTTGCTTTAGCCTTGGCTTCCTCTAATGGCATACTCCTTAAGGGGCACTGATCTTTGAAATGGCCTAGTTGTCCACAATGGTAGCAGTTTAATGGTCTTTGTGGGCATTCTCTTGGGTGGTGATTTTCTCCAGAAGTGTAACACTGGATGGTGGCTGACTAGTCCATATTGTATTGGGTTCTTGGAATTGGATTGATAATTGGTATCTGCTGAGATTGTACTGGCGATGCTGTCATCATTCTTTTCAGGTGCCCAGAGCAAGAACGCATGGTGCATGAGTGCGTCCTCGGCTTTCTGCCTTGTCGAAGATCTTTCCGTAGCTGGAGCAATCTTACGTTCGGACCTCTTCTATCAGCCGTCGGATGGAGAGTTACGAATATTTAACGGTAGATACGTTCGGACAAACCTTCGGACTCCCGTTCAAACTACCTTTCGGACAACTCCTTTCTTCCATATGACGTAGAGTTACGAGGATCCAATGGTCGGCAAGCATTTCAGTAGAATCTGTAGCAATTGATTGCTAATGCACTGTTTACCTTACGGTTTGTAGCTTAAGAACACTTTAATTAATGTGCTTGATTAGCTTAGCACTATATAAGCCAGTTGTGGTTCATTGTAAGGATTTTTATCCAGACTTCATACAAGAAAAACCCTAGCCATCTCATCCTACTGTCTTCTTTTTCCCCATCTCGATCTCATATGTTATCTCTTCTCCATTTTCTCTGAATTTTTGTTCGATTATGGTTGTTCATACTTGAAGTCCTGACAATATGGTATTAGAGCAGTGATCTTGGCTTCAGATCTGACTGTGAGCAGTAAGAGCAAGGGTTTGGGAATTTGTTTCCCTGTAAAATACCGGAACTCAAACTGTTTTCGGGTGGATTTGAGGGTACTGTGGGAGAAGGTTGAGGTAGATTTCTTATCTCCTTGGTAAAATCCCTGACTAGATCTGCGAGTACAGATGGCAAGACATGGAAAAGATGATGTGGTTGGGGAAGAGGATCAACTTTTTGCTTCCCAAGTGGAGTTAGAAGAGATAAAAAGGAGCATAGATCTGATCGTAAAGGGGCAAATGGAATACAAACAGCAAATGAGCCAACTGACAGAAGCAGTAAGTGCTTTGGTGTTGCAATCTTCTCAGAAGAGCCAGGTGAACATGGAGCCATCTGACCGACTCTCGATCTACAGAGGTAATCTCGTATATCATAACTCTCCAGCCTTAGCAAGTTTTTCTCCAGCAAGTGTAGTGCGACCTGGTGGGATGAGTGCATACCAGAATCAGATTGATAGCACAACATCGGTTCCAGAATTGCTGAATCCCTATGGCATGCCGGTCTCGGAGGGTAATTTAAATCTTCCACCAGCTCGTGTACTTATGAGTACTCAGGTACCTCCCTTATTGTCTCAGCCAATAGGAACTACTTACCCAGGTTTTAACCTTCAATTTGGAACATTACAATGTCCTTTACCAAATGAGTCAGCTTCACAGCAGCATTGGGCTACCTTCAATGAGTATGTTAATTCAGATTATGAGGAGAGGATGGGATACAATGTTAATAGATTCCATCATCAGTACAATTACAACCACAGAAATTTTACCAAGGGCCCGAAGCTAGATTTTCCTGAGTTCAGTGGGGATAAAGTTGATGCTTGGATTAAAAAGGCCAACAAATATTTTGAGATATCCAGGATACCAATGAATCAAAGGGTGGAGATTGCGGTTCTGTACCTGATTGGCAAAGCTGAGACTTGGTGGACAGGATATGGAATTAACATTGAAAATTTATCATGGCATCAGTTTTGCTTGATGTTAGAGAAAATGTTCTCTCATCAGTCAGTGTATGATGTGATTGCAGTGTTCCATTCAGTGAAGCAACAAACCACAGTGTCACAATACATCGATATGTTTGAGGAGGCTATGGCAATGGTCAGGAGGGATAATCCTCACTTACCTGAGGAGTACTATATCAGGAGTTTCATATCCAGATTGAAGGACTATATTCAAAGTCACTCTCAGCTCCAGAATCCAACAACATTAGTTTGATTGAAATGTGACCATTACATTCCATTGAAATCTGAGGAGCAGCCTATCAATCAAAGACCTTATAGATTACCTTTTCATCAAAAGAATGCAATGGAGGGGATCATTGAACAGTTGTTGAATTCTAACACTATTAGACCAAGTGTCAGTCCATATTCCTCTCCGGCCATATTGGTTAAGAAAAAGGATGGGACATGGAGAATGTGCATTGACTACAGGCAGCTCAATGCCAATACTATTAAGAACAAATACCCAATACCTGTGATTGAGGATCTGTTGGACGATTTACATGGTGCTAAAGTTTTCTCAAAGATAGATCTCAGATCTGGATATCACCAAATCAAAATGAGGGAGGAAGATGTCAAGAAGACAGCATTTAGCACACATTTAGGTCATTATGAATCCATTGTCATGCCTTTTGGGTTAACCAACGCCCCAACCACTTTTCAAGCTTTAATGAATGAAGTTTTATCCCAGTTTTTGAGGAAGTTTTCCTTAGTATTCTTTGATGACATATTGATATACAGTAAATCAATGAATGAACATGAGCATCATCTAAGCAGTGTGTTAGAGGCCCTTAAGAACAACAATCTCTATGCCAAGAAGAGCAAGCGTGCATTTGGGCAAAAGCAAGTGGAGTATTTAGGCCATGTCATACACGGTGAAAGGGTAGCCATAGATCCTACCAAGATAATGGCAATAGAGAAGTGGTCTGTACCGTAGAATGTGACTCAGCTAAGGAGTTTCTTGGGTCTCACAGGATACTACAGGAGGCTCATATAGAATTATGGAATCATATGCAAACCATTGTTTGGGGCTCTCAAGAAGAATGCATTTGTTTGGTCTGAAGCTCAGAGTTATGCATTCATGAGACTAAAAGAAGTGATGACCAAAACACCAGTGCTAGCACTTCCTGATCATAGTCAGCCATTTGCCTTAGAGGCAGACGCAAGTGGGTATGGCATCAGGGCAGTATTGATGCAACATCACAAGCCTATTGCATTTATGAGTAAGGCATTAGGCCATAAGGCTGCAGCATTCTCGAGTTATGACAAAGAAGCCTTGGCCATCATTGAAGCTCTCAAAAGATGGAGGCATTACTTTGCGGGATCCACCTTGATAATTAGGACCGACCAACAGAGCCTGAGGTACATTCATGAACAGAAGTTAACTAAAGGAATACAGTACAAGCTATTGATCAAATTATTGGGATACAACTACAAGATAGAATATAAGAAGGGCAAAGAGAATAGGGCAGTAGATGCTTTATCCAGAGTTGTCATGGGGGAGCAAGTCAATGCGATTTCAGCTGCTATACCAGTGTGGGTTACTGAAGTCATGAGCAACTATGATGCAGATGACTATTGCAAAGAAATGATTAGGAAGCTTACTGTGGACCCTTAGGCCGAGTTGAATTACAAGTTGACTGGAGGAATATTAAGGTACAAGAATAGAGTGGTAGTTGGGACTAACTCTGACCTAAGACAACAGTTAATCATGTCCTGTCATACTTCAGCTTTGGGAGGTCACTCTGGGGAAAGAGTAACATATAAGAGGATAAAGCTCTTGTTTCATTGGGTAGGTATGAAACAAGTTGTCAACTCATTTGTCAAGGAATGCCCTGTCTGCCAAAAGAACAAGAGTGAAAACACTCCATATCCCAGGTTATTGCAACCTCTGCCAATCCCTGAACAGGCCTGGACTCACATAACCATGGATTTTATTGAAGGGCTACCCGAAGTCTAAAGGAAAAGATGTGATATTAGTAATTGTTGACAGGTTTACAAAATATTCCCATTTCCTTGCTATGAGCCACCCTTATACAGCTCAACAAGTTGCACAAGAGTATCTCAATGGGGTGTACAAGCCTCATGGATGATAGGAGGGTATCCTTCACCATTCATGTGTGAATGTTATCTGACTATAAAACTCAGAATTTATAAAATAAATTGTAGTTATAAAATAACTGTTTTGGAACTTAGTACAAGTATTTAAATAAAATGCTGCTTTATGCAAATCAACTAATAAGCCATCCTTTGTTACATCCATATATGCATATCATTCTGTTATTTGACGGGTGTAACTTGCGAGCACGGAAGTTGTGCTCATACTTGCTTTATGCAAATAAAATTTCAGAGGAGAAGGACTTTGCTACCAGTGTGGATCTCGACGACTAGGCCGCTACCCCAGTCGATTGCCTGTGGCAGATTGTTGGACCCTACTACTTCTTCGTCTTCCGTTGTGTTCTTTATTGTTGGCTCGTAAGCCTCTTTTGTAATAAACTCTGTTGATTATTAATAAAGTTGTGATATGAATTTGTTACAATATTTGTTTACTGTGTGAACTAGCTACTGATCATGGGACTAGTTCAGAAATGCACAGAGGATCTGGGATGCTAATCCCGGGTTCTGACAAAGTGGTATCAGAACCATATCGACTGTAGGTCGTGACCTAGTTAGAATGGTCGTTAGTTGAATACTTCAAAACTTATTTTATATAACAAGAAAAATAATTTGTTCTCTCCTCATCTGGTCGTCTATCTATAGCTTCCTTATAGAAATTCTTTCTTCACCATTTTATAAAGATAAATGGATCCTCTCTCCCTTGGAAATTTCTATAGATGGTCAACACGTTTCTTCCCATTACGTTCAAGACTACAAGACATGGAGCCATCAATAGAGCATCGCCATACAAGATATACCGAAGATCGTTTTATCAGCCAAGCCATATAGCTTAAGTGTGCCAAGACTCATTCTGTGTATTGAGTCGTTTCACCAAATTAAGGAGTCTCTATCGAGTAGAACGTTGTATTGTTTCTCAACTTGTATCGTATGTTTTCTTTTGGCACGTCGTATGTAGATCTTTTGATCTTGTGTACAACGTTTGCATTAAATGGGTAGACTTCTTTCCTCATAGCTTTCTCTCTCACCCATTGTTATTTTCCTCTTATCTAACAATCTATTGGACTCCTAACATATCGATGCGCCTGGAACTTAAAAGACAAGTCGACACTTCAAAACTTCGGACAACTCAAAACCCCTGGATGTAAAACCAACTTGAAGATAGACTCTCTATCTCTCAATTCATTTATCCTTTGTCCGTCTTCTTTCTATCTAGTCTCTCCGAATCTCGGGGACGAGATTCCTTTTAAGGGGGGTAGTTTGTAACATCCCAAAGTTCTGTTACCAAAATAAAAAGTAATAAAGTTATTCTTTTATTGGATTTTCTGAGTTTCAATAGTGTTTTCTTGAATTTCTTGAATTTTCTAGATTTAAGAAGTCAAAAATAAAAATTTATTGAGTTTTATGAGTTTTTATTGGATTTAAAGTGAAAAATAAAATTTTAAGTAATTTATGGAATTTTCTGGAATTTTAAAAGTTTTTTACTATTTATTTTAAAACAAAAATAATTACTGTTCAAAAATAAAAGCCAACTTTAAGTTGGAATTATTTTTATTAAGTTCAAAATAATTCAAGGTTTTTTTTTTGTAAATTTTTCTAGAATTTTTGGACTCTATTTGCTATGTTTTAAAAATATTTGATTTCTTGTTTAATCCTTATTACGAAAATAAAATAATAATAAATCTGTTTAGAGGATCAGCTCTAAATTGTGAACAGTATTCGAATTTTAAATAGTAATTCGAATTTTAAATAAATTTTTTTTCCAATCGTACCCACGTGGTCACCCATCAAAAATTACTACAGCACTAACACACTTAACAATCCATACACTACCAGCTTTCCTTCCTTCTTTCTTTCAATTATATCCTTCCTTTATTCCCTTTATTCTTTGCCTTCTTGTCTTCTTCCCCAACAGGACACTTTCTTCTTGCCTTACAGAGAGCAGCACGCAACAGACACCATTAGAGGCCACAAGAGCTTTCAAAAACCCATGATTTCCTCCCCATTTCTTCACGAAATTCATGGCACTCAATCCCCCTCATCACTCCACCTCCATTCCCGGCCATTCCTCCCCTCATTAATGCGCCAAATCAACGGGAATGCGCCATGTCCGACCATGACATACGTGCATCGATCTCCCTCCACAGTCCATCTCCACCCCTATATAAGAGAGCACCGTGTGCCTCTCCTCTCCCTCATCCATCCCCGAAAATCTTAGCTCCTCCCTCCCTTTGTTCTCTCCACAATCGAAGTTTTTCCGTCGCCGGCCGAACACCGTTCATCAGCCATTTGCGTCGCCTACGGTGGAGCTCCGCCACCATCGACCACACCCCCGGCTTCGCCTCGCGACGTTCTACGCCATGCTCACCCTCTCGTCGCCGGAGCATCGCCGAAGCATCACCGCCACCGTGAGACCGTGCGCTCTCCGCCGGAGCATCGCCGGAGCATCACCGCCACCGTGAGACCATGCGCTCGCCGCCACCGTCAACGTTCGCCGCACCGCCACCTCCTACGGCCTCGTCACAAGGTGAGCAATCCATTTATGCCATTCACCGGTCACCCTTTCCCTTCCTTTGGCCGGCGCTGCCATTTTTCCTTTCTTCTTGCTCTCTGTTAGTAGCATGAAGACGACATGAACAGTGCATGACTAGATAATCTTGCATGCTACTTTGTACATGTCCATTTTATTCCTTCCAAAAATCCATTCTCTCTCATACAAGCTCCAAATCCGTTGATTCTTCTTCCTAAATTCACCTAAATTCCTCTACTATTTATAGTATTTATTTTTTAATTTTTAGATTTTATTTATTTTCTGTCATTTATTTTGATCCATTAATAATCTCTCCTCCGTTCTCTCTCCTCAGTCACTCATTTCCCGAGCCGACCGTGTCGCGGCGTGCCCCTCGGCTTTCTCTTTATATCCCTGGAATTCACCCCTCTATCTCGCCTCAAGGAAAAGTTTTCCGCGAGCGGCCAAACTACCTTCTATCGCCATTTCTGGTGCCGTCTTTGATCCCCCGACGACATCATCCACACCGTTGGCTTCGCCTCGCAATGTTCTACGCGGTGCTCCTTTCCTTTTCTCCAAAACACCCCGGCTCAATGATGCTACTATTCATCCGACATTATTTTGCGCTCCGCCGCCGCACCGGACCTTCGCCAGCGACGCGACCACCACCAGTGGGTCCGTCTTACTCCCGGGATTCCATTTTTTTGGTTCACCGGGTGCCTATCCTTTTTCTCTCGCCCAGAATCGCCACTTCTGCATGAGCTTTGCATGGTGAGCTACAGTGCCATGCACATGAGCTACAGTGTCATGCATGAATAGTGCTTTATGCATGCATGTCATTTTTTACAATTTCGTTCTCCCTCATACGAACTCCGATTCCGTCGATTCAAATTCCTATATTCATATAAAGTTGATACCTTCCTCCCAGTATTTATTATATATATATTAAATTTTATTTGGATTTTATTTGAATATTATTTGAATTCGGATCGTTTACTCGTATAGATTTTGACGACTTCGGACGACCGGATTTCGACACCGTTTGAGAGCAGCGTTCAATCAAGCAAGGCAAGTTATACCCTTGATCATATCAATCCCATTATTTAAAATTTATTTAATTCTATTTTTAAATTACTATTGCATGCATAATTTTTATCCAGTTATTTTAATCCCCTCTTTAAATATATAGTTATTCCAATTCCTTGTGTATAGCCAATTTGAATATTGATTATCATTTCCTTGTCATCATTAGATAAAATAATATTAGAAATAATTAAATGCTTAGCCAATGCCTAGATCAAATCTTGTATTTGGGAAGTTTTTAGCCAAATATTTCAAATTTGAATTAAATTGGATCTATGGTATTGTTTTACCATAAAAGGTTTATAAAATATCTTTATCTGGAAAATAAAATAAAAATGGGTTTGGACTTGGGCATAATGGATGTTTGGTGGGTGCATGTTCCTGCACGGGCTCAATCGGGTATGGTTGAGGCCCATGGGTTTTGTTGGAAAGTTGCCCAAGTCAGTTAAGGACCGGTCTTCGAGTGCATGATGCTAAGCCATACCGTACCACCACATATCCTCAGTATGGGGAGTAGGACCTGGCTGACTAATTTGCAAAGTTCCATCGCGGTCGATCCAACTGTTTCAGTGGGTTGTCTTTCATGACTATGTCGTCCCACCTAGCTCAAGAGGGGGCTCGAACCCGGAGGTTTTCATTCCAAAGGGAGTGGTGAAACCTTAGAGAGGGTAGACTGCGGAAGGATGACGCATTGTAAAGGCCTTGACACATGCTCTAGACTGCTTACCTAAGGTAGTGAGCGGTGGTATCGACGGATACCGAATAAACTAGAGAAGTCGTGTCTTGTGGATAAAGCTGTACAACTTATGCATAGTGTAAAACTATTCGAATAGCCGTGTCCACGGTCATAGACATGCTGGCAGAACTGCTCAAAGTTAGACTTTGGTTTTGTTTGAAAAAGACTTCTTCAAAACTGGTTTATCCAAATGGGATTTGGGCAGGAAGCCATGTGATAGGAGGGTATCCTTCACCATTCATGTGTGAATGTTATCTGACTATAAAACTCAGAATTTATAAAATAAATTGTAGTTATAAAATAACTGTTTTGGAACTTAGTACAAGTATTTAAAGAAAATTTGCTTTATGCAAATCAACCAATAAGCCATCCTTTGTTACATCCATATATGCATATCATTACATTATTTGTGGGTGTAACTTGCGAGCACGGAAGTTGTGCTCATACTTGCTTTATGCAAATAAAATTTGAGAGGAGAAGGACTTTGCTACCGGTGTGGATCTCGACGACTAGGCCGCTACCCTGATCGATTGCACGTGGCGCATTGCTGGACCCTACTACTTCTTCGTCTTCCGCTGTGTTCTTTATTATTGGCTCGTAGCCTCTTTTGTAATAAACTCTGTTGATTATTAATAAAGTTGTGATATGAATTTGTTACCATATTTGTTTACTATGTGAACTAGCTACTGATCATGGGACTAGTTCAGAAATGCACAGAGGATCTGGGATGCTAATCCTGGGTTCTGACAACATATTAACATTTGAGGTTTCATTATCAATCAATAGAATGATTAATTTAATTACTAACTAAAATATGAGGACATCTATTTAATTAAAATCTGAATTATTCCTACACTGGATATGTACTAAGTGGCTAACAGGTTATACTACGATTATGGTAATTAATAGCTAATTTTAACTAGACCACTAGTTACTCATTAACCATATTTGACAATTAATTAATCCAGTGCTTAACAACTAATTATCCTAACTGGTTGCATTTAGCCTTAATTAATTCCACGTTTAATGGCACCTGACCTACCGCTTAACTACCACTTTATCATGGTACTAATTTCTAATTAACCTATATGGCAATGGCTATTTATAAATTACATTTCTAATTATCATAATTAATGAACTAGACCCGCGTGTCATTGAAAGATGCAACTAGCTGCATTTACCTAAATTAAACTCTATTTATCAAAAGGTCCATCAGTCAATCCTAAGGCATTTAACTAAGCCTTTATTTTACAACTAAATATGTGTGGCCTATATGTTACTTACTTATTATACTTAGTTGCTTGGGGCCATCGATTAGCGACTCAATATTTAAACAATTAACGTGCAATAAAACTAAGGATGGAAGTGTCCACTTGTAAGTGTCCAACTCATTCTATCATTAAATTTTATTCCTAAGTTTCTTATAGGTAAACAAGCCATACTCACTACAACAAAACTGACTTGTAGAGACGACTTCTTTGTATAGTAGAGGTGTTTTTTTTTCACCCCTAGGCAATTGTAGAGGTGTTTTAAAAAACAATTCATAAACGTCTTCTCATGTATCATCGCTATGATAGTAGTGGCGTTTTTTAAGTGTTTCTACGAGATATGTGGCGTTATGTAGAGATATTTTACTAAACCTATATTTGCTAATATAGTTTCTATAAACAAGGTTTCACGAATCGATACTCCAACACTCATCTAGTCCTTTATGCAGGGTTCAACAATTTTAACATGTTAGGAATTAGATAAATCTAACATTTATGTAAGATCATCAAGTAAACATTTACAAGGTTGTTTCATATTGATATGCACTATTCTTAGTAACAATGTTGATTTCATTTAGGAATAGATATATTCTAAATCACAATTCATCAGGCAATCATTGCAAGGCGGCAATAAAATAACCAACTACACTACCAAAGACATCAGTTAAGTTTAATTGCGCATCACGCCACTGACCCAACTTGGCATCCCATCTTATCAATCATCTTGTATTCATGCAACTTCTCATTTAACACAATGAAACTTTACAGAAGAGATTTGACTCGTTCTTTCGCAAAGAAAAGGTTCTAAACTTCAGCACTCCAACTACTCCAAAAGAAATAAGTAGAGTCAAAATTTTCTTCATTGAACTTTCTAAAAGATAATTCCCATTATCCAAAATACCAAACGAATAACCAGTTCACCTTTATCAACAAGAAAGATAGGACTCTCATGAAAGAGAACAATCTTGTCAATAACAACATTTACAAGTAGTAAAGAAAGCTCAACAGTCGGAAAGATAATAATTGTTCTAAAAAACAAATAGGGGCCAATTGAAACCCATACCAATCATTTTATTTGAATACAATCTCTGACTTAACCATAACAAGGCATCACAAAAGGATTTTAACACTTTCCTTCAGAAAAGAGATATATTAAACTTCAACACTCGGAGTGATCCAAAATAAATACATAGAACCAAAGCCTTCTCATGTTAACGAACTTGCAACAGAGAACTTTCATTAACCAAAGTGTTCAGCGATTGAACAAATTGTGTTTCCCAACAAGAAGGATAGAACTATCCAATAAAAGATCAACCTTATAAATGATCTATGCCTACTAGTAGCAAAACAACTCATCATTTGGAAGAACAAATATCTGTTTTAAGAAACCAACAAAGACCGGTAAACACCCATCAACTGCAATGAACCACAAACCCAAGAGAAATTCATCAACCTCCTATGGACAAGAATTGACCAAATTCAAAAATCAAGGAAGAGAACAACTTCCTAAAGCAATTCACACTCAACACCTGTAACCATGGTACTCGGGGTAACTACTCCCCTATCCACATACCACAAACGGTGGTGTAACCTGGCAAAGCCCAAGGCTACAACCACAACCTCAACCTCTCAACCTCATCTATCATCACACATAATCAATATAATCAGTTATGCGTATACAAGATCATCTCAAAACAATCATAGAATAAATTCATAGGTATAGAAAATCATATCATATCATAGTTTAACAACGAGAATGATAATACAGAAGTAGTTCAATATCAGTTCAACATGATGAAACATGCTATTAGAATCGCAAATGCGATGGATTACCCCAAATCCCACCTACTATGCACAGTGTGTCAATTTAATATTTCAACTACCACAGACTTAAAACCCGCTCTGATACCAACTGTAAGACCCTAGCTATGTGGAAGCCAAGATATTACTTAAAAGTCTAACATACATCAACAATACAAAATAATTTCAGCAATCTATCAACTAATACATTTTAGGAATCAACAAATGATAGAATGATCATAAGAATTGAATCAGAATTCAACTACATATCAAACTCTAATTACCTAATCATATTGAATCATCTATGATAAACCTATCAATAGACTATACAAAGATCTTAGGCTATTATTATCTCAATATATCATAATTGAAGAGGACATCAACCAACAAACACCAATTATTACAATCCAACATTTATCTAATAGAAGGTAATGATAAGTTCATCTAATTAAAGGTGACTAAAGTAATATGAATGAAGTGTTTCATGACTATTCGCTCCCAAGCATGTCGTCCTCAATGTTTACCTAAAAGAAATAAATACAGCAAAAATAAGTCCATAACTCAGCAAGTACAAAGGAATAATATGAACAACAATGAATAAGAACATGGCAATCACATTATAGAATATGAACGTAGAATAACAGAAGTCACATGAATGAATGAAATGCATGAACTCCACTTCTGCTTCCGGTATAGCCAGTGAACACCCGTCGGTGTTCACTCATGCCCGCATTATCAAAATGCGGGGATCCAAGGACCGTATGAAGAATATTTCATAACAGAGATCCAATCTGCCCACATTGGAATGGTGGGTCTTACATGCCCATACTGGAATTGATGGGTCTTTACATCCCACTCCCGTGGGTGAATCAGGAACAATGAATGAATGAATATATATGAATTTGTGAAATGAAATCTCAAAAAGTATTGATTCTCATACATGGATGAAAACAGAAATAATGAAAACTACTCATAGACTATAGTAGTCAGTCATGGCATGAACATCAAGTAATACATCACATAATATACTTGTCTTTTGAACTGTGATGCGTTAGGAGGCAAGGATGAAGCTACTAATCTCGAACCCTCTCCTCCTACACAATTGAATTACTTGAATAAGAAGAATGTGAATCTGACATTACTCACAACACTTAATCTCATCTTCCTAAACCCAAGGTTCATACAATTGTTCTATTCAATTTAGACGACAGTCTAGCAGGAGACTATACTGGTCAGTGGTATTAAAACCTTCATAATTTTTGCTCTGAAACTAAAAAATGAGTGATCTTAGACTCTATGGAAATATACTGAAATCCTCTACAATAACTTAGTTGGCGAGCCTTTCTAATTCAGCCAACGTCCATGTCTAATTATCAGATGAAAGTCTAAACCACAAACTGTTTGACAGAACTAAACAGCAGTAGTAAATAATTAATAACTTTTGATTGGATTAACTAAAATTTAATATTTTTATCAATATAGAAAGCTAAGAGAATAACCTTCAAAAGTCTAATTGGATCGACCATCAGATTATGCCTTTAACAAATTTTAGCCCACAGCTCAAAACTACCGCCAGAATCTGACATTCGTTCTGGACAGTAACATTGAAACGTACATAACTTTTGTTCTACAGATCCAAAAAAGGTGTTCTTTATCAATCCTGAAAGCTAATGGAATTATCTACAGAATTCATTTTGGAAAACATTTGTGAATCAGCTCCTAACATAATCATATTTTAATAAACAAAGTGACTGTTAATTCTCATCAGACTTTCGGGACAGCAGGAAAGAACTCATCATAGCTTTTAAACCGTAACTCGGAATTGAGTGATATTTGAGTCTACCGAAAGCTAAGAACAAAACTCACATAACTCTAGGAGATGAGATCCTCTAATTTGAACTCTAAACACATGAAAACAGTCGCACAAAAAACTAGACAGAATCTGATTTACTCGTAGTAGGACTGCAACCCACTAAACATAATCGATTTCGCATCTCCTATGATCCAACCAGCGAAGAAAATCGATTGTTACCCTTGAAGACATGAATGCTCGCTGAAATCCCCTGCTAGAAGTTCCTCTCCTTTTCTTCTCCTCTCTCCCACGCCTCCTTCTTCCTCCACAGTCGGCCACCAAAGTAGGAAACGACGACGCTGGAAGACGGCAATGTGGGGAGGTGGAGCACTATAGAAGCGCGGCACTACAGCAGGCGGCGGTGGCACTATAGCACATCGTGCTACAGTAACTAGGGTTTGGAGGAAAAGGGCGCCTCCCCCCTTGGCCCTTTAAGTGGCCGGCTCCCCTTGGGCCTCCTAGGCTAAGGCCCGAGGCCCAGGTTCCCGAATAATAGCAGGAAACTCCCTTTTTAATCTATTATTCTCTGTTGGATACTTCCTTTGCTAGAATAAATTCGAGGTATTACAATATCACACAGCTGTCCCTTCTCAAGGTTTTATGAAAATCTACCCCTCGTGTGAAATTCCCGAGCATGTCCATCACCACGGACGCGCTATTCGAATAGATTGATTAACACCCTGCAGAGGTTGTACACTTTACCCACACGATACGATTAGTGTTGCAAGCACTGACCATAACAAAAAAAAATCGAAACTTCATCTCAACATTGACACTCACAGTGTGCTTTCCCGTAATACTAACCCAAACACAAAGGTTTAGCATCACACACACCATTGGACAGGGAAGCGGCGAATCATCCCGTGATGCAACTACCTGGTGGTCCACAC
Source organism: Ampelocalamus luodianensis (assembly GCA_036346255.1). Taxonomy (NCBI): domain Eukaryota; kingdom Viridiplantae; phylum Streptophyta; class Magnoliopsida; order Poales; family Poaceae; genus Ampelocalamus; species Ampelocalamus luodianensis. The sequence goes on along the minus strand of CM070628.1, from coordinate 22,566,066 downwards.
TTCCACGCTTACGCAGAGCCTAACCTACAGCCTAAGTAATCAATGCCAAGAATCTATAACTTACTAAGTTAGGCCCGTCCCATACCAGGCATGTGGTCGTACAATAAGGCTCAGTTCAATGGTGCATAAAGTTAAGTCCTTAATTGACCAAGGCAAGACTTTTAATTTCTAACTATGACACACAGATTAATATTCCCATTCACACAGTTCCACATTAGCACACAGTTCACCCACTTGCCTCAGTCGAAATCGTTTCCCACACTGTTAGTTAAGTGCAACATATGTCATCAACGAGTAATAGCACACAATACACATAGTTTTATCATATAGTTCCATAGTCACTTAGTCAAGTTTGTAATTGCAACTTACATGAAATGATGACTCGTTGCATGGCTAAGCAATCTAATCGTATCTAACCAACCTACATTAGTGCTATAGTAATACTAACTACATAATGAATCAATCTAGGGTGACAAAAGATCATGGCATAGCAATAGACAAGGTGGATATAACAAATTGGATTAATAACTAAACCCAAAAGCATTTAAATATGTATTAAAGTAGAATGCAATACTTTGAAACAAAGTACTTTTGAAAACTAGGATTCACCATGATCAAAGGTTTGCTTTGGAATAGATGTAGGTACTGGTCTTGGTCTTGTTGGACTCCTTCTCCTCTAAAATCTTTCGAAGTATCCACATCTACTCACAAACAAAGCAAATAAACAAAACAAATAAATAACAGAGAAGAAAACCAACTCTGAAAATTAAATAAAAATCTCAAATAAATAGATGTCAAATTTAGATGAATTTAGAAATTTGAATGGACTCAATCAGAGTTCGGATGCAAAAGATATGGGCTTTGGAAGTTTGAATCTAAAGAAATAACCTAAAAAGGAATTATCAGAATTTTTGGATTTATTTTTCTACTGGAAAATTGGATTATTTCGCATGCTGACGTCAGCCCTTAGAATTTTGGAAATAAAAGAAATAAAAGGAAAATCTGACATGTGGGACCCACATGAGAGTGACTCGGCTCACAGTAGACTAGGCCCACCGAACTGATATAGGTTTTAGATCTGGACAGCACATGCGTACACGCATGTGGCACTGATGTGGTGACACGCGGGATGACACGTAGGCATTGGGGCTGATGTGGCTGCACTCGTGGACATCAACATCAACAGATGACGTCATCGCCCCAGCAAACTTTCGGGCTCCGGCGACAACGGCGAGCAGCGGTGATTCACCGGCGGCGAGTGGTACCAACGTGATGAGCATGCTAATGCGAACTCATTGAGGTACTTACTGGAGGACGAGGGCTTTTGGTTTGGTCGGCGGTGAGGTTTTGGCAGCGGAGGGTTTCGGCTGTTGTCGGGAAGGGGCTTGAGTGACGCTCCGGCGACGCAGATGGGCGCTGGAGGTAGCTCTGGTGACGGCGGACCCGGTGGTGCACTCAAAGATGACGCGCCGACACTGGTGGCGGTGCAATTCAAAGATACAACCAGTGCTGACAAAACCCTAAAAGCTTGATTGCGGCAGCGCTGAAGCTCTCGGGGTGATGTGGATGGCGGCTCTAGGATGTGGGGGCAAGGGCGAACCTCGGGGACCTATTTATAGGGCCGGGGCAGCACAGATTAGGGAATCCCCAATTTGGGACTTCTTTGGGTTCATTTTCTTTTAGAGATAGAGTTCTTTTCGATCCCAATTGGGAGCAGATACCAGTGCGGAAAGCTAGGAGATAGAGTTTGGCAAAGAAATCCGAAAGATTTTAGATAGGAAAGTCCCGTTATCGGATAAGGCTTCTAGAAGGGCTTCAATGGCGTTTTCGGACACATGCGCGAGGAAGGAACCATCGAGGAAGACGACGCAGCGGACAAAAAAAAAAAAGAATATCTGATTGTGGATGCACTCGCCTAGTCTGATAGGTAAATGTGCTGACGATTCTTGTAGGAAGACTTCCCGAACTAAGGACCCGCCTATTCCCAATCAACCCATGAGATAAGCAAATGAACAGTTACATAACCATTGTTAAGGGTCAAAAGTGGAGCAAAATCCAAACAACATTCAAACGGAATGGCACTAATCTACGATATTTTATATTTAGCTTCGAAGTATGAGGTGAAAGAAAGAAAGAAAGAATTATCCCAGGACATTCCATCACACATGCCATAACTAGGCCACGCAAACTACCCACTGTGCTGACTACCCATCGGTCGCATACGACTGGAAGCTTGGTTGCACGGCTGCGTAAGAAATGGCTGTCCATGAAGACTACGGATATTTTTCCGAGGATAATTTGGAGGGTTGTAACCACCACAGTTTATTGGAACAGTAGAAAGGGTGCTCCCTCGAAGAGATGACGCAGTTGATCTGGTCCGTAACTAAAAAAAGAACAGAACTACAGAAGTTATACGTAATTGACATTACTTTAGAAAGGAAAAGATACTGGAGGGTGGCTCGTTGTATCCTTGTTACAATTGAAAGACTAATCTTATGCCGCAAAGCATGTAAGTGGAGCAGCTAAAAAATTACGTCAGATGGGTAAAACTAGGAGTAAAATCACTTCTACGATGTTTACTACAAAGGAAAAACTATTTAGGTCCTTAGGGAGAATATTCCATACCTCATATTCATCAACTGGTAAGAAGCAGCACTCACAAGCAGCATTGTTGACAATGGAAGCTCCAATTCACCTAAGATAGTCAGATTCGGGTATAAGTAACTGTAAAACATGTACCATATCTCAATTCGAGCTATACAAGGGTACTCTAAATGTAATTGTTCCATGTCTCATAAAAAATGTGCTAACTTATTTTTAGCAGGGCAAAAGAAAGTTCATCCCGAATAACCTTATATGAATCTTCTTGGTTACTCTAACTGGAATGAAGAATAACAAACGCATCAAAAGAGCAAAAAAAAGCAGCCCACTGATCATAGTCACTTCTAACAAGGCAAGTTGATACCAAAAAATAAGTAGGCCTAAAAAGAGTATTCTTATTTCAAAGTGAACAAGCATTCATTAGATACTGCAAACAAAAGAAAATAAGAAAAACAAAGGTATCAAATGGTTCTTTGCACTAAATAGCAGCATCTTACTTGATCCATGAGATTACACTGCAAGGTGCTTGCAGAGCAAACAATGGCACAAGGAAAGATTTGTGTATGGCTGTCCCTTTAGCAAGCAATAGCACCCTGAAAAGACTAAAGGGTACACATAAATGCTCAGATAATAATCATACAGGGTACTTGGAAGTTACATATTGTGCATTTGTTTCACAATCACAAGTATTTGATGACAAAATCAAATAGGTTGCAAAATAAAAATTCCACAAGATAGAAGTAGCTGACTTTCCAAAGAGATTATATTCGAGTTAGCTTCATTATATGTTACTGTTCATATCCAAGACGAATAGCTTCATCTGGAGTCGCAACATGAACAGCTCTAGTAACTCACGAAACATCCGAAGCATAAAATAGATAATGAGTGGTTGGATACCATGATACCAAAAGTCTACCATATCTTGTAAGTTTTCTGAAACATCTATACAGATAGCATTAACGTTTCTTGCATTTATGTCCTCGGTACATTCCTTCGTACCAAGTTATATATGCCAATCAAACAGTAATATGGGAAACAATACATTGGGTGTTGATTTAAAATGGTTCCATTAAACAGAGGGCGTAAAGTTAAAGCGTAAATGACCAAAAATCTAAAAAGATCCGCCAATAGATGTGCTATAAAAGGTGAAATCTTTTACCAACTTTGCAACCTAAATAATTAGCATAGTTGATGGACCAATGAGTTTGAGCAAAGTAAGGCCATGTTTGACAAATCAAGAATCATGCAGGCCAAACTATCAAGGAAGCCTTTAATTAATTTTATAGTGGAAGCAACACTAAATATAATGTAGCTGCATCAGAATTCAAACACAAATTGTTCTGTTTTTCTATCTGAATTCAAACGCAGGAAGAGTACAACAACATGTAACAAAAGAACAGCTCATGGTTAATTATGACATTCTGGGCATGATGAGGACATCAACCCTCCGAATACGACCGCTACTCCATGCCATGGTACAAGGAAGGTTTCCACGTCACTTTATGTCCAAGCCAAGTAAGAGTTCAAGTTGGACACGTTCTGGAATCCAATTCGGCCTCCGGAGACAGCCCCAACTTCAAATTTGCATAACTTTCGCATACAGATTCCGTTTAAGGTCCACAAGTACTTGATTGAAATCTTATCTCGTCCTCTTTCAAACGGATCTAGCTCCACTTCCAGATTCCCTACAAGTGCACCGTAATTGTCAAAACAGTCTGACGCTGATTCTGAATCTGAGGCAAAAGGGTACTACGCCACCTCCACTTGGGCCCATGGGCCTTGTAACCCTAGGGGTGTGTGTCCACCCCCTTGGCTGCCACCTCCTGGCTGCACTCTTCATATAGGAGCCACCACCCCCTTGGTTAAACTTGGATTTTGTTTAGTTAAAAGTTAGCTACATTGCAACTTCGTGTATTGGCTTGTGTCGACTAGACCAACCATAATACCGCTTCAGAATCCCAACTCTTTCGAGTATTTCAATCTTATTCGCAATTTCAGATTACTTATTTATCTTGTTCTTGCTTGTTCTTCGATTGCATGCATGAATAGACCTTTGTGGTCAGGTCTATCGTGCTTCTAGCAAGGTCGATAACAATCATAGAGTTGGTTTAGCGATTGCGGGTATATTGGTCGTGTGTGATTGGTAGGCGAATCGTGAGAGTCATCTCCACTCAAATCGAATTATCCTTCACATCGAAAGATCGGGACACCCATGGTTACATCAGGGCAGCACATAAATGAGTATATATAGGACATATTGCGAGAATACTGAGAACAACGCAACAAAAAAAGATTACAAAACTATATGGGAAAAGGTTAGTAAAAAGGCGGCACCTTGGCTTGTAGGCAGCAATTCAGTAGCAATAAGGGAATTCAGCAACAAAGAAGAATTAAGGAAATTGCAATGTTATTTGAAGGACAGGACACGAGATATAAATGCCACTCGACTGGCAAAATAACTGGGAAAAGAAACATATGGTCATGGCACAATTGAAGCAAAATCTAGAAGAATGGTAGAAACACATGGCCCCCAAACAAATCAAAAGGTAAAGGTGAAAGGGGAAGACGTGAGCAGACACCCGAATTGGGGGAGGCCAAATCCATGAGAAGGGAGACTGGAGGTGAGGTGGGTACGGCCGGGAACTCACCGGTGCCAAGAAAGGTTGCCCCCACCAGCGACACCAGGAGAATTGGGGCTAGTGTTCTGATCGGGGTTGTGCTTCTTGACGTCACCACCTCACTTGGAGCCGTCCATGGGCAGGAGGGTGAGAGATTGGAGAAGATGAGAAGATAAGGGAGAGGAAGGAAGGAAGGAAGAAGAGTGGCGTGGGTTAACGTTAAGCAAGCGCATGCGGTTGGCCCTGTTTGTTTAGGCTTAGGCTTTTTGGCTTATAGCTTAAAGCCAGTTTTTTGGCCTAATCAGCTTATAAGCCCCTTAGCTTTTAAGCCAAACCAAGGTATTTGGTAATCTAGCTTTTTATGAGTTGTTGGCTTCTTGAGTTATGTGTAAAGGATAAGAAGTCAGAATTGCCCTTAAGGGTTTAGAGGACTTGTGTTATGCATGTATTTCAATTTATTTTTGTATGGGAATTCAAAATATGGCGATACATGCAGGTGTACATATGAAACAAAATTTCTTATTGAGCGGAGTAATACAGACAAAAAAATGCACTATCCTTCTTGAATCTATCAACGACCGCAGCCACGCTATTTGGCGTGGGTTGGCATGTAGTATAACATGTAATTTATATGAATAGCACGCAATCCACAACGACCTATGTTGTGAAAATACTGGCAACATACATACCCTAAATGTTCCAACTCATGGACTACATTTCAGAGTTCTCGACAAAAGCAAGCCCCGACCAGACCATATCCAAATGCCAACCTCTGACTCCAGGCAGAAATCTTATATAACAAATAAATACTCAAAACACATGAACGCCCAACAGGTGAAGATGGACTCTGCACAGCCCAAAAAGTTCTCAGCTTATTTCATGGTTAACGACTACCAACTTCCATAGACGGGAAGAACTGTCAAACTGACTCTTCCCACCGAGCAGGGCTCAGCAGTACTATTGTGGGGGTGCTGCTCTGCTAACTATTCCATGGGGGTCACTGCGGCTTTGTTTCCTGTCTCCTTGACAGCATTAGTTGATTCCTCCTTTGTTGCGCTTTCCTCAGATTTGCTTCGCTTACGCTGAGTTTCTCCAGCAGTCCAGCAGCTGATGAACCTTCTTCGCTTTCTTTGTCTTCCTTCTTTGACAATGATTCGGCAATCTCGTCAACCAGGTCCTTGAACTTCTTGCAATTCTCCACGGAGCCAAACCGGATGGCGAACATCTCCTCCTTGAGCTTGCCGTCAGCAAAGTTCGCCACATGCCAGACAAACAACTTGTCGCTGCTCGCATGCTCTCGCATCTCCATGGACAAGACCACTAGGTGGTTGGCGTAGATCTTGAGGGTCTTGACCTGGCGCATGACGAGGCGGACCTTGCCGTTCTCCTTGTGCTTGAGCAACTTGACGGTGTCCGTGCCCCTCTCCTTCCACTGGTTCCCCTCCTTGTAGAACTTGTATAGCTTCGCCTTCATGTCGAGGATCACGTCCTCGTCCTCCTCATCGGTGGTGATGGCGACCTCCTCGAGCCGCACGATGGGGGCGACCTGGGTGCCGGTGTCCTCCTCCTCACCGGCGGCGGCCACGGTGGCGGAGGAGTCCTCCCCCTCCTTCTCCTGGTGCTCCATGATAGGCTCCTTGTCCACCATGAGAGGGCTGGTCGGTGGCGACGCTTGCTACTTTCGATTCGAGGAGGGGAGGAGGCAGCGTCGGGGAGGAAAGGGGAGGCGTCGGGAGGCGAAGTCATCATCCGAGGGGAGGTGGCGGCGTCGCAAGGTGACATTGAGCAGGGGGAGGGGGAACTGCGTTGGGGGAGGGGAGGCAGCAGCGTTGGGGGAGGGGAGGCGGTGGCGGCAGCGGGAACCGAAGGGAAAGGAGGAAAACGGGAGGAGAGGAGTAAGGTCGAAAAAAAAAGACGAAACGATTTTCACTTATATACGATGGCATTTCATGGGTGATTTTAGCTAACTTCAGTGGCAAAAAGGATATTTCATTCCGTAAAAGCCAAAAAAAAAAGCACATCTCTCATGGCTTATGGCTTTAGGCTTAAAATAGCCAGATGAAAAAGGCACCCCTTTGTTTAGGCTTAGGCTTTTTTGTTTTTAAGCCAAAGAAAAAGCTTAAACAAACAGGGACGTTGTCCTATGAGGACGGGATGAGGCGAACTTGGGGAAGTGTTCTGGCTGGGTCGTTTAGCCAAAGGCGGGAGGGAGCGACGCAGAGCAAAGAGTGGCCACGAGGATGACGATGAACAGGCGACACGAGCGAAGAGAGAAATGGAGGAGGAGGAGGGGACGCGGCGAAGTGACCACAGTGGAATTGGGGCAGTAGCGGTAGGGAAGAGTGGCCGGCCCGATGAAGTGGTGAGGGCACCGCCGCCCGTCGATGGTTGAAGCAGGGGCGAGGAAGGGGGAAGGGGCCTACAGAACCCGTGGAAGAAGGAAGGAGAAGGAGGCGTCGGTGGGGTGGCGGTGAAAAGAAGAAGAAGGGAGTGGAAGGAGGAGGTGGGGTGAGGCAATGGAGGAGGGGAGGCGGCAAGGCAACCACGGTGGGATTGGGGCGCGGGAAGAGTGGACAACGTGACGAAGGCACCCATCGACATGGCCACCTCGCTACGCCCCTATGAGCCTTCTTTACACAGTAAATAATTGTTTAAATAATATAATTATAGACATAAATGTCCGTTTAATAAAATTATAAAATGGGATTCTCGCCGTTTGAAATGGCTACATACTACTATCGCGATTGGATTGGTGATGGGGCCCTATTACACACATGTCACCAAACCAAATGGCGACAGAACTAATTTTTGTTTTGGTAGAAAAATTGAAATAGATTTATACTTTGACCGGATTTTACTAAGTCAATGGACGTGAGATCGTTGTTAAGTCCGAGTGGAATAGCTATTATGCCCTTTGGATGTTTTGGTCTTTGGAGTGAATTGGATTCCTTATATGCCACTATGTTTGAATGTTTTGGCGCTAGAGTGAAGAATAATTGGCGTCGAATCTCCCACCAAGGACAACTCTATAAAGTTCATCCAACCAACTCTACTCCATCTCCTTCTCTTGTCATTTACTTGCGTTGTCCCCTCCTCTCCTCTCGCCATATCTCGTCGTTGAGTTTGATTAGCTGAAGAGCCGTGGCGCTGGCGAATGCAAGATGTGCCAATTGCCCAAACTACGGGTCAAAGCAAATGTCCTCTACTCCAACACCGAAGAGAACAAAGGATGTGTGTTCTACAAGTGTCCGTATTTCTCGGTGAGTTTGATTTTTGGGAATGTTGGTATTTGATTTTTTTTGGTTTGTTTTGTCCCTTTTTTGACTATTTGATGTGGATTTTAGGCCGATGGATGCCAGTACTTTCAATGGGCTAACTCTATTGATGCTGTGATGGAAAGGGCAGTTGAATGTCCACCTGTAGCTCCATCTAGTCCAATGATAAACATGCCACCTGTGGAGGAGCTCCTTGACATGATTCTTGGCCATCTGAAGTGGCTGGAGAAGCTTGTGCATGTATCCTTGTTGTAGCGTATGCAATGTGTATGAAGTAGATTTGGTTGTCCGTAGAAGGGACTTCATGTATGTTGTGCCAAATTTTCATGAATTGCAATAGGTCTTTAACCTTTAGCAACTAGATTTGTATGAACATAACATAACATGGAGCAATAGCATTACGGTATTCAGCATAGATCCAGAACATTACAGTAGCACAATATGGTAGCATCATAAGTCTAAGTACCATATTTTGTAAAAAAATTACAATACCAGAATGAAAACCCATGGGTACAGAAATGACAACCCGCACCAACTTTTCTCAGTGAGTAGACATCACCCACTAGCCATCTCACCTTTTCAAACCGAAATGACAACCCGTATCGGCTTTTCTAAGTGAGTAGACATCACTCACGAGCCATCCCATATTTTCAAACTGAATTGATCACACCCTGTCAAGCCACCTTTTTAGACTGAAATGACATCTCGCACCAGCTTTCCTTAGTAAGTAGACATCACCCACTAGCCACCCACTTTTGGTGAAATTAACCACACCGCCATGCCATATTTTCATACCAAAATGACAACCCCCGCCAGCTTTTCTCAGTGAGTAGACATCACCCACGAGCTATCCCACATTTTTAGAACCAATGGACCACACCCTATCATGCCACCTAGACCGAAATGACAACCCCCACCAGCTTTTCTCAGTGAGTATACATGGACAAAGGAGAGAGAAGAGAGGTAGAGGAGATCAGTATGTCGGGCTTGGAGATGTCAAGCTATGGGGAGATGATGCGAAGCAGAAGTGGCTTGCTGGGAAGGCGAGAACCTACCCGCATCGTTCCATGAAGGATGCACTGTACCACCAGAGTTTCCATGCCCGTAGTGCAACCACGGTAACCCAACACATATCATTCATCAACACACCCATAGACCGCCACTGTATGTACTACACGTGCTCGGATATCCACATAAGAGAATCTCACACATACATCCATTTTTCATATTGCACGTTGCATTTCACATATCACTAACTTTATCCGTGCATAATGGCAAATATCCGATCGTTGCTATTTCTTCCAATGGACCGACAACCCAGACAAGGATGACAGGGCATTCATCCAACATAAGTACATGTCGAACTATGCATTGTCGCCCGAGAACTTCACTGGCTGGAAACCTTACTCGGTTGAGAGTAGACCTATTCATGGGCGGCTCGGTCTGAATTTTTTGAGCTCAGTCCGAATTTTTCAAACTCGAGCCTTGCTTTTTGGCCCGAAAGCCCGACCCAAAGCCCAAAAAAGCCTAATGAAGGCAATAAAAATAATAAAAAGCTATTTTTTATTCTCAAAATGAATTAAATGTTAATTTTTATTCCAAAAAAGAATTAAAATAATAATATTTTATTATAAACAATAAATTCGGACTGGGCTCGGGCCTACCCGTTCAAGGCTGGGCTTTTCCAGGCCCAGTCTAGGGTTTGAACAGGTCTAGCCAAGAGCAGGGAAGACAAGGCAAAGGTAGAGATAGTCTGTAAGGAACCAGGGTGATGGTGGAAGACTGCAAGTCAGCTTGTTTAGGACGACTGGGCCGAGCGCGCGACAAACAAAGGAAACACAGCTATGGTCCCAAATGCTCCTACTAAGCGGGTGGTTACTTCCAACAAGATCATGGAAACCCAAACACAAGGCTACCTTCAGGACTGGTCGTGCTTGTATGTTTGCAGGAGACAAAGCCAAGGCATTCATGGTCCTCGATGTTACTGTTAAGCGGGTGGTTACATCTGAGGAGATCTTGGAAGCCCAACACAGGGCTACCTTCGAGACTGATCGCGCCCGCAAATCTGCTGGAGACAAGGGCAAGGCATCGATGGGGTTCTAGCATGCCATATATAGAACTCTAGTACCATATATCTCCATAATTTATCTAGCATTGGCATTGCGACTTTAACAATCATCGCCTTTTCTCTCTCTCCACTACATACATCCACATGCAAGATTCATGGTATGGATATGTGGTACTAGAGTTCACTAGCATGCAACATCATTTCCATATATATATATATATATATATATATATATATATATATATATATATATATATAGGAAAAATACTTTCTATATATATGAAAATGGTATGGTACTCTAGAGTACATATCTCACGTCTCATATACCACTTAAATCGACGATGATATCTCTTTATCTATTTGAGCATACCCAATAATGATTATAAGATACCCCAAAGTGAGTTCTATGAAAAATTTCATTAAATTCTACTTTTATAGCAAAATTTGTGTATATACTTTTTATATATAAAAAGGGTATATAGAAAAATAAAGGGCTCCAAGGAAAATTTTCAATCAAGTCGCATTGGAGTATCTTATAATTAGTATTTAAGTATACTAAAAATCATAAAGGAGTATAATATATTCGTTTAAGTGGTACATTCGAAGTGAGAGTACATACTCCTAGGAGTACGAAACAGACGCCCTATATCTCTACATAACGCCACATATCTCGTAGAAACAATTAAAAAACACCACTACTATCATAGCGATGATATATGAGAAGATGTTTATGAATTGTTTTTTAAAACACCTCTACAACTGCCTAGGGGCGAAAAAAAACACCTCTACTATACAAAGAAGTCGTCTCTACGAGTCAGTTTTGTTGTAGTGAGTATGGCTTGTTTACCTATAAGTAACTTAGGAATAAAATTTAATGATAGAATGAGTTGGACACTTACAAGTGGACACTTCCATCCTTAGTTTTATTGCACGTTAATTGTTTAAATATTGAGTCGCTAATCGATGGGCCCAAGCAACTAAGTATAATAAGTAAGTAACATATAGGCCACACATATTTAGTTGTAAAATAAAGGCTTAGTTAAATGCCTTAGGATTGACTGATGGACCTTTTGATAAATAGAGTTTAATTTAGGTAAATGCAGCTAGTTGCATCTTTCAATGACACGCGGGTCTAGTTCATTAATTATGATAATTAGAAATGTAATTTATAAATAGCCATTGCCATATAGGTTAATTAGAAATTAGTACCATGATAAAGTGGTAGTTAAGCGGTAGGTCAGGTGCCATTAAACGTGGTATTAATTAAGGCTAAATGCAACCGGTTAGGATAATCAGTTGTTAAGCACTGGGATTAATTAATTGTCAAATACGGTTAATGAGTAACTAGTGGTCTAGTTAAAATTAGCTATTAATTACCATAATCGTAGTATAACCTGTTAGCCACTTAGTACATATCCAGTGTAGGAATAATTTAGATTTTAATTAAATAGATGTCCTCATATTTTGGTTAGTAATTAAATTAATCATTTTATTGATTGATAATTAAACCTCAAATGTTAATATGTCATGGGGATCATTGCGACGTAGAACCTAGAGTTAATCCGATTAGTTAAAATTATATCTATCGTGTGTGGACCCTCGCAGCTACCTTTAGGTCCTGCCTATCGCTCCTGGAACTTCCTTAATAAATATAAATTAATAAAGTAAATCATTAAATGAACTATACCTCACGTGTGAGTTGTGGTAAGGTATTCTTAATAAAATAATAGTAATTCAAAAATAGGTCAAAGTCAAATTGATCACATCTATCAGCCATCGTTATTCGCTTCCGATAGAAGAACACTAAATAAAATAAATAAAGATCAACAAATTCTACCTGTTAACGTAACCTCTCCCATCCAACTGACCTAAGAGGAGTATTCCTGTGATTGCTCACTCTTTTTCCGTAATTGCTCCATTGATGAATATTTTGAGAGCCCGATCTCCCTCATCCTAGCTCCAAATCCAATAATTCATGATTCTAAATTCATTTAAAACCCAAATCCACACCCTTATACCAAATGTATGAATGTTAGGATTTATTTGAGTTGGTTTAAATTCTCTTTAGTTCTATATGATTTATTTGGTTTCATTTGGTTATTTTCAAGTGTTCTTGAATTCGCATTATTTTTGCGTAATTAGAATTCGAAGTCCCAAGAAGCAACAAATTCGAACAAGAGCAAGAACAAGACCTAGATTATCAAACATTGAGCAAGGTAAGTCATCACTTTGATCATATTACACTTGCATTGTGAATGCAAAGTATATCGATTTAGATTATCAAATGCATGCTTTACTTTGATTACAATTATGTTGACATTAGCTCGTAGTTAATTCATTAATGTTAAGTGAGCTATTGGATTCCCTTCCTTGATCTTGGACACTATCCTTTGTTGCCTTAGGAATAATGATAAAATTAATTAGTCATTCAGTCTGTATCTAAGTGTCATGCTTAGTCTTGCTTAGATACATTAACAAAGTTGGTAATTTACCCCGACAACATTCAAACATCAAAACTTGATTTGGGTAGCCATTGGATGAAGATGGCTGGTGTGTTGAACTTGGAAAATAATTTCAAAACAAAAACCCAAAATTTATTCTAGACTTGGGCGGATGGTAAGTGGGGTGGGTGCATATAAAAGCATGAGGATTGGTAATGTTGTAGCTCTGTCCGAGTAAAATTAAGGACTAAATCTTGTGATGACCTCCTAGGCACTCACATTGCAACCATAAGTCTATAATGGTGTCGACCTAGTTGATTACTTTGGCGAACCTTATGATTTATGTTACAGGCTGAAACAATTGGTGTTGGATCCACTTGTTTGGGGGTGCAAGTGGTGTTTGACCCACTTGAGGAAGTTTGGAGGGGGAGCAATTCCGCAGTAATGGAGATCGGACTCCACATCGCAGAGGAGCGTTGTTGTTCCTCGTTTAGGTGGCAGGTGATTTTCGACACAACTAGGGTTACTCGTCGGGGATGGGTGGGTAAGTATTAGGGAAGGCATTGGAAAGACCTTGCGATGATTTTCTTAGTCGCACGTCTACGATAACGTGTTGACATTTCAAGATGATCGTCTCTTATGGGTAAGTTGTGCAACCTCTACAGAGTGAAAACTATTTGGACAACCATGCCTATGGTCATGCACAATGCTAGAACTTACTTACTTAGTCTCGGCTTTGTAACATCCCAATTTTTGAGTTTTAAAAATCTTTTGTGTAGTTTAGCCTCTGGCAAGTTTTCACCATTTTTATCAAATTAATAAATTTAAATGGGACTTTCTAATATCAAAATGATTTAATGTGATTAAATTGAACATAGATTAATTCTAAAATTATTTTATTTGAGTTCTTTGTGCTTGGAAGTATTTTTCATATTTTTCTGGGAATTTTCTGAGTTCATTTGCTATTTTAATTTGCCTTTTGCCTTTTCTGGTATTTTCTAAAATGAAAAACTAATTAAAATCCATGAAAAGCTTCGTGGTCCGCATTATTTCCCATGGCCCACTCCCTCTTTATCTTCTAGCCTAGCCTGCAGCGTCGCCGACCCATTTCCCCGCTCTCGTACGCGCAGCTCAGCCAGCCCACGTTCACACTGCGTCTAGCCCGTGTGAGACACGTCCGCACCATGCCCCACCCATGTGCGACGCGTGTCAGCACCCACTGCTGCCGCTGATGAGTGGGCCTCATGCCACTATTCATCATCTCCTCGATGGACTCTGAGTCCGAGTTCACACTCACGCCACGCTGCCATTTTTGTTGCTTACGCTTCACGCCTTGGGGGTATTTAAGGCCTCGACGTCTACGTCACAAGCACCATCCAAACCCTAGCCACCAAACCCCCAAGACCTGGAGCCTGGAGCCACCGCTGCCCGCCATCGTCACCTTCCTTTGCCCATTCTGCCGCCGCCGGTGAGTTCCCACCGACGTTGTCTACCATGCTAGAATTGCCCCGTAGCTACGTCACGTCATCGGGCCCACGCTATCGCTTTTCTTCGTCGCCGCCGCCATCTCCTCGTTGCACCGGTGACCATTGGTCCCAGTGTGCCACCCATCCGCATCGCCTCAATGCCGGGAGCAAGATGCGCGCACCCACACCCTCGCTGGAGCCCTCCGCCGCCGCCACGCCGTCGACCCGAGCCATCGCCATCCGCCTCGCCGCCGTTGACCCCTTGTCGGCCTCCATTGCCGTATCGGTGGTGGATGAGATTGTCGAGCTCGAAGATGCCGGAGGTGGTGAGACATCCTAACTTGGATACGACCACGCCTACACACACAACCGATCCACAACCCGGTGTTACAAGGACCAATTACTCAAGCTCGTGCTCGCCAACTTAATCACCAGGTGAATTCGTTCATACGTTTATATATTACTAAAAATAGACCGCTACCTAATGCAAGTGATTTAATTGTGCTTAGAAACATGGAAAATGACCAAGGAGAGGTATGTGGAGTCATGGACAAGCATGGAAGGCGTAATGGAGGTCACCACGTCACTTTGGGTCCGATCCAAGCAAGAGTTCGAGTTGGGCTCGTTCTGGATTTGAGTTCGGACTACTGCGACAACACTAAGTTCAAACGGCTATAACTTCTTCATACAGACTCCGTTTTGGATGTTCTTGGACTTTATTGAAAGCTTATCAAGTCTACTTTCCAACAGATCCAACCTCATCTTCAATTACATCTGAGCTGGCCACAATAAACAAAACAATTTGCATCTATTTTTAGCCCTAGTCAAAAGGGTGTTGCGCCACCTCCTCTTGGGCCTATGGGCCTTGTTACCCTAGGGGCATGCGTCCACTTCCCTGACCGCCACCCCTGGTCATCTTCCCATATAGGAGCCGCCGCCTCTTTTTACTAGAACTCGAATTTCGTTGAGTTTAGGTTTAGCCATTGTACAAACTTCTGTTCTTTAGTTGTGTCGGTCGACTACCTGTCAAGACAGCCTTCGGGATCCTACCTTTGTTTTCAATACTATATACGCTACAATCCTATTTGCAATATCAGATTGCCTACATCTTATTCTTGCTAGTTCTTCGATTGCTTGTAGGAATTGAACCTCATGTTCAGGTGATCACGCTTCTAGCAAGGTCAATAACATCTTAGAGTTGGTTCAATGATTGCTAAGGCGCAAGCGCCGTCGTACGGTTGTAGTCGGATCGCAGGAGTCACCTCCACCAAAATCGATAGTTATCAATCTCATCCAAAGATCGGGCACTCCGCCTCCATTAGGAGGTTCCCTCTGCTCATTGTCGACCACCACTGCACACCCGCCGTGGTCGTCGATCTCGCCAACGTGGCATCCCACGTGGCCGCCACCTTGCCTCCATCTACCGCCGTGTCACCGCCATGTGTGCCCAACCGGCACCTTAGCCACCACCACACCTAACTGTAGATCTAGACCCTAGGTGAACTTGGTCTACCGTGGACCGTCTGTATGACATGTGGAGCCCACATGTTAGTGCACTCTGCCATAGACCCATGAGCATGTGAACCCATGGACTCAGTCTATAGACCGTGGGTCCCACCTATTGGTCCTAAATCCTATTTTCAATAGTTTATTTAATTTCCTAAAATTCTTTTCAAGTGGCCCCACTTGTTAGATTCTCTCTCCTTTTATTTTTCTCGAATTTCTCACCAACCAACTTCCAAGAGCACATTTCTTCCTTATACGATCTCTGATTGAGCTCATTCAAGTCTCTAAATTCATGTAAAATCGATATTTACCTTCATATGATTTGTATTTAATTTTTGGAGTTCATTTGTTGCTCTATTTTGTATTTATTTGTGTTTTTCTCTTTCGTTGCGAGTACACGTTGATATTTCGGGAGCGTTCAGGGAAGGAGGATTTGATCAAGCTCAAGACTAATACCAAGATTTGTTCCAAGGCAAGTTGTGGTTTGATCATATTGCACTCAGTTTTTTCAAAATTACTTTGATTCAAAGTATTGTATGCTAATTCAATTATTAAATTCTTTACTACTTGGGGATTAGCTATGCAACTTATTGATTATGCCCATCTTGTTTGTTTTATTGCCATGATCATTTGTCACCCTAGCTTGATTAATTTGTAGTTGGTATTATTGTAGCACCAACGTGGGTTGGTTAGACATGATTAGTATGTCTAGCCATGCAACGGGTTATTGATATCATTTTAATAGCAAATCTATTACTAAGTAAGTTATTATGGAATATCTTTGAGATAATTGGTATGACATGTGTTGTCACTTTGCGGAAGCATGTGTTGTACTTAAATCAACTAGGTGGGAAAATGTTTCGATTGGAGCGAGTGGAAGTACTAAGTGAATTGGTGGCTTTGTGAATAGGTTAGTGAATTGGTCGCCCTGGTCGAATTAAGGACTTAACTTTGTACGCCATTGAACTGAGCTATATAGTATGACCACATGTCTGGAATGGGACAAACCTAGCTCATTAAGTAATGGAGTCTCAACATTGGCTGCCTTAGACAGTAGGTTAGCTCAGTGATGGGTGGAGATGTGGGGTCATTAGTTGAGCCACATTTATGGACGGTTCACCATTCACATATCCAACGGTGCGCTCTGGGCCAACGAGCTTAGTGAAGTTTGGTTAACGGCTCTATGCTCATTGGGAGGGCCAGTTGTTGAGATGAAGTTTATGAAAGTCTTTGTTACAATTGGTGCTAGCTACACTAGTTATATCATGTGGATAAAATGTACAACCTCTGCATAGTGTTAATAATCTATTCGAATAGCCGCATCCGCGGTCATGGACATGCTTGGGGATTTCACACGAGGGGTAGACTTTCATAAAACAATTGGGAGGATGGTTGTGTGAAAGAATTGATTAGACTAAGTGAGCTTTGTGAAATACTAGTTAAATTATTATTGTTATTTATTTTAAATTGTGCTTTCAATCCATTACTCGTATTCAATTGCAAGTGTTGCTATTGCAAAATAATCATAGAAGTCATATCCTTTGGAATAAACCATCATCTATAATTGTATTGTGTGGTACAACTTGCCGAGTACTCGAAGGGCTTATACTTGTTGCAATCATCATTCAGCTGAAGTGGAGGAGTCTTCGCCTGCTTTTGAGGAGGAGTTCTATGAGGAGATTGATTGTTAGGCCTTGTTCCCAGTCAGTTGCCTATGGCAAGTCGATGGGTTCCCGTTGGAGTTGCTTTCGTTCCACTGCTGCTACTTTACTTACTGTTCAGCCATGCATGGCTTAATAATTGTAAACTCAACTATAAGGTCACAACTATTCGTTGTGTGTGGAATGATATTCATCCATGTTGATACTTTGTGTATTAGCGTGATCCTAGATTAGTGCAGTAAACACAGAGGGTCCAGGTTTTAGAACAATTTGTGGGAGGGATTAAGTGCGGTAGCAACCCGAGGTTTTGATTTATCCTCGTGCTAGCCAGTGGAAAAGTGTGGGCATTAGCCCGATGGAAATATAGCATCTAGTGGTAGGGGCCACTCTCTGTAATAGGAGGTTGGAGCCTTCGCTAATATTATATAACACTACTGAATTTCATATAATTGGTTTAATTAAAATGCTAGGTCATATGCTTTTTTACTTAGTCTATTTGAAAGATAGCTTTCGGCAAACAAAAGAACCCGAAGTCTTCCTTTGATTAGGCTTGTATTTATAGTAATTACATTCTGTGTGATGGTTTGTTGAGTACCTTCATACTCATTACTGCTCAATTAGTATCCTTGAGTGAGCCTCAGTCGATTGCCTATGGGCATATCTTAAGGGTCCCACTAGGATATTCTTTTTGTTTTCGCTTCCACTGCATATATTTAAGGTATTTGGCCTAATCTGCCAATGTGTAAGTCAAGCGACCGTATGGTGTACTTACGTACCATTTAATATTATGTAATAGTTTTGTGTTTGCGAGATATGTGTTTGATATTCAATGATGCAACTGTGTGCACTAGCTACTGATCATCAGCCATCTCCACGCCACTAGGCACACCGGTCGACAACGAGGAGGCTGAGCGTGGCCAGGTTGTACATGTAGATGAATGCATTTCCAGGTCAAGATCGGCGGCTTGGGGCTCGCTCGGATTCTTATAAATCTGCAAGCCCGATGGCTAAGGATTCCTTGGCCTTTTCAGCCATAAGTCTGTTAGATATTAGTGGAAGTACACTATTGTGACTATTTCAATTCTTAAAACAAAGATCAGTTTAAACATATATACTAGATATATTTTCAACTACAAACAGTAGTATGATTGTAATATCAAACACGTCTATCTCATATATATACACTAATAAAGCAAAGCCTATCACATGAATTCTACTAGCGATATTAGAGAACATTATCGTCACATGACTAAAATCCAGTAAGTAAGATTGAGCCATAACAAAGCGGATCACCGTGACTTACAAATGATCGCTCCGGCGATGGTCACTGTCGATGATCTAGTATCAATCTTGCGAACGGGTGTTTGGGACTTTCCTTAAGTTAGATCCACGCAGAGAAAGACACAAGGATTTAGAAAGGTTCAAGCCTTTTCCTTAGAGAATAACAACCATACTTTTGTATTGTTGTATTGACTATGCTTTTAAAATCGGGAAGAAGATTACTAAAACTAAGGCTTGACTCCTTGTTATCTCCAATTGATCTACCCTTGTGTCTACTGACTTTAGCCTTTATATAGGGCGTGAAGGGGTGGCAGTTACTCTATACCAAGAGGCGCCTTAATGCTTGATAGAATACGTACGTCGTCTGGCAGTTATCGTCAGAGACAGAGACGTAATATGTGCAGTTATCCCAAAGAATAACAACATATATTAACTACTATGTGTATTAAACACAGCGCATTAGAATTCCTAGTCGGTTGGGCCCACATGTGTGTAGGCCTTGTCGACCATAGGATGATCGTAATTGACCTGATCGTAGAAAGACTTACAACAATTGAAGTGGTCGTAGAAAGACTTACGACTATAAGGTAGTTGTAGAAAGGCTTACGATCATCATATGGTCATGAAAAATCTTACAACCATATAGGGTGGTTGTAGCGTGGTTTACGATCACTCAGTTAAGCTTCTCCTTTATGAACGATAAGGGGTATACTTATGAATAATATGAAGATATTGCTATTTATAATGATAATTACAGATAAACAACTTAATTAATTGAGGATTATTCGATCCTCGTCAGTCGCGGTAGAGTCAGATGCGAAGACGACGCGAAGCCGATGACGAGAGAAGCTGTGAGCAGTCATGTGAACGCTTCCCAAAAACCTGATTCGCCTCAACCCATCTAAAATCACGAAGAATGACAGTTTCGGAGACACTGATCTCCCCGTGACGGTGCACGTCGGCACAGAGATGTAGTAGTCAGAAGTAGCACAACACAGAGGAGCGAAAGACAATAGTTTTATCTCTCAAGTTCATCTGGATCAAGAGGGCGTCTCCTTATATAGACACAGATGAGCTCGGAAGGAAGAGCAAATCACCGCGCAACAAAAATTGAAAACCGTGTTAAAGAGGTTTACGAGGTGCAACGATGACGAGGCGAGGGCGAGCGAGCGCACATGTGTAGTCTTCTTTTATTTACTTCAAATAGGTAAGATCAACTTCACTTTATAAGCTGATCTTCTTCCACCTAGACTAGCAATATAGTATTAAACTTCCCACCTTTTATTATGCATGACTGACTTTTGGGATTTCTAGGATTTATAAAAAAAATATTATTTCGGCCAACCCCATAAATTCCAACGGTCCTCTTGATTTGTTTTCGGACCGGATGCCTTTGGGATTCAACAACACTTGGGATGCTAGCTAGGCTTGTGCCCAAAACCCTTACTGCCACCAGCAGCAGCCTACTACGGTACGAACTACGAAGCTATGGTTAGTTGCGCAGCGCAACTTGCGCTTACCTAGTTGGCCCGCGTCAATACATCTAAAAAAATTGCGCGTCATACAGATATATCAACATGCCAGCTCCCACGAAACACACACACGAAGATCGAGAGACGACAGAGGGTCCATGCTGAAATTATCTTTCGTGCAACGCGGACGCATAGTGCTTCTTAATCTAAACTGACAAGTTCTAGATCACAAATTCCCGAACCGCCACGTCAACATGGTGCGGGTAAGATCGATAATTGCACCGCAAGCAGCAGCAAGAGCAAGCCGACGACCAGAAACAGTAGCCGCCGCGCCGCTTGACCACAACCGCCCCAGAGCCGAGGCACCGGAGCCCGCCATGGCAACCACCACAACGACGGTGCACACCTCCGGCTCCACCACCGCGCCGCACGTTCTGGTCGTCCCCTACCCGGCGCCGGGCCACATGCAGCCCTCCTCCACCTCGCCTCCCTCCTCGCCGCCCGCGGTGGCCTCCGCCTCACCGTCGTCGCCACGCCCGCCACGCTCCACCTCCTCGAGCCGCTCCTCGCTGAGCACCCCTCCGCCGTGCAGCCCTCTGCTTCCCCTCCTCGACCACGACACCTCGGGCCCCGCCTCCGTCGGCGCTGACATCCACGGCCTCGCCGCGCTCCGCGCCCCGCTAGGCGAGTGGGTGCGGGCCCGTTCCGGCGGCGCCGGCCGCGTCGTGGCCGTGCTCTCGGACTTCTTCTGCGGGTGGACGCAGCCGCTCGCGGCCGAGGCGGGGGTCCCGCGTCTGGTGTTCGCGCCGTCCGGCGTGCTCGCCACGGCCGCCACGCACTCGCTCTTCCGCCGGATGCCGAGGCCCCCAGATGGCGTCGTGGCCGGGCGCGAGCACACCGTCTCGTTCCCGTCGCTGCCCAGCGCGCCGGTCTTCCCCTGGCGGCAGCTCTCGCGGATGTACAGAAGCTACGTGGAAGGCGATGGCGACGAGCACTCCGAGGCGATCAAGGACAACTTCCTCTGGAACCTGGAGAGCTCAGCGTTCGTGTGCAACACCAGCCTCGCGATCGAGGGAGGTACCTGGACGCGCAGCCGCTCGAGGACTTGGCGGGAAAGCGCATCTGGGCGGTCGGGCCGGTCGCGCCGATGAGCACTGGCGACGATTCCGCCGATGAAGTTACCAAGTGGCTGGACGCGTTCCCAGACGCGTCGGTGGCGTACGTGAGCTTCGGGAGTATGATGGTGCCGTCGCCGCCGCAGGCATCGTCCCTCGCGGCCGCGCTGGAGCGGAGCGGTACGCCTTTCATCTGGGCGGCGGCGACGGCGACGCTCCCGGAGGGGTTCGAGGAGCGGGCGGCGGCGGCGGGGACAGGGCTGGTGATCCGCGGATGGGCGCCGCAGGTGGCCGTGCTGCGTCACCGCGCGGTGGGGTGTTTCGTGACGCACTGCGGGTGGAACTCGGTCCTGGAGGCTGCGGCGGCCGGGGTGCCCATGATAACGTGGCCGATGGCCGCCGACCAGTTCTTCAACGCACGGCTGGTCGTGGACGAGGCGCGCGTGGGCGTGCCGGCGAGCTGGGGCGGGTTCGGCAAGGTCCCGGACGTGGACGGCCTCGCGCACGTGTTGGGTGAGGTTGTTGGGGAGGAGGGGATCCAGGTGAGGGCGCGCGCCAAGGAGCTCGCTGCGAGGATGGCGGAGGCGGTGCGAGAGGACGGCAGCTCCCGGCGGGAGTTAGGCGAGCTGGTGCGCGAGCTCTGGGATCTTGGAGCTGGAAGGTGAGAAGCAAACCACCATGACGATTGACGAATAAACCGGGCAAGTTAGATGCATCGCTACCCATTTTCAGCTTGAAATTGAATGATGGACGTGTTAAGCAGTTTCATAAAATCTGTTTCATAATGTCAGTCTGTCACTGTGTTTGTGACTGTGTGTAATCCAATATCTAAATGTTGAATTAATGTTTAGAATATATGATCCCCTATTGTGGGAGTAGTTATCAATCTCTTAATATTGACCAAACTTAATTGTAGATCTAGTTTAACTTTCATTTAACCACTCCATTGAAGGTTTTCATAGTCTCATCTAGTATTCTATTTTACAGTATGCCAAAAGCAAATACGCCCCTCTTTAAAAACTATCCCCATTTAGTCTATTTATTAGGTTAATAATAGGAAACCGAGGCATGTTGACGAAACCCAACACACACCGCGTGAGCTATAACAAAAGAGCAATGTTTTGGACATCAATATGGTCTCTAAAACCCTACTTTGACTACTAATTTCTAAGATAATATATTTATAAAACATAATAAAATTATAATATCATGAAAGTACTCTTCAAGATAAATATACACATATAGTTTTCACATATACAATCAAAATATTTATAGAAACACCGATAACCAAAGTTCGCAAAATTTGATTGCAACATACCAAAAAAACATCACTCTTTTGTGACCAAAGAGAGTATCCAACACATCACATGACATAGTACTGGTTATTCCATTCCGGTTAGAATTGTGTTTTACTTATTGGAATTAACCAAAGGGAGTAGGGAATAAACTTCCCGTCCAGTCTATCAGATCTTTCGCAAATGGCGTAAATCTATGAGGGATATCCCCACCCCCATTAACCTAATGTCACTTTAAAACCTCTTGAAATCTTGTCATTTCTTTTATTTCTAGTCTATTGCCTCTTTGGCTCCTTGGTGGCGCGCGGCACTCCACCGGCATCCGCGTGTCCACCACACCAGAGATCCAATATGCTGTCGCGCCTCGTCCTATGCCAATCCGCATTGAAGAGACACCGTGAGCCCATGACTCGCCACAACCGCCTTGATCGCCCATCATGCATGATGCATGCAGATTCCTGTGCCGTTCATATACCCCTCCGTTATTTCCAGGACCTTGTTTGGAAGCAAGGGTAGGAAAACCAGGGGTAAGATTCCTGTAGGGGATTTTAAAGGTGCATAGAATCCTCCTCAATCTCAAGGGGAATCTTTCCGTCTGAGAATAAAATTTCTTGCCGTTTGGAAACAACAGGATTAAAAATCTCGGTCATGAAAAAAATTCAAAAAAATAGTAAAATTCAGAAACAATAGCACAATTAAAAAACTCAAACATGGCGCTCACGTTCTTGAATATCTATCTCGAAAACTTTCGAAGATACACAATTCAAATGATATAACAACTAATTCTTGCCATCTTGCTGGATTAGCCATTGGCTCGCCGCCTCCGCCGTAGGCAAGTTCAATAATGCAGCCTAAATTACGAAGAACCACCCACAATGGGAGTGACATGCAGTTCTCGAGAAGAATAAATACCACTTGATCAGCCTCTTACGTGATATCGTTTTGATATGATATGTTATACCGATGCTTACACCTCCCAATAGCTCACAAAAGATGGGACAAACAACAAGTGCGTCACTGCATAAGTCCTTGGATAAACTAACACTAGAAAGTCCCATTCCACCCAGCTTATAGTATGGTTATACAGTAAAGAATTAGATTATCAAGGATGAGATGGCTCACATTGGAAGAAGGAATAAGCAGTAGCTCACACAACACCAACAGACACGTAGAGCTGGTATTAGAGTAAAGAACCAGTAGCCAATATCAATGTTTTAAATAACAGCACATAGTTTTCATTTAAATTAAACATTAAGAATTTCAATATGCTTATTTTTAGTTTGGGAAGGTAAAACAGTGCTGTTTTAAAAATTAGAATGACAACTACTGTATTCTCAAAAAAAGGTGGGGTGACAACTACTGTAATGCTTTAATATATGTTATATAGCCATACCCCAGTAGCACCTCCAAACAAATCATCTGGAGTAGTCGTGCAAAGGAGAACAAGGTCAACATCATCAGCTTTCACTTGAGCCATCTCAAGAGCCCTTTGTGCTGCTTGTACTGAAAGCCCCCCCGCAAAGTTTCATCTCCTGAGACATACGAAAACTACAAATTACTCCTGAAACGTGAAGAAATGAAATGTATCTGCAAACCTGAACAGATTTTGGTCCTAAAATTGTGACAACAAAATCTAATCGCCTACCCTACTTAACACAAAGGGGCCAGCTTTCAATGTTGTTATTCACATATATAGTATTAGATATGTGCATTAACTTAGTACAAACATGTGAAAATGCAGCATTTGTTTTATATAGATCCTAGGCCAACCAGGTACAGTAACAAGAGACAGCTTTACCAGCATTCGTAGTTATTTATCTAAACTGGAATTTTTATCTATATATAGGCGGTCAAACATGATGTCTGCATGATGTTGTTAATCCTTAGCCTTGAACTGAATATAGTGTTTTGTAACAACACATATGCTCATCTATTCCGATTGTTTACAGAATTAGCATGCCTATAAACATCCATCAATGGTGACGTATGCATGTATCCACAAGTGAAGTGATCATCTAACCAAAAGAAAATTAACACCCACAAACAATTGCTATACATCTAGCCTGAAGAGGCTTAATTGGCCCTAATCAAATTACTCTCTAGTGTGAAAGAGGAGGGAGAAAAAGTGAAAAGTACCTGAAAGAATTCGCATATTCCGAATCCCAGTCCGCGCTGCGATCCATTCATCTGACGTTTCAACTATTTTTGAAAGGTCATCATTTGAAGCGCTAAGTGCTGGAATGGCCGATCCACATCCAATGAGCTTTGAATCCATATTAACCACCCTGCAATTTCTCATTAATGTTAAAGAGCCATCCCACAGGTGAATATTTTAAACCACATAGCAAAAAAATGTAGATCAATGGATCAATCCCAGGTTACAGTTGTAGCAACACAAGAAATAGCATTGCCATACAGTGACAGGTACAAAAAATGGCATCATTTGCCACCACATTTAATGAGCAGGTTGGGTAGATCCCCATCTATGATGTACCATCTCTCTCTATACATGAGGGTGGCCTACTCGGTGACACATAGTAACACTAGTGAGTTGAGGCATCTTCACATAATCATTGGAGCATCAAAGCATCGAAGCTTCTCAACAGCCCTAACAATCTGACTACGTCGAACTACTGCATATTGATCATAAAAAGCCCGTATAAACACCTAGTACAAACAAAGCAAGTTCCAGAGGCACCTTTACAGAGCAAGCCAACCATCAGACCCACCTAATCAATGCGAAATCACCGAAGATAAAGGTAAATTCCCTACCAAAATCCTCCACAGAATAAGCAAATCACATAAAAACCGCCTGATTTAAACCAAAACCCAAGCAAAATCAACGACATATCACCTGAAAATCTTACCATTCCCGCAAAACCAAAGAAAAACCCTCCTTTTGCACAACAACAACCGCAATGGAACACCTTCGCGAATGAACTACACAAAAATCTCGACAGCGCGAGGACAACCTATAGTGGCAAATGAAACAACAAAGTCTTGTCAGCTCATACTTGCTTATAGTGTCAATCACTGAATGAAGAACAATTGCAATTATAATGGCAATCAGAACCCTATTTTCTATGAACTATGATAAAGTCTGGTTTGCATAACTAGACTATTGTGAAATTTCGAAAACTATGAACTATCAGGGAAAACGTTTTGCAAACCAGACAAATAATGAGAAAATAAATCTGAGGCTGGAAAGGAAAAGAAATTCCATGGGCAGAGAACAAAAATCTCAAATGAAGAATTCAATAAAATGATAGAAAAATAAGGATAGTAGTCTGATGGCATCAAATTATAAATTCTCTTGATATAACTACTAGAGAGTACATAGAATATAAGTAGAATGATACTTACAAAATAAATATCACATAACTAGACAGAAGTCACTACTAGAAAACGGATCATCCCTCACGGGCTTTAATTTTCCTCACGGGCCCGCATAGAACGTGAGGGATATCAATTTTTGTGATGGGCCCACGTATCACCGTCGCAAAAATATATTTTCCTGTCGGGCTCATAAATCTGCCAAGGAAATACACTATTTTTGTGACGGTATTAGATTTACCCATTAGGATTTCTTTTTTTTTTTGACTGTCTTAATGAACCGTCAGGAAAATTGAAAAATTTTCTTGCAGCCCGCCCAACCCGCCCGCTGATTTTCTTGCAGCGCACCACGGACTGCGAAGCGTGCAATTTTTCTGACCGGTAAGACACTCAAAGAAATTGAGAGGCTGTAAAACCCTAAAGTCTCAATTGTTTCTCCCAAATAAACACAACAGCCGCCGCCACCCGTCGATCTCTGCTTGCTGTCTCCTTCGATCGCTCGCCTCCTTCGCCCCATCCTCGCCCGCCTCCGCCCCCCTCCTCCGCCCCATCCTCAGTCCCCACTCCATCCCGCCGCCCGACGTCCGAAGCCCACCTCGGCCCGCGCCCGCCTCCCTAGGTTCGCCTCGCCGCCCCAACTCCGCCGCATAGCCCCGCCTCCCTAGCTCCCACCGGCCTCCCCCACCCCTTCAGTTGCCCCCACCATCCTCCCCCAACCCCAACGCCACAACCGCCCCATCCTCGCCCACCTCATCTCCAGCAACCCTGGTCCCCACCTCCTCTTCTCGCCCGACGGCCCAGTCCGCCCGCCGCCCGCCTCCCTGTGTTCGCCGCGCCCGATGCCCTGTGCACGCCCGCGCCCCGCCTCCCGCCTCCCACCGTCCTCCCACCCCGACGCCCTGGGCCTCCGCCCGCGCCCAAAATCAGCCCCGACGCCCCTCCGCCCGCGCCCAAATCAGCCCCGCCCGACGCCCTGGGCCCCGACCCGTCGTCCGCCACCCCAAATCTGCCTCGCATTTGTCTTTTCACTGCTTTTAGTGAGTTTTTGATTTGGATCCCCATCGGTTCTTGATTTGGATTTGGATGTTGCCTTTGATCTTCTCTCGCAGATGAGACGGCCAAGTGGGAGAATATCACCTACGTTGGGATCGTGACGTGCACCCTCCCCGGCAAAGATCTCCCGCAACATCTCCTGGCAGCATACACCGACGGCCAAGAGGTTGTGCAATTTTTCTGATGCATCCAGAAGTTCATTTTATGAGTATAGTGTTTGCCAACTTGCTATTTTCTATAATTTCATAACTATGAGTTAGCAAGTCTGTGATAGTAAAAAAATTTACTATCAAAATTAGATGTGATCATGCCCATTAATACATTGAGGAACAGGGCTTTAACATACATGGTACAAGATATACAACGGTGGCAATTTCATAAAGGAAGCCTTACTCTGGAACACAAGCTGCAATGCCTATCTGTTGCATATGAATTATGAAGACTTATTTGGATGAGAACATCTGTTACAGCCAATAACGATTTGGCAATCAGTTCTTGGTGTTGATCAGTAGCCACCTCCACCCACTGATGATAACATAATAGAAAGTTGTTGGCATTTAGCATGGAGCACTACGATTTTTTTTTCCTAGAGCAAATGGTAGTAAGTAAGCAACTAGTCAGCATGCAAAATGGGTAATAAATGTATGGATTTTTAATATGTAACAGAGGCTGACAATATTAACCTTTTGGGAATACTGAGCTCCAGTCCATTTAAAAGAAATATATAATTGTCAAGATTGATCTTTGTTTCCATGGATCATTTACATTGTAAACGCTGTAGGCTGTAGCCCTTGGTCCAAGATCTGACCTGGGCAGATTCCCAGTCTCCCAGATTAAATAAATCGAGTATCATCTTTAAACTTACAATGTAAATGATTCTCTCACCTGAACTCTTATTCACAGTTTTGTATTAACATATGATGCATGCATGTCAGAACTCATATTTGTATAAGATATCAGCAATAGAAATAGCAGCCAGATCTGTGAACTCTACTATGCATCATACTTCAGAAAATGTCCAGGCGCTGCCTGTAATGGGTTTGAAGACTTCTGTGCATTATGTATTTATGTGAACTGTGGTACTCCAAAAGTGTCATGTTAGTACAGATTGTACATGTTTTTGCTTGCATTGCATGGTTCTTATAGATTGTATAGTTCAACTTCAAATGGTACTTTCCAACTGCAGATGCTTTTCAAGAAGATGGGCGAACAACCACCACCAGAGATGCTACACCGTAGCACTCCTACACAAGCACAGGTAATATCGTTTAATACCTACAATTATTACCTTGTGTACAAACAAAATTCTCTACAAACTATTATTTTGCCTTGTTGCATAGTTCAACTTCAAGTGGTACTTTTCATCCGTCACCTTGTCATATGGAGAACCATTTGACAAAGATAACTAATATTTTTTGATGTGTCACACTGTCAACAAGCAGTACAGTAGTGAGAGAGTGGATTCATGTTGAATGTTCTAAATATGGGCATAACCTGTGAGTTGTTTACGAGGCTAAACAAACTTTGAGTATATGCCAAGCGTCACATTTTTGTAAGCTGACTATTTTAAACTTACATATTCTTGAGTAGTTGCCATGATTTTTAACTTGGTAGATCCAGAGGTGCACATTTTGTATTGGAAGATCCAAGGGTGGGGTGCACATTTTAGTACCAAAAGACATGATATCGTGGGATGGGTATTTAATATAGGACTATGCTAATTCAAACAACATTACAGGCTATTATTATTTTTTCAACTGAAGTTGACATGATATTTTCACCTTACAGTAAGGGACTGGGACTAGGACTGGATCCTCCCATGTGGGCTCACAACCGGATGATGGTGTCGTCGATGGTAACGCTGATGTAAACGACAGGGACAACAACAGTGGCGACATTGATGGCGACAACAATCATGTTGCTATTCTGTGAATTTCTTGTGGTTCTTTTGACTAGCTGAACTTGAATGTAATGGAAATGGGGACTTTTGTGACTTTTGTATGCAGTACTTCACTTTAGATGTTTTTTGGATGGATGAACCAATCTGGAGGTGAAGTGCTTGTGCTAGTGAACATGAATCTATTGGCTAGGGATTGTTTATGAAAGCTAAGCTTTTTATATGTTTGTTCATTAATTACATATTTTTTTATTGATGCAATGATGGTGTTGTGATTTGATTACATGATACATGGATGTATATTTTATTGTTTGCTGCAACATTTTCTGTCATTTTGAAAATTTGCTGTAACATGCCAGTATTGCCAGCATTTTTGGCTACTTTAGAAATCAATTTTACTGACAGGTACAAACCGTCAGTAAAATAAATTTTCTTGACGGTAACAGGAGAACAGTCAATGAAATTGATAATTTTATTAACGGTGACATTGACCGTCAGTGGAATTAATTTTAGTGACGGGACAGGAGAACAGTCAGTAAAATGAATTTTCTTGACGGTAACAGGAGAACAGTCAATGAAATTGATAATTTTATTGACGGTGACATCGACCGTCAGTGGAATTAATTTTAGTGACGGGACAGGAGAACAGTCAATGAAATTAATTTTCCTCACGGTTTGACCCCTCAGGAAAATGAGCGATTTTACTGACGGTCTGTACCGTCAGGTTTAATTTTTCTGACGGGTAACCGTCAGCCAAAATCAATTTTCCTTTCCACCTAGTGCTGAGGGGTTTTGACTGACGGGTAATCGTCAGAAAAATTAAACCTGATGGTTTTTCCTGACGGTTTTAAACCGTGAGGGATGATCTGTTTTCTGGTAGTGAGTCCCATGGTAAGGCACAATTAAAAAATGTTTAATTTAGGTTTCTCTTCTGGTACCACAATTAAAAAATGCCTAAAGATGGACCAGTTAAAAGCACAAGAAATCACAAACATTGTCTTGTATTAAATAAAATAAACACATGAACAATCATATATCTTGTAGTGAATAAAGTAAATACATCAAGTAATTGCCTACAAGAGTTTGAATCTTCATTTGAGGACTGTGAAAGACAATAACCACGAGTCGTAGCGGTACCTAGCAAGACATAACGATTCCCGAATACATACAAATTATATCGGACGAACCTTAATGCAATGTGATCTACGACTAGGTCCTCATCACTTACGATCAAGTTCTATCTCTATACGACCAGTTCAGATTCGGTTATGACCATTCAGAACTCCTTACGACCGTGTTTCGATCATTCGTGATTTCGTTCGACTAGTCTACGACTAGCTCAGATCTCCATACGACTAGTTCAGAATCGATCGAACTAAGCGACCTACTCTAGAATTCTCTCTTTGCCTCACGATATCTGGTTGAACTCCAGGTGAGATATTATGTCATCCATAGACTGTTCAACACTTTCTCGATCGAGTTATTGGATAACCTTATGTGGTCGAACACTTCGACCACTAGTGGCATGGCCATGCACTTTCTTTATCCGACTACTTCGAATGGCCCAGAGACATCTCTCCTGTTATGTTAGGAGGAGCAAATCTCATATCCGACCAGTCACATCCCTCTGCATGTTTCATAGCATACCCAAAGCTACTTTTATAACTACCCAGTTACGAGTAGCGTTTGGCAACCCTTAAGAGTGCTATTACATATGTAGGGAACCATGCTAATCTCAGGTCTAAGGATTATACATCATCATTACTTGAGACCAACTAATGACACATAGAATCATAACAATCTCAATAGTGTCTCAAGGTGGGTCAATCCAACCC
Source organism: Ampelocalamus luodianensis (assembly GCA_036346255.1). Classification (NCBI taxonomy): domain Eukaryota; kingdom Viridiplantae; phylum Streptophyta; class Magnoliopsida; order Poales; family Poaceae; genus Ampelocalamus; species Ampelocalamus luodianensis. The sequence goes on along the minus strand of CM070628.1, from coordinate 22,535,149 downwards.
CATGTTCTCTAACATGTGTTCACATTATTGATTCGATATCCCTATATTCATGACCGGTGAAATATGGTCATCAGTCAATACATGTGCTGGTCGTAAAGTCATTGGTGTTCCGACCAATGACATTCGACCAAGGATACTTTTAGAATGACATCATATAAGTTAAAAAGTTTCACCAATAAGTCATATACTCGTTGATCTTCAGAACTAACGATTCATTCAAGAAACAGAATAACATTTATTCAATAACTCATAAATATAGACGTGATACAATCATCTGTATGATTGCTTCTAGAGCATATCACCAACATTCGCCACCGGAGGCAATGGTGCCACTGTCACTCCTGAGCTTGGAGTAGGGCGGTGAGCAGTGGAGGCAGCGGGGTGATGGTGATAACAATGTAGCGCAGCGTCATGTGATGAACCGGTGACAGGAGGTGGCAGATCCGCAGTGGTGGAGAAAGGTCAACGGTAACGACGAGGTGGAGTTGGAGAGCGGAAAACCTGTGTGTCTTTAGCAATTCATTTTTAAAAAATGTTTACTTGTCAGAGTAGGGGTTCTCAAGATATTTGCACGTTGCTGATGTTAGGGTTTCTTTTGTTTTGTTGGTTGCCACTTGCCAGTCCTATATACACACCCATGCTGCCTTTACCTTTCCTCATGGCCGACAAAGCAACACTTGCGCACACCGCACCGGACAAAAAACAATACAAAGCGCACACTCCAACCACACGTCCACGCACATGATATCGTCACTAGAAGTTAACCCGCGCCATGGCGCGGACGGGTGGGAAAAATTTTGGAAGGTTTTTTTTATTTAGCTGTGTATGTTGGTGTTTGGCATGGTGAGTTTCGTAAATCAGGTAGATGTTGTTTGTTTTCCTGTAAATTGTATACCGTGTCGAGTCTTGGAATGACGCTCTCGAAGGATGAATGGTGAGTACATATATGAGCCTACACACATTTGGATGGTATATTCTAAGCAGTAGTAAACATGGCAGGCGTGCTTGACATAGCATGTAAAATGCAAGGTGCAAGATCTTAAAGCGTGGGCAGTAATGAGATCGCAGCATTGATGACCGTAATCGCGACGGGAATATTTACATAGTAAGTCTGTCTGGAAAGTACTAACAGGAGATACAAAAGGATGAAGGTATCATATAGTACGTGTTGGTAGACATTACTAATACAACATGTATACAAAAAACGTTAGGGACTGATGGTGAACCATTTGCTGGGTTGATTGGCGCTGAAGTTGTCTATAAGAATGGGATAAAGTGGCAATTAGCTCAAAAGCGTTGGTACAACAGGATGCTAGTTATTTCCTACTGTAAGATGGAAATTCTTTCTGATTGTAAAATGGTAGTTTGTTATAACTAAGATCTTGCCTTTTTGCATGGAGTGCTTACATCAGTCTGTCCATGGTGTAGGTGACCTCTTTTTAGCAGGTAATGCGGAGAACGGCTAGGTGGTGATGCGGGTCTGTAGTAAATGAATGGGTGTTGTTATGGTGCAGAAAATAGTCTGAATGAATCTTTTAGCTGCAAGTGTCTGTGGAAGCTAGTCAGTTGGTATGGTGGACCATCGAGGGGCTGCCTCCTGAAGTCGTTTATTCGAACAGGAGAGTTGTTACAGTTGCTGTTAGGGAGGAGAACAAAAATATTAGCAATCTATGCACGTAAGATGATGTATTCAAGCTTTTGATGGTAGCAAAGCTGGAGAAGATATATATGGCTGGTATATTTATTTTTTTCTTTGTTGGAGGATATGTTGGTCCGTAATAGTGTAGCAGTGTTATAAGAGAGCATAAAGATGCAGTGAATGAGCTTCTGTTGGTATTCATATAAAAAGGTGGCTTATTTGAGCGCGAGCATCAGCAAGCATAGGAACTGTGTGAGAACACACTAAAAAAATGTTACTGGCCGGTCAAATGTGTATTAAGATTTGGGTGTGCTATGCAAAGACTCTAGATTTACCTCTATGGTCAAGGGTGGTTTCACATATGTGGTATCATGAAATAAGGTTCTACGAACAGGCTGTGATACAGGGATAATTTTTGGACTGCATTGGACAACAAAGGGTCGCAGTGACAATGCGAAAAAAAAGAAATTTATGACAAAAAAAAGCGGACTGACAGCATTAGATAGAAGACATTGATAAGTAAATACCTTGAGGGAGTGCTTGGTATAGCTTTGTATTTTTCTATTGAGAGCGGTGTAGCTCGTGGATGATCGGCGTCGACCTGCTATATTGTAAGAGAGTCAACTGCTTATGGTTAAAAGGTAGATAAATGGAGCGGAGTAAAAAAAATGTTAGAAATCTGTAGTAGCGGAAAAACAGGGTGGCAACAAAACAGGGTGGCGACGGTAAAATATGGAGAGTATTAAGACAGAATTTTTAGATAATGAAGACAGAATTACTTGGTGCAGCAGTGTTGGCTGGATGTAGTGTGAAGAAACAGCCAAAGTAAAAAATAGGAATATAAATCGATTTTATGGCTATAGTAGGTCGAAGATCGCTAATAGAAAGGAACTATAGAGGCGAGGGTGTACAGATATGATGTGGTAATTAGGCAGTGACAGGAAAGGATTAGTTGTAAGTGTATAGTACATTATAGGTCGATGATGGCTACAAACGACCGTAAGAAGCAAACTGGAAAAACCTGCGCGTCACGATGCGTGGCCGCCTCAGGCAAAAGGCATTGCAAGGACCGTAGGTGCCATGTCGAAGCAACAGGAGAAGCGACGAAAGGCGACCAGAAGGAGCAAAGGTTCATCCAAAATCCATCGGAAGGAGCTGAGGCAACAGGTAGATCGTGCAAGCTAGGAGAAGCGATGTAGAACGGCCGAAAGCACGAAGCAGCCAGGCCAGGGACGAAAATCGTAGAGAGAACGAAACGGAGCAGGCGGAGTACAGCGAGGAAGAAGCGGTGAGGTCAGGCCTCGCGAGGTCTTCAATGGCAAGCGTGATTCACGATACGTTTCTGTCCGAACGGCTGCATCCCCAAAGCGACGAACAGCCTAGATGTCTACGCGGGTGAACGGGCCGTCGAAACGGCGTCACGACCTGGCGACGAAAAACGCACCACACAAACGGACATTGACGGAACAGACCGCGGCTCAGCAGTACGCAGAAACGTGTTCCGTCGAGCGCGCGAAACGACGTGAGGAAAAGGGACGGGCAGAAGCGACGTTGACGAAACAGGCGTGACGGAAGCGAGCAAAAGGGGCGCACTCGAGCACAGACGTGAAGGTAGCGACGGAAAGGCGCTGAGCCGCGTACGCAGCGTAGAAATTCAGCGAGGAAGGGCCCCGCTGGAGTCGCGGGCCACCAGCAGCGAGAGCAACGGACCAGCCGCGCAGCGAAGAAAGAGAGGTGGACGAAGCGAAACAAATAGCGCTGAGAAGAAGACAGGACAGCGCGACGACGCGGAAGCGTAAAAGCAGGCGAATATAAAATTTTCCCTCGCGCTCGCACCACCGTAACACATACCAACCATTCTACCAAACACCACTGAAGTCGCACTCGCACACCAACGCGAGCTGCCAGTCTGCATTCTGCAACCATGGCGACGGCCACCACCAACAGCCCCACCGCCGCGGCAGCGCCGCACTTCCTGGTCGTCCCGTACCCGGCGCTGGGTCACATGATCCCGCTCCTCGACCTCGCCTGCCTCCTTGCGGCCCGCGGCCTCCGCCTCACCGTCGTCGCCACGCCCGTCACAGCCTCGCTCCTCGAGCCCTCCTCGCCGCGCACCCGGGCGGCGCCGTCCGCGCGCTCACTCTCCCGTTCCTCCCACCCAGCCTTCCCGCCGGCGTCGAGAGCGCCAAGGGCTGCCCGCCCGCGCTCTTCGGCGCACTCGTCGTCGCCTTCGCGGGGCTCCGCGGCCCGCTCGGTTCTTGGGTCCGCGCCCGCTCGAACACCCCGACCGCGTCGTTGCCATACTCTCTGACTTCTTCTGCGGGTGGACACAGCCGCTCGCGGCGGAGCTCGGCATCCCGCGCATCGTGTTCTCGTCGTCCGCCGTGTACGGCACCGCCGTGCTCCACTCGCTGTTGCGCCGGATGCCCAAGCGGGAGGACGAGAACGATGACGAGTGCCCGATCACCTTCCCGGACCTCCCGGACGCCCCGGCGTACCCTGGCGGCAGCTCTCGTTGCTGTACCGGACGTACAAGGAGGGCGACGAGGTCTCCGAGGCGGTCAGGAGCAACTTCCTCTGGAACCTGGATTGCTCGGCGTTCGTGTTGAACACGTTCCAGCGGCTCGAGGCGCGGTACCTGGAGGCTCCGCTCGCGGACTTGGGCTTCAAGCGCGTGCGCGCGATCGGGCCAGTGGCGCCGGACGCCGACGCCACCGGCAACCGCGGCGGCGAGACGGCCGTGTCCGCGGCCGACCTGTGCGCCTGGCTGGACAAGTTCACGGACAAGTCCGTCGTGTACATAAGCTTCGGGAGCATGGCGGTGCTGCAGCCGGCTCACGCGGCAGCGCTGGCCGCCGCGCTGGAGTGGACCGGCGCGGCGTTCGTGTGGGCTGTCGGGTCGGCGGCGACGCTCCTAGAGGGGTTCGAGGAGCGCGCAGCAGCAGGCGGCAGGGGCGCCGTGATCCGCGGGTGGGCTCCTCAGGTAGCCGCGCTGAGTCACCGGGCGGTGGGGTGGTTCGTGACGCACTGCGGGTGGAACTCGGTGCTGGAGGCAGCGGCGGCCGGGGTGACGATGCTGACGTGGCCCATGACGGCCGACCAGTTCGTGAACGCGCGGCTGCTCGTGGATGAGTTACGCGCGGCCGTGCCGGTATGCTGGGGCGGCCTCGAGACGGCGGCAAGCGCCGACGAGCTAGTGCGCGTGCTCGAAGCGACCGTCGTCGCGGGGAAGGGGAGCGAGTGGAGCGACGTGGCCGCACGGGCGAAGAAGCTCGCCGTGGAGGCTGCGGCGGCTGTGCGGGAAGGCGGCAGCTCGTGGCGGGAGGTGGAGGAGCTGGCGCGGGAGCTGCGCGAGCTCGGGGACGAGTCGAGATACTAGGTGGGGTGAAAAAGGCGCGCCGTACATGAGCATCGTTCAGAAACGGTGGCTGTTGCTTCGTTGCTGCTCGCATATATTCTTTGCGTTTTCGCGGGCAGCGGGGCTTTTTTTTGTGCTGATTTCTTCGAATTTGCGTGAATTCTTATCCGGTTCAGTCAGACTGGCTAATGTTTGGTTGGAAATAAACGCAGCAATGCAGGATCGATGGAACAGTTGTACAGAAGGGGCGCTTACTGCAGTAACTGCAACTGCAAGTAGATGCCACAAGTTCGGTTTTGTTTCGGTAGAATTGTGGTGCCTTTTCATTACACGGTTTAGAATTGTGGTGCTAGGCAGGTGGTCGGGGGAGGAGGACGGTGGCGGACAGGGGCGGCGGAGACCGAGGCGCAGGGAAAGGCAAGAGACGGCGGATAGCGGCGCCGGCAGGAGGCGGCGATTTGGCGCAAACTCTAGCACCGTCGTTGCGTGCTCAAGAGTTGGGGCCGTTTGGGGTGGGGTTGAATGGAGAGAGGAGGTGAGGGTTTCATCTTTTATACATGGTTTATAATATTTAAATACATGTATGGACTGTCTATTTGTAAGTTGTTTGAAATTTTCTTAAGTTTAAGTCACTTGTTGTGACCATTAGATCAATATCCAATCATATGTTATCTATTGGATCAATATTCAATCATATGACACACCAATCTTTACACAAATCTAATGATCACAACAAGTGACTGTCTATTTATAAGTTGCTTGAATTTTTTTTAAGTTTAAATCACTTGTTATAATCATTGAATCAATATCCAATCATATGGTATCTATTGGATCAATATCTAATCATATGACACACTAATCTTTACACAAATCTAATGGTCACAACAAGTAATTTAAACTTAAAAAAATTTCAGACAATTTAAAACTAGCAAAACCGATACATGAGGATTTGTCTATTTATAAGTTGTTTAACTTTCATGAGCAAAGCCTAAATTTCATCCTCAAAAGCCACCGGCTACCTAGTCGGCTTCCGGAAGCTTAGATGGGTAAGTTTCTATTTTTGTGTCTACGGACATGTTCACATGCAAAAAAATTATGCTCGAGCCCGTGTGCAATGAGATCGACTCACAATTTGTAACGACCTAATAAATTGCCGAGCCACCCAACTCCACAAACACACTAGGCCAACCTAAACACAATGCTCAAGCGGCGGTCCAACCACAAACACCCAACCCCTAGTCAAGTAGTCATAGAGATGGCGGATAGGCCACCAAAGCATAACATTGTTGGTCCACCTGTATGGCATAGTCCACATCAGAGTCATGATCGGCACGACACGCGGCCGGTGACAAGGATTAAATTTTTAATTATTGGTTTCACATTTATGTGGTTGTAAATCTCGAGGCTAACGACCACCGTGGCGTTAGAATCCCATAGGTCGCTCTACGAGTAACCCTGCCTGGGAGGGCTCTATACCCATTGCTCGACTGCATGATCGTCAGTAAAGACTTTGAACTAGTATTTGAACACAATTCCAAATATACTCCTTCCGTGTGAAGAATGAGACATGTGCTTTATTAGCCCCAAACCACACGATATTACATCCCTAAGTTACTGACAATAACTATATCACGGTTATCACGTCCCCTGACAACACCAACTGGTGATCAATTACTATCTCATTGACTGAAACTATCTCACCGACGATCGCGTCACTCCGAGAGAGTCTTCTCCAAGAGTAATCACACCTCTTCGCTAGTTATTTAAAGGTAGATGACGAACAACAAAGAGAGGCAAATTTTAGAAGATCGAAGAACACAAGACCTAGCGATTTGAAGACAATTGAAGCAATCAAGCAATACTCTCAATGTAATTAGGGCCAGTCTGTCGCCTTACTTAAAGCACCCCTGTAATAGCTAGTTTATTACAGTAAAGAGCAACCCCAGTCACCTCTAAGAACTCTTAGCCATTTTTCTCTTATTATTTTCGTAAAATCGGTGACTCGATCGTCGACAGCTGGCGTCGTCTATGGGGGAAGAAGGCGTTGAGTTTTTGAAGATTTCTTCGCTCAGCATCCTCATTCTCCCTTCATTCTTTTATCGCTTATGCGATTATGGCAGGAACCTGGGATGAGAAGAATTGGTTCGGCTTGGCGGACTACTCCGATTTCAACATGGACGTATGCATCCGCGCCATGGAACATGACGCAATGTCGTCGTCATCCTCTTCCGTCGTAGGCTCTCCACTCGCCGAGACCGACAAGATTGACCGGATGGAAGAAGACTCACTACCAATGGTGCCCCAAGAGGAATCGGTCCCTCCGACCAGTTCGGAATGTCTGAATGCCTCTACAAGCCTGGTTCTTCCGACCGACAAGAACGGCGACAAAAGCTCAGCACTGCGATTGGAGGGTCAATGTACTCTCAATACGATCATGGGCGACCGATATTCGCCGACGGCTCCTAGATATTCTAGGGGCCAACCAACACCTGGTGACAGTGACAATGAAGTTGTCACCGGTCGAAGGCTAGGTAAGGATGATCAAACTCAGCCTACAATCGGACATCCGCCAGATCAAGCTGAGTTCACCACAAAGCCCACCAGAGGTGTTAATCTCCGACTGCTCCCCCTCATGGAGGTTCCTTGCTGAGGCAGTGGAAGGCTCACCCTTAGTTACGATGGGAGCTCGTCGGTAGACCGCTGTTGGAGGCACGAGGTTAACATAATCGGTGATACCAATCAAGATACCGTGCACAGTCCTCCACAGCGTACCCCGCCAGCACTAGTTAATGGAAATAGCACGAACACTCAAGTACCGTCCCAAGATGTCGGAGGTACGGGAACTCGTGGACATCAATTAGTTAATTCACTTGTTTCTACCCCCATTGCACATAAGGGGTCGAACGGGCAAGCCAGAAGGTCAGAAGGGAATTCGAGCCATCAAAACCTTCATCGTAGGAATCCTCCAAGACCTTCGGTAACAATTCAAAACCTGCAACAAGTTTGTGATGTTTTAAATAATCTGGATCCTACTCTGGCAGAGACTCCAGGATATGTTTAACTTGCAGGGCAAGTATTGGAGATCCTCCAATAGACCATGCAGCGTACAGAAATGTACCGATAACAAAGGAACTCGCTAAGTGATACTTTGACTTCATCCCATTGTCCCTCTCTTAGTAGGGGTCAGCCTAGTCAGGCTAGAGACCATTCGGTACCAAGGCCTTCTCGAAGATTCCAACAAGGGAGTCACGAGGGAATACGGCTCTTCCATGCAGCCACTCCTCCCCTCGTCACGAGGAGCTACTGTTTGGTTCGAGAGATCTTCGACATCACCTGAACTAGGCAGTCAGTCGAAGAGGTCATACCAATGTCCACGACAGGATTGGGACACGGATGTTCGGTATGCAAACCCAAGGAATCATCACCAACCATTACAATTCGGCACATTTCCAAAAAGGTGCCATGACTTGATTACGTCGTCGAGTATTCTCGGGGCTCCAAGCAATACATTGGCGGACAAGTTTCGACCAACAAACATGGAGAAATTCGATGGGACTCAAAATCCATTGGAATTTCTCCGGATCTACACTCACCGCCATCGAGCTCACGATGGTGATGACAATGTGATGGCAACCATCGCCCATGGTACTTGAAGGATTTGTCCAGTCCTGGTTGCTCAACTCACGGTGGATCAATCTACACTTAGGAGCAACTCTACAACCTCCTGATAGCAAACTTCCAGGGGACATATGATCGCCCTAGAAAGAAGGATGATCTTCATCGGATCCGGCAAGAACCCAATGAAACTCTATGACAGTACATTAAGAGGTTTAGCCAGGTTCAAATTTTGATTCCTGAGGTCGCGGATTCCTCTATTATCCAGGCTTTTAAAGCTAGATTGAGGAATCGAAGGTTTACGAAGGACATTGCTATGAATCCTCCATGAACAACTGTCGAGCTCTTCAACATGACTGACAGGTATGCAGCTGCTAGTGAGGCGGTCGAATGGAACAAAGTCATCAATCAAAAAGAGAAAATCCCTCAACTTAGCCTAGATAAACCAAAGAAGAAGCATATCGGAACAAGGCAAAAGCTCCGACCGATCAATAAAAAAAGAATAAGAAGTGGTTTCCACTTCATCAGGCGACAGGGTATGATCTGCGCACTTATCGAGCCTGACAAAAAAGCTAGAGGACTATTATGCAGGTAAAGGACCTTTCCCTTCCATACATGATCTTGGAGAGCCAGGCTCCAAGAAGGACAAGTATGAAGATGAAGAAATGGACTACCAGGAGCCACAACACACCGTCGATATGATCTTCGACGAATCCTCCTTATACGAGTCAAGGCGTCATCTGAAGGCTGTGGAGCGAGAAGTGAACCTCGCCGAGTCTTTGATCACCATCAAGCCATCCAGGTGGTCAGAGACAGTTATCTCCTTCAGCAAAGAAGACTGACACATCCCTTCAACTCGACCAGGTAGGTTCCCTATTGTTGTAGAACCTACTATTAATAACTGTAAAGTTAATTGAGTTCTGATAGATGGTGGTAGTTCTTTAAATATTCTATTTATGGGAAGAAATGCAGATTCCTAGGTCAAAAGTGAAGCCTGTGAAATATGCCTTCCATAGCATAGTTCCAGGATCTACTGCTAAACCGATAGGGCAACTCTCCCTGCCGGTCACGTTCGGAAGGCCAGATAACTTTCGAGCAGAGAAAATTCCATTTGATGTAGTAGATTACGAAACTGCATACAATGGAATTCTTGGTCGTCTGACATTGGCAAAGTTCCTGATAGCTACGCACTACGGCTACTAGCGTTTTAAAATGCTAGGGCCAAAATAGGTTATTACTGTTCAAGGGGATAGAAAGATGGCATACACATGCGATCGCAAATCCCTAGAACTGGTCGACGAACTTCCGACTAGGGATACTAATCCACTTTCCATGTAGGTCAAGCACTTGAGACCAAGGATGGCCCCAAAGCCTTCCGATCAGACCAAAGAGGTTCCGATTGACAAAGGCGCTTCTTTGGAAGGTTTCAAAACATCATCTGGACCCAAAAAGGTACTGGTCGGGGCAGGTGTCACAGCCCCATTTTTATTAAATGGGATTTAGATGCATCTTATAAACATTTCATATCATTTCCGGAGCATGTGCATAAATTTTTGCATTTCAAAATTTTCAAATCAAGAATAAGCCTCAAACTTGAACCAAAGTTCCAAAAGAAATTGAAATAGATGCTTATTATGATCTCTGGAAAATAATTTATTCAAATACTACAAAAATTATCATGAATTAATATGATTTTTGTCAAAATTTTAGAACTAAACTTGACATAGAGAAAAAGCTATGTTCAATTAATAAACATCATTTGTAAAGGATTTTAAATCAAGCAATTAAATCATAAATAGTGTGTTTATAAAATTTATATGGGGTCTATATCATCTCAGTAGCCTCTCTTAAAATTGTTGGATTTTTTATACATTTATTTGCTATTTTTAACTCACTGGTCAAACTAAAGGAAACTGAATTCCGTTTGGTCAACCAGTTTAACCTAACCCAACTGTTCAAACTGTCCGAACTGAACTCGTGACTTGTTCGGACCGATCCGTTTGTCCGAACCATTTGGCTTGACTAGACCGAACCTTTCCAACCGAACCCAAACCAAATCGATCCGGTCCCACTACACCGCACCTCACTCCCACTGACCTGCGCCCTCTTCGCCAGGGTCATTTTCTCCTAAGCGGCACCAAGGCCATGCAGCAGCTCGCCTGGGACACGCGCCACCCATGCCGTGCGCCTCCGCGCCAGCTTGCCCATGCCATCACCTCGAGTTCGCCTAGCCCCTTCCCGGCCTTTCCTACCTTCCTCTGCTACTCTCTCCTTTCCCCACTACTACAAAACAAGCCTATAGTGGACGCCTCATCACAGACGGTTCCAAAGGAACCGTCTGTGTTGAACTTATACAGACGGTCACTTAGGAACCGTCTTTTCCACCGTTTGTGATATGTCATTATCACAGATGGTTTGTAAATAAAACCGTCTGTGATACTTAACAGACGGTTTTATCCTTGAACCGTCTGTAATATGCTATTATCACCGACGGTTCTTTAATAGAGCCGTCTGTGATACGGTACGAATTTCATAGACGGTTCTGTTTACAAACCGTTTGTGATAATTAGATATCGCATACGGTTCTATCATGGAACCGTCTGTGAAATATCACAGACGGTTCCATGATAGAACCGTATGTGATATGCCTTTCAATCCCTTCGTCTCCCGCGCGAGTGTCTCTTCATCTCTTCGTCTCCTGCTCCAGCTTTACTACTTCTTTTATATAAATAGACATCCCTTATGAAACGGATTTCTCACGAACCTCCTTGATATCACCTTTTCCACAAACTCCAAATGGCTTCTTCCTCTCTTGTTTCGGCTGTAGTGGCCTACATTTTGGTTGTGTACTCGCACCTCTCTGGTTGCAACCTGGCCCAAGCTGCGGACAAGGCGTCCGTTCGCAATATAATCCGTTGTAGGTCCTCCCATCTACCAGAGACCATAACGGCCATCATCTGTCGATTGGAGCTCCTCCTCCAACAGACCAGTGCGAGGCTCTCCCGCATCCGGCGAGTAAACCTCGTCGTGGAGATTGTCCTATAGAACTATTTGGTCCGCACCGAGGATGCAGCCAGAGAGTCGAGGACGACCTCGACATTACAGGAGAGCGGTCCGCCTAGCCGAGACTCGGAGACCGGGGTTGATGGCCTCAGGCTATATGGGACTTGATTACGAGTCCGAATATCTACAAGAGGAAATTGAGCGTGAAAGGTCACGGTGGAGGCGTTTGGTGAGACGATCACGATCCCGCCCCTACAAGCCGACGAGAAGGCGTGCGAAGATTTGAAGACTAAGATAGGATCGCCATCCTTTTTATAAATGCGTGATGTAAAAACGATATAGCGATCTTTTTATCTATCTTCGTGATGTAAAATGATATGATCTTTTTTATCTATCGTCTGTGATGTAAAAACAATATGGTCTTTTTTATCGTCTGTGATGATATGGTCTTTTTTATCATCTGTTTATTACTGGGCAATTCATTTTAGTAATTTCGTACGCTATCACAGACGGTTCTATGAAGAACCATCTATGATAATATCCTCATCACAGACGGTTCCATGAAGAGCCGTCTGTGTTGAACTTATACAGACGGTTCCATGTTGAACCGTTTGTGATATCCTCTATATCACAGATGGTTCGTAAGTAGAACCGTCTATGATGTACACAGACGGTTTGTAATAAGAACCGTCTGTGATGTGAGTATATCACAGACGGTTCTATTTACGAACCGTCTGTGATATATTCACATCACAGACGGATGGAAATAAGAATCGTCTGTGATATGCCACCCCTATAAATATCAGGACCCGACAGACCTGCCCTAGCGCCTCTGGCTTGAGAAGCTTTGCTCTGTGGTGGTTGTAGGAGGTTTGCTTGTTTTGCTTGCCTTGTTCTTGGTTGTGGGTTGCCCTAGCAACTTATGGCTATTTGGCTTGCATATTGCTTGCTTTGTGAGGCTTGGCTTTGGTGGTAGCTCTCAGTTTTTGGTGTTGTGAATGAGTGCTTTGTTTCGGCAGTGGGTGTTTTGTGAGAGGGATAAGCTTATGGGGGAGGTGCATTTCGGCTGTGGCTCTTCTCTTGCCCTGTCCACTTAAGTCTCACATTGCACTGTGGCCTGGAGGAGAAGGTCAATGAGGAATCTCGCGGGATATTTGGAATTTTCGTCGTGAGCTCCGAGGGTAACGATCTGTAACTCTTTATATTTGCTCTAGGTTAATCTTTAATCAATTTTAGTGTATTTGGTTAATTGGAGGAGTAACGTATTTGCAGTTTATTAATATAATTTAACACTACTAATTGTTACGTGCGTGGCGTAGATGGACCGAAACTGGATGTACGGTGCGAACCGTGTGAGTGAAGAGTACATTAATGACGTGATTGCTTTTAAAAGAGCCGCGGAGCAAGATATGTTGAATAAAGGGATAGAATTTATGTACTGTCCATACATTTATTGCGGTAATTTGAAGATTTTTAACAACCGGGCGCAGATCGTAGGACACTTGATTCGAAGGGGTTTGAAAAAAGAGTATACATGCTGGACCAGTCACGGTGAAGAGCAGATTATACAGGAAGTTAATAATGACGATATCGCCGAGGAAGTTAATAATGATGACATCGCCAAGGAAGTCAACGATATGCCGGATGTGGACTGTACTTTTGATGAGGATAGGTCGTACGATCACAATCTGGATCAGATGCTACGTGATGCAGAAGGAAACTACACTGAGAGAGAGTTTTTTAAATTCGAGCGCTTAATGGGAACTACAGTTTTATCCAGTGGCTCAAGAAGGACATCGCCCTAGACCCTACAGTGTCGCTGTAGGATCAAGGATAACCGATTAGAGGGGGGTGAATAGGAGGTTTCTAAATTTAATCAACCAAATTAAACTTAAAGTAGAGAAGTTCTAGCAATTATTTCCTAACACAATATAATGAAGGAACTATCAAGCAACTTACTACAAAACAATCTAATTGTCAATACTAGATATAATTCTAACTAAGCAATTTAACACAAGATATATGCTAGAATTGTAAATGCGGAATAAGTAAAGACAAGAAGTAACCACAAATGAGACAATGAAGTTTTTCCCGTGGTATCGAAGACTTGCCGGTTTTCACTAGTCCACGTTGAGGAAGCTTGACCAAATCAAGCCGACTCCACGAATTAAGCCTTTCCTCGATCACTATTGGTTGTTCTTCCTCCGCTCCGGAGATGATGAACACCGAACCACTCACAATCTCGGCATCAGGCCTCTTCACAATCTTCTTAAAGAGATCACCGTGCAATCACCGCCAAGCCGTCTAGGAGTTCGGCAAAACTCCAAGAGTAACAAATCAATGACCTTCGCTTGACGACACTCAAGTGCAAAATGATCAACTAGAATGAGTGAATGCACTTGAATGAGCTCAACCTCTCAAAGAGTGCACAAGTGAATTTGAGGAGTTGAATGAATGCTCAAGGCTCTAAGGATGTTAAATGTGGTCTAGCACTCTGTCCTTGAGCAGGTGGAGGGGTATTTATACCCCCCACCAACAATTATAACCGTTGGAGAAGAAAACTCAACTTTTCAAAGATCATGCGGTATTACCGCTAAATACCGAGCGGTACTACCGCACTTCTCCAACCACCACCAACGACTATAACAAAGGGCATTAAATGCTCGACATAGCCGTTTTACTCGCACCGCGCAGATACCGCCATGCAGTTGAGCGGTACTATCAAGATCGGTCATACCAAAGCAAGTGCGGTACTACCGCTTTCTCGAGAATCAAAACGGTGCGCATCAAAAACATACCGCTTCAAGGTCGGAATGACCGGCATGCGGTAGTTCCGCTTAAAAACTGCGGTACTACCGTAGTCCGGTCATACCGCTTGGACACTTGCGGTACTACCGCCCAGAGGGTTTGAACTCCGAACACAAAAAGATGTCTCTCTGGAAAAAACATACCGCCAAGTAACAATCGGAACAACCGGGGTGCGGTAGTACCGCACTATGAGCCCGGTTGTACCTTTTAGCGGTAGTACCGCGCAACCAACGCCGGTACTACCGATTATCCTGACAGATCAACCTTGACATTTCAAAATAAAAACCATATGCATGCATGATACTAAATTGATCCATAAAGCATAAGAGCATGCTATCAAGCTACTAGACATGATCTCTCTTAATAGTACGGTATTTAATCCTATAATCCGGTCTTCCAACCATTCCTCCTAAGACCGGTAAAATGTAAAAAGATCCAAAACTACTTGTACCTCATCTTTGATCCATATTTGATCTTCATAGAGTCCTTTAGCATGCATCTTCAAGATCATATCCACCAATGGAACTAAACCTTGTAAATACTTAACAAACCAATAAGTCCCATATTCACATATTATCATTAATTACCAAAACCAATTTTTAGGGACCTAGATGCTTTCAGCCGCCTCAACCTTTGATAACTCCACCCCAACCATCTCGACACGATCATGCCTCTCCAACAGGACCCAAGAAGGACATCGCCCTGGACCCTGCAGTGCCGGCTCAAACTTTGATGACTCCACCCCAACCATCTCGACATGACCATGCCTCTCCAATAGGACCCTCCATGACTAAACCTCAACCTTCGCTTCAGAAGCCCGCCTCATCGGTTCCCGTGGAGATGACACCGAACGAACAAAAAAAGCGTGCCACCGTATCGGTTCCCGAGTCGTCTCATAGGAAGACGCGTAGTGGGCAAGTCGTTCAGGACAAATCGAAATCGAAGAACATTAAAGCGCTTCCGCCTCCTAACCCTAAGAAATACTCTTTCGGAAGTCCGTTGGCGACAACCACAGTATTAGCCTACGCTAGATTAGGTTGTCAGAGTTTGCATACCTGGTACTTGCACAAGACCAAAGAGAAAGGGTGCGCCGATGGAATCACCGTCGATACACTGAGGAGTATTTCCTCCACGAGCCGGCCTCGCCGTGGGCTTCACGACTTATTCGACCTATTCAACCTCAAAGCCCTCGATGCCTCACTTCTACGATGCTGGACACTGTAAGTGTGTACAATCAAGTTCTACATTCATGTAATACCGATTAATATAACAACTCATTGCTTATGTATAGATATATGATTAAAAATGCCCAGCGATTGAAAGAACTGGTGGGTTTCCTCGACCCACACATGGTCTCTGAGCAAACCATCTTGGCAGACGCATCCTACGTCGAGAAATAACAGGATTGCTTGCTCAAAACGACAAGGACTACATAATGGTGCCCTACAACCAGAAGTAAGTGCTTCACTACTTGCTATACAAATTTCATTTATACTTTATACGCAGCACGAACTTAGGTTTAATGACTATAGCGACATACATGAGTAGGCACCACTGGATCCTTTTAGTCATTATACCAAAGAGGAACCAGGTACTATACCTTGATTCCCTAGTCAAAACAAGCCACGACTTCACCCTTGTGCAAGGAGTACTCGACAGGTGTGCTCATTTCCTCCATACATAACTCTATTGTAGTCTTCCTTCATTTGAAATGGCCGAGGTTAACTTTTTGGAAACATGTAGGTCGTTCATCTCCTATGTTGCCGAGGAGGGCTATACAAGGGAACGAACGCCACACTTAATCACAGGACGTGATTTCCAGTACGTGCTACAACACAATAATCCTATATCATACTTCGTAATAATGTGTCTCGAACTGACTATACCTATATATGTAATTCTATTTTTGCAAAGGTCACAAGAAAAAGCGTAAGAATGTGCATTCTACGTTTGCCATCATATGCAGATTCTCATGAGTGCTAAGTTGAAGGATCCCGAGGTTGGTCAGTCTCGCAATAATTATTTCCTAATTATAAATTTAAATATATATGCTTACTACTTTACTCTTGCTAGCTACAGGGTTTGAATATAGATTTAGATTCACTCGTTCAGAGAGAGATCTCGGATGTTCGAGGGAGGCTCTGCACCTTCATCATGACGGATATCATTGACGCCGACGGAGAGTTTCACTACTCCATCAACACCGCTGAACGACTTTGAAACAATTGATTCATTAATTGTAATTCACTTTGAATAGTTATAATTCAATAGTACTCTATCGACCATATTTGATATATATTCGTTTGTAATTGATTTTGAGTTATAAATGATCACTTTGAGTTGTCAACGATTGATTCATCTGTGATGTATCTATTTTCTGCCTACTTGTTTTCAGAGGGCATGGCTAGCAATTCCTGATGCTAGCCGAAAATAATAATAAAATAGTTAGGCTGAAAGAACTACCACAGACGGTTTGATTGATTAAGCAATGTCGTGATATCCACATATCATAGGACGGTTCTAGTTACCAACCGCTCGTGATATGTGGATATCACTGCACGTTTAATAATCAAACCGTCTGTGATATCCACATATCACGTCTGTGATATGTGGATATCATAGACGATTATAATTAGAACCGTCTGTGATATGTGGCGGTTGGTAACTAGAACCGCCTGCGTGATATGTGGATATCACGCAGTTGCTGGAATTTAGAACCGTCGTGTTGTGACTTATCACGATGGTATTTTAACCGCCCGTGATAACCGCCGATTATCACGGATGTACAAAACACGCGGTTGCCTGTAATATCTCGAAATTAACCCTTGAGGGTCTATGCGTAATTAGATAAAAAGGGTGCATGAAAACGAAATATTTTAGAGTTTTAGGAGGAGTTGGTTTGTACCGGTTAAAAGGATCGTGAGGAGAGTGGTTTCTAGAAACCCTAGTAGTTTTTCTTTATTTCTCCGTCCGCTGCTGCTCCATCTTACCTTCGCAGTGTGGAAGCCACCACAGCACTGGCCTGCCCGCCTGAGCGCCGCTCGCGCATTTGCTCGCCCTCCGCGCGCAACCGCCGCTCGCAACGCCGCCGCCACGCGCCGCGTGCACTGATTTTATTCTTGCGCGCCGCCTACCCGCGCATAGTCGCCGCCTGCGTGTGCGTGTTGGTCGTCGTTGCGCAAGGGCCTTTGCAACCACGTGCTACGGCGTCACCGCAGTTGGTTCGCCCGTAAGTGTTGCGTTTATTCATTAATTACTCTGCTGATATTTGGCACCAAGTGCGTGCTGCATGCATGAGGTTTAATCATTGGAGAAGTAAGAGAGAGGGGAATTAGATAATGCTAATTAATTAGTAGTTAACTAGTGGCCACGTAGCATTGTATGCTTTGTATGCATTAACTAGTTAGGCCATGTTGTTTTAGAAGCAAGCGAAACCGTGAGCCCTTCCAAATCTGGATTGGCTGCTAGTACTAGCATTAAACTAACAGTGCTGCGTTAGTGGTTGATTGGTTTGGTGCACTACTAGGATTATTTTATTTGAGGTAGTTAGGAGAGAGGTTAGATAGTGCTGCATGCAGGCTTGATTAGGAAAAAATATATTAATTGATAGGGTGCATGTGCTTTATTAATTAGATTAGTAGGGAAGAGAAAGAATTAGAAAGTGCATTTATTAGTTAATTAGTTTTGTCCCGTAGCAATGCATGCATGCTTGAACAGAAACATGAGGTCTTTCCAGGAGTAGTTAGCTAGTGCTGCATGCTTCATATATGTGTATTCCTTTGGGAATACGCTAGAGAGACTAGCGAATTATATCTGCTTCTAGTTTTGTTTTTGGTCTAGTATTGCTATCTTAGAATGCTTGCTAAATATATTCGGTGGGGGATTGGTCCCTGGCAAGCACCCTCTTCACATCCACCGTGCTCACGCGGTTAAGGCAAGTACCACGATGGATGGAATTAATGTGTTTGAATGGCTTTGTTTGCTAAGATTATTATGTGTTGTTCAAAGATGTTCATGTGATAGAGTTAATTATGAGCATATGTGTTTTTCATGATTGCTAAGATTATTATGAATGTTAATATTCATATTTTCTAGTGTAATGAATTATGTGCTATTCATGAATGCTTGTAATATGAATAGGTTTATTCATATGCAATGTTGATATGAATGCTTGTTTATGGTGATATAAGATTTCATGCATATACATCAGATGGCATATTGTAGCTTGGTCATGTGATGACCAAGCATTTTTGAGGTCCCCGTTATGATTATGACGGGCTAAAGGTCCCTATGCTCGTGGAGCATAGGCTTAGGTCCTCATACTTGTGGAGTATGGGCAATGGTCCCCGTGCGGATGGCACGAGCATGGGTGTGTATCGACGGATGCACGCCTGCATCGTGTAAAATGCAAAAGAGAGAGAAAGTTAAAGAGCATTTTGAGCATATTACATAGCATGAGTATGTATTATTTTTGGTGTGTAGTTTTGTGGATAATGATTGATGAATTACCATTATGTATGTTGTTGATGTCATGTATTGTACTTGCTGAGTCTTTGGACTCACTTTTGTTTTTTGTTGTGCTTTTAGGTACCACTTGCAAGAACGGTATGCATGGGAGGGAGTAGGCTCGTCTTGGATTCACTCACTACCACACGTTTTTTTAAAGTTGAATAACATTTAGATGGTACCTTAATAATAAGCTTAACCGCTTAAGGACTTATTATGGTTATGCCGCTTGCATTGGATTATTTGTAATAATGAGAGTAGCATATTTTGGATATCCTTGTTTATGCTTTAGTTGATTAGCATATTTTGAACGCTTTGATGAATTTCGATGTTAGAATATTGTCTTTGATATATATGATTGTTGGAACCTCCGTATAGTTAGCTATACAAAGGAGGTCCCACGAAATTTAGAATTATGTCTTGTGCTTAAATTGGTTATCATGTTTATTTAGTAGCATTCCGTGCTCACGTTGGGTGAGGGTACAGATTGGTATCGAGAGCGGTCAGAGGTCCGTGGTTCTTGAAATATTAATTTTGACACACTAAGCACAATAGGTGGGATTGGGTTTTGCATTGCATATACGCTTCCATTGTTTAACATAGTTGGATGTGTGCTTAATGTTTGAATTTGTGCTTGTTTGTGTTGTTTAGCAATGGTAAGGGTAGAGGCCGTGGTCGTGGTCGTGGTCGGTAGGGTCTTTGGTCGAGGCCGTGCAATGCCCCGCCCGATGTTGTAACTCAGAATGGGAAGCTAGGTCCATGGGATCGGAGGAGGAGGTCGCCAGCGGTTCAAGGGAACCAGAGCTCCACTAGTTGTACCTATTGCTGCCTCGTGGTGGTTCCTACGGTGGTTGCTATGGGATTGCATCGTGGAATGCCCCACGATCGATACCTTTGATGGTCGGGCACACCGATTGACGCGCTAATTGGTCTGCGCACACAGAGAGGCACTTGGGAGCGCCGGGATTGACTTGAGTTGAGGGCTCGGGCCGTTGCCTTCCAGTGAAGAAGCGAGTGGATCTTTGGTGGAAGGAGTCCCATCACCGAATCTGCGCTCATGGACCAAGAACTTGGGAGCTGTTTGTGGAGCGATTCAGAGGAGGTTCTATCCACCTCATTTGTGGAGAGGATGGAGGTATCATTGAACAATTATAAGCGAGGAAAGATGTCGGTGAGAGTAATGGCGGGTTTCAACAACTTAATCCGCTCACTACCGGCTATGGCTACCAATGAGGCGGAGAAGGCTAAGAAGTTTCGCAGAGGGCTCAGCGGGAGTTTCTGTCAAGTGTTGGGGGCATTAGAGTCTGCGACTTTAGCTCCCAGTAGAGCAAGCCGTGGGCATGGAGTTAGAGATGCGGCTTGGGGAAGAGTTGCAAGGTACGAGTGGTACCGTGGTTTCGAGGTGCGGTGGCAATCAAAAGAGGAGCTTTGGAGGAAGTGGGTCATCCACAAGCCCGCTTCAAGAAATTCAAGGCCCACGGAATTCTTTTTAAGTCCAGTTCACAAAGTCGCACTATCCTTCACTTCGACCGCCGCCGAGTGCTCCCTATGCTTCGTCCGGCCCTGTGGCAAGGTATGAAATGCTTCAAGTGTGGCAATGAACATCGTGCTTGAGTGTACTTGGGTGGTTTATGTCGACCTTTGTGGTCGGGAGGGCCATAAGGCGTTGGTTTGTTGGCGGAATCCCGCTAGTATCATTAAGTGGGAGCCAGTTCAAGCGTTAGCACCAGTGCCAGCTGCTTCTTCTCAAGGATCTGTGCAGATGTTAGCAGCTACTCCTACTCAGTCTTGGATGCAGCCTCAGCCATACTACCCTACTCCTGGAGGGATCCCACCACCAGGGTATTTTTGGCCGCCTACTCCCACAGCACCGTTTCCAGTTGTGGCGCCTTCAGCACCTCCGGTAGGTCTTGCACCTCCATACCAGGGTGTTGGGGCTCCCACCACCCCAGCATCAGTTTCTTATGCCATGCCGACTGCTGAGTCGGTGGGTCGTCCCGATGTGGTGACAGGTACGCTTCTGGTGGACTCAGTGAAGGCATTTGTTTTGTTTGATTCTGGAGCTACTTTCTCTTTTGCATCGTTAAAGTTTGCTAGCTGGGCAAATTTGAGTATGCAACATATAGCTCAGTCTGTTCTAGTTAATTCGCTTGAGGGAATTCTTTCCAGTTCCGCAGTCTGTCCTGGTTGTGTGATTTCTTTAGATGGGGAAGACTTTATTGCTAATCTGATGGTTATGAAGATGGAGTCGTTTGATGTTATTTTGGGTATGGATTGGTTGCATAGTTACCATGCTATCATATCTTGTTTTTGGAAGACAGTAACCTTGCAAGCTCCATCTGGGCAAGAGATAGTTTTTCAGGGTAGTGCCCCCTCTTACTCACTTTGTGTGCTGGCTAGTCTATTTCCTGGTAGCTGAGTTCATCTTTGACTACTGCAAGTATTCCAATGGTTCGGGAATTTTTGGATGTATTTCCAGCGGATTTGCCAGGGATGCCTCCACCTCGCCCAGTAGAGTTCAGGATTGATTTAGTACCGGGTGCTCAACCGGTTTCCATGACCCCATACCGTCTGGCTCGTCCTTTTCAGGAGGAATTAAAGAAGCAGTTGGATGACCTAAAAGTGAAAGATCTTATTCGTCCTAGTGTGTCTCCGTGGGGAGCTCCTATTCTATTCACCAAGAAGAAGGATGGTAGTTGGTGCATGTGTATTGATTACCGTGCTCTCAATCAGCTGACCATTAAGAATAAATATCCTTTGCCTCGCATTGAAGATTTATTTGATCAGTTGAGAGGGGCCAAGGTATTTTCAAATATTGATCTCCAGTCAGGATACAATCAGATTCCTGTTCGAAAGGACGATATTGAGAAGACGACGTTCTCCACAAAGTATGAGCATTTTGAATTTAAAGTTATGTCTTTTGGACTAACGAATGCCCCTGCTGCTTTAATGGAAACCATGAATAGGATGTTACATGAGTATCTGGATGATTTTGTAGTCGTCTTTATTGATGATATTTTGATCTATTCAAAGATCAGGCGCATCATGGGTGTCATCTGAGGCTTGTGCTGGAGACGCTAAGAGAGAATAAGTTTTATGCTAAGCTAAAAAAGTGCGATTTCTGGATGTCTGAGGTGGGATTCTTGGAGCATGTCATCAATGATAAGGGAATATCAGTTGATCCGAGTAAGATTTCCACAGTGGTAGAATGGGGAAGACGACCAATGTCAAAGAAGTGAGAAGCTTCCTTGGTATGGCAAGATATTATCGGCGATTTGTGCAGGATTTCTCCATCATTGCCAAGCCTTTATCCAGGCTCACACAAAAGGATGTGAAGTTTCGGTGGGATGATGATTGTGAACGCAGTTTTCAGACCTTGAAAGAAAAATTGGTGGATCGCCTCTGTTCTCACGGTCCCCGAGCCTGGGAAGCGTTTCACGGTCTACTCTGATGCTTCTCGAGTTGGATTGGGTTGTGTCCTCATGCAAGATAGTAAGGTTTTAGCTTATGCGATGAGGCAATTGAAGAAACATGAGCAGAATTACTCAACCCACGATTTAGAGTTGGTTGCTGTAGTGTTCGCCTTGAAACTTTGGAGGCACTATCTATATGTCTAGACTTGTGATGTGTTTACTGATCACAAAAGTATTAAATACATTTTTACACAGAAGGATCTGAATTCGAGGCAGTGTAGATGGCTGGAGCTGATCAAGGATTACGATATCACAATTCAGTACCATCCTGGCAAGGCCAATGTGGTGGCTGATGCTCTTAGTCGCAAGGCGACGCCTGCTACTCTGGATTGCCTTATTGCTGATTTTGACCGCATGGGGATATCTTATTGCTATGTAGGCACGACACGTGTTGAGACATAATTGATCTTAGAGTTAGCCATTCCGGAGCGGGTGCGGGAAACACAATGTAATGATCGCCATCGCAGCTGGTCGAAAGCGCCGGATATGGACAAAGAAGGGATTTCAGTTTGGATGGGTCTGGTGCATTGCGGTTTAAGGGTCGTCTTTGTGTGCCACAGAAGGCAGAAGTAAAAAATGATATCTTGAGGGAGGCACATCGTACCCCGTATACTGTTCATCCGGATGAGACAAAGATGTACCGTGATCTGAAGCAGAACTTCTGGTGGAAAAGAATGAAAGTTGATATTGCTAATTATGTAGCCTCTTGTGAAGTCTGTCAGCAAGTGAAGGTAGAACATAAGAGTCCTACAGGGTTATTGCAGCCATTGGAGGTCCATCAATGGCCTTGGGGTGATATCTCTGTGGACTTTGTGGTGGCGTTACCTCGATCGTCGCGAGGAAAGGATGCAGTGTGGGTGATAGTGGATCGATTCAGCAAAACAACGCATTTTATTCCTATCCGCACGACCAACTCAACGAGCAACTTGGCCCCTATCTATGTGCGCTTGATTGTGAGATTGCACAGTGTACCCAAGACCATCATCTCCGACAGAGATGCCAAGTTTGTCTCCAAGTTTTGGGAGAGTTTGCAGAGTACACTGGGTACCCAACTCCGTCTTAGTACAACATTTCATCTACAGACAGATGGACAGTCAGAACGCACCATTCAGACCATGGAGGACATGTTGCGGTCCTGTGTTTTGTCTTGGAAGGGTAGTTGGGAAGATCATTTGCCTTTGGCGGAATTTGCTTATAATAACAGTTATCATTCAAGTATTAAAGCCGCACCGTTCGAGGTTTTGTATGGGTGTAAATGCAGGTCACCACTTTGTTGGGATGCAGTGGGTGAGAAGGCAGTCTTGGGTCCGGATTGGTACAGAGGATCGTTGAGCAAAGCGACCCTAGTGAGGCGAGACCGCTTGCAGCTCAAAGCAGCGTAAGAGTTATCTTTGATGTGAGGAGACGAGATCTAGAATTTGCAGTGGGAGATCAGGTGCTCTTGAGAGTATCTCCCACAAAGGGTGTGGTGAGGTTTGGTACCAAAGGGAAGCTTAGCCTGAGGTACGTTTGACCGTTCTCGATTATTGCAAGAATTGGGAAGTTGGCTTACCGCTTGGACCTTCCTAAGTCCATGCGTGGGGTTCACAATGTGTTTCACGTCTCGATGCTGAGAAAGTTTTTGAGAGACCCAGAGCATGAGATTTCATTGGAGCCGCTGACTATTGAGCAAGACCTCACATTTGAGTCGCGCCCAGTGCGTATTCTGGAGAGATCCAAGCGAGTGCCGAGGCACAAGACGTTGGTATACGTCAAGGTGCTGTGGACGCATCAGACCGAGAGAGAGGCGACTTGGGAGTTGGAGTCTCGCATACACGAGCAGTATCCGGAGTTGTTTACGTCGGGTACGTATGATTTGTTGTTTAATTTCAGTTGTGGTGGTTCTTTCGTATAGAACGGTGAGTAGAATTCGGGGTCGAATTCTGTTAAGGGGGGTAGAATGTAATATCCTGAAATTAACCCTTGAGGGTCTATGCGTAATTAGATAAAAGGGGTGCATGAAAACGAAATATTTTAGAGTTTTAGGGAGGAGTTGGTTTGTACCGGGTTAAAAGGATCGTGAGGAGAGTGGTTTCTAGAAACCCTAGTAGTTTTTCTTTTATTTCCTCCGTCCGCCGCCGCCGTTCCATCTTACCTTCGGCCGTGTGCGTGGAAGCCAGCCGCGAGCACTGCCGGCACCGCCGCGTGAGCGCCTGCCCGCGCATTTGCTCGCCCTCCCGCAGCGCAACGCTTTGCCAACGCTGCGCACAGCGCCGTGCACTGATTTTCTTCTTGCGCGCCGCCTACCCGCGCACATAGTCGCCGCTCGTGTGTGTGTTGGTCATGCGCTGCGCAAGGGCCTTTGCAACCGCGTGCTACGTGCGTCACCAAGCAGTTGGCCGCCCGTAAGTGTTGCGTTTATTCATTAATTACTCACGATATTTGGCACCAAGTGTGTGCTGCATGCATGAGGTTTAATCATTGGAGAAGTAAGAGAGAGGGGAATTAGATAATGCTAATTAATTAGTAGTTAACTAGTGGCCACGTAGCATTGTATGCTTTGTATGCATTAACTAGTTAGGCCATGTTGTTTTAGATGCAAGCAGCAAACCGTGAGCCCTTCCAAATCTGGATTGGCTGCTAGTACTAGCATTAAACTAACAGTGCTGCGTTAGTGGTTGATTGGTTTGGTGCACTACTAGGATTATTTTATTTGAGGTAGTTAGGAGAGAGGTTAGATAGTCTTTGCATGCGAGCTTGATTAGGAAAAATATATTAATTGATAGGGTGCATGTGCTTTATTAATTAGATTAGTAGGGAAGAGAAAGAATTAGAAAGTGCATTTATTAGTTAATTAGTTTTGTCCCGTAGCAATGCATGCATGCTTGAACAAGATAAACATGAGGTCTTTCCAGAGTAGTTAGCTAGTGCTGCATGCTTCATATATGTGTATTCCTTTGGGAATACGCTAGAGAGACTAGCGAATTATATCGCTTCTAGTTTTGTTTTTGGTCTAGTATTGCTATCTTAGAATGCTTGCTAAATATATTCGGTGGGGATTGGTCCCGGGCAAGACCTCTTCACATCCACCGTGCTCACGCGGTTAAGGCAAGTACCACGATGGATGGAATTAATGTGTTTGAATGGCTTTGTTTGCTAAGATTATTATGTGTTGTTCAAAGATGTTCATGTGATAGAGTTAATTATGAGCATATGTGTTTTTCATGATTGCTAAGATTATTATGAATGTTAATATTCATATTTTCTAGTGTAATGAATTATGTGCTATTCATGAATGCTTGTAATATGAATAGGTTTATTCATATGCAATGTTGATATGAATGCTTGTTTATGGTGATATAAGATTTCATGCATATACATCAGGATGGCATATTGTAGCTTGGTCATGTGATGACCAAGCATTTTTTGAGGTCCCCGTTATGATTATGACGGGCTAAAGGTCCCTATGCTCGTGGAGCATAGGCTTAGGTCCTCATACTTGTGGAGTATGGGCAATGGTCCCTGTGCCAGATGGCACAGGCATGGGTGTGTATCGACGGATGCACGCTCTGCATCAGCGGTAAAATGCAAAAGAGAAAGAGAAAGTTAAAGAGCATTTTGAGCATATTGCATAGCATGAGTATGTATTATTTTTGGTGTGTAGTTTTGTGGATAATGATTGATGAATTACCATTATGTATGTTGTTGATGTCATGTATTGTACTTGCTGAGTCTTTGGACTCACTTTTGTTTTTTGTTGTGCTTTTAGGTACCACTTGCAAGAACGGTATGCATGGGAGGGAGTAGGCTCGTCTTGGATTCACTCACTACCACACGTTTTTTTAAAGTTGAATAACATTTAGATGGTACCTTAATAATAAGCGAACTGCTTAAGGACTTATTATGGTTATGCCGCTTGCATTGGATTATTTGTAATAATGAGAGTAGCATATTTTGGATATCCTTGTTTATGCTTTAGTTGATTAGCATATTTTGAACGCTTTGATGAATTCGGATGTTAGAATCATCTTTGATATATATGATTGTTGGAACCTCCGTATAGTTAGCTATACAAAGGAGGTCCTATGAAATTTAGAATTATGTCTTGTGCTTAAATTGGTTATCATGTTTATTTAGTAGCATTCCGTGCTCACGTTGGTGGGTGTTACAGTTGGCATCGTGAGCGGTCAGAGGTCCGTGGTTCTTGAAATATTAATTTTGACACACTAAGCACAATAGGTGGGATTGGGTTTTTGCATTGCATATACGCTTCCATTGTTTAACATAGTTGGATGTGTGCTTAATGTTTGAATTTGTGCTTGTTTGTGTTGTTTAGCAATGGTAAGGGGTAGAGGCCGTGGTCGTGGTCGTGGTCGGTAGGGTGCTGGTCGAGGCCAGGCAATGCCCCCGCCCGATGTTCAGAACTCTGTAGCTGGGGAAGCTAGGTCCATGGGATCGGAGGAGGAGGTCGTTTCAGCGGTTCAAGGGAACCAGGCTCCACTAGTTGTACCTATTGCTGCCCCTGTGGTGGTTCCTACGGTGGTTGCTATGGGATTGCATCAGTGGAATGCCCTACGACTGGATACCTTTGATGGGCTGGGAGACAAGAGAGACCAAGAGTGAGTTCCAAAGCCGGCCACTAAGGCTCCGACCCGCTCGTTGTCATTTCGGCCGCTCCGGCAAGCCCTAGACAACCACGATTGCATCGCAGCGCGCCTCGCAGCACAAGGAAGCTTTCCCCTCCATTTATTTGAAGAATCCGTCACCAGAGAGCTGCGCATCCGCCGTCTTCTCCGACTCCGGTCTCTACCGCCTTCTCCGATGCCACCTCTTCTCCGGCGACCCTCCCGTCGATTCCTCCCTCTATGAGTATCTCCTAGACCCCATCTACCTTTCCCGATCATTCACTTGTACCCTATTCTTCTCCAGGACCGTCACCACGTTGAACCGGACCCACCGACCATCATCACTGTCGCTGGCCCACCTCGAAGCTCCTCCGTCATGGCCAACCACCTCGGTGAGTTCCCTGTGTGCTACTCGTGCCCATGCGCGCCCTAGTTTTCTCCCTATACCTCTCTGTGCCGCCATCACCATTTTGTCTCCACGACCGTCCGCCGCTCGCCTTTACCGTGCCACCACAACGCCGCCCGTGCCACAAAGCCACCTCCCCTAGCTTCCTTGACTCCCTGGCATTCCATTTTGTGCATCGCCGTCGTCTCGCCGCCGCTTCCTTATCGGCGACGAGCCACGCCCGAGCTCCCCTGTGCTGGCCTCCCTGTTCTACCCTCTGTGCTCACTTGTGTTCATCTCTGTCTCACTAAGAAGTAGAGTCACCAGTAAGATCAACTAAACACGATTGCTATTAGACCTTGTGACTACTACTAGATTACTCAAACCAAATTAATAATTGGATAAGTGATTTTTGTAAGACATTGTGTTTGACAGAATCTCAATTTCAGAATATGTACTGTTGTAGGTGCATCAACAATACTCTGAAAAAGATCAGAATTGCTAGAAAGTTAATAGCATGACCAATTCTAGTAGTTAAAGTCTTTCTTAATACTCATAGTCTTAGGACAACTATCTAACAGAAGTAACTAAATCTGAAAATCAGTAGAAATGTGAATTTTCAGAAAATATCAGAGATCAATCAACTCTTTCTATTGAAGTGTTGAGCATAGAAAAGAAGATGTTAGATGGAAAGTTGATATGTCAGTAGGCTAATAGTAAGTCTAACTCTAGTAGTTAGAGTTTGTCTTCATGAGTCTTTTGGCAAGTTTCTCAGCGACAACCAAACCTAACAAAACCAATATAAATGTGGATTGTCCAAAACCAACAGAGGTCAATCAACTCTCTTTTGATGAAGTGTTAATCAGAGAAGAAATGAGAATTAGCAGAGAACTTGGAATGTCGGTGTAACTCGTTGGTATAACCTCTGTCTTTTGCTATCAACTATTGAAAATGTCAATTGAGTTAGCAATTGGAGGTTCGAGTTTAAAGGAAGTTTAGTCAATAACATTTTATTATGAAAATCTTGATGTTATGGGTTGT
The DNA here is from genome assembly GCA_036346255.1 of Ampelocalamus luodianensis. Classification (NCBI taxonomy): domain Eukaryota; kingdom Viridiplantae; phylum Streptophyta; class Magnoliopsida; order Poales; family Poaceae; genus Ampelocalamus; species Ampelocalamus luodianensis. Next base: position 22,506,717 of record CM070628.1, on the reverse strand, counting down.
ATGAACAAAGAACTCAAGATAATCGATTTGTTGATAGGTTTATAACATCATTATTTCATTGTTAGAAATGCTATAGATTTGGTTGGTCTTTAGAACAATTATCTAACAGTAACAAACTAATATGAAAACAAATAGGAATAAGTGAATTAATGGGGAGGGTAGTTGTCAAATCAGTAAAGCCCTTTTGTTGAAATGAATGAATGGAGGAGAAGAGATTAGAGGAAAATCTAATTTGTCAGTATAACCCCCTTGAAAAACCAAGGGTCTTATGCTACCAAATTTTGTGAATGTCAACTAGATCTCCCAAATGAATTAGCTAATATGAAAATTGAAATCTGAATGAAATTGGGCTAGTAGCTTTTCAGTCATTAGAGTTGTTCTTTTGGTAGGATGTTTGAACAGACAAGGGGAGCTGAATGCTTCTGGAAAATAGCAGACAGAAAGATTAATAGCTAATGGAGCTTTCAAAGTTACAAACCACATGGGGTTATTAAAGTCGAGTACTTAAATATGGTTGACAATACTTAGTAGCCCTTAGCAGCCTAATGAACCTAAAGGCAGAATTGTAAACTTCATTAGGATCAGTGACCAGCCTTTAACAACTAATCCAAAGAGAGTAGGGTTGAATGAGAGGCAAGATTGGAATGCACTACTTAGTTAACAGTGAGATAGAGTCATTTCAATTGCCAAAACAAATTGACTAGAAACCGGAAGAGAAACTTTAATTACTAGCCTTTCACATCTAGTCTAAAAGAGTAAAATTAATGTTAAGTCAAGATTTGAGTTTTGGTTAGCTAATCAACAGTAGACCTTTTTGGCTATAGTTTCAATTTCATAAATTCATAACTAGTTCTATTCAACTCCTATTTGGGTGGAACCAATTTTGTTGGTTTTCCATTTGTATGGTGTTGTATTTGAGAATAGGTTTGAAACATGTTAATATCACAAAAAATCTCGAACTTAGGATTAATTTCAGAAAAAGATTACTTTTACACTAGAAATTGAAGTATCTTCAAAACTTCATAGAAAATTAATATCAACTCCAGTTGGACCAAAATTTTCACCTAAATGCATCTAAAATCATAATATCATTAATATATAAATCTCATGCATTTTTAGCACTTTGGATTTTTTTGGCTTTATCAGTGTTTATTCGCTATCGTGTTTTCTCCCTAGATTCCGAATTTCACGAAGTAAACAATATGCCTCCGAGAGTGAACAAGTGGACTTCCAAACAAGGCAAGCATCCTCTTGCATCATCTTAATCCCAGTTTTTGTACTTTAGTATTTTGAATTGCAATAATAATTACTTGCATGCTATTTTGTTATCTTGTTAACTTGTGAGTCTAGATTAGCTATATCCTAATGCTTGTGGTTTATCCTTAATCATTCCATACAATTGAGCTTAAGTTAGATATCATGTGATGGTATATATGAATGCTTAGCCCTGCAAGTCATTAGATACGTTAGTTTGGTTGGCGGGCTTATCTCGTCAATCGTGGGAGACGCTGAACAATTTACTTATATACTTTTGGTCCAGATCATCGTATCTGGTTTTGGAGTCTAAACTTTGTTAATTTAAAAATAATTAGATCTGGACAAGTGGTTGATAGTGTGGGTGCCTTCGTGTACGAGAATTGGGTATTGTGGTAGTCTTGTTCAGATCATCAAGGATTGAACTTTGTGCCTTCGTTAATCCAAGTAACACACGTACTACCACACGCTGGGTGGAAGCCGCTTAATTAAGTAAGAGAAATTTTTTTAATGAGTTGGAACACAGGTGGTGTGAGGAAATCATGTGTATGATCATGTGTTCGTAGAGCTTCGATTGCAATCTAATATGTGCAAGTGAGCGCAGTTTTAATTTCTGTCGATTGGGTCGGCATTCCCAACACAACGTGTGTGCCCCACTTAGCAGGTTCTATCAGTAGCTTGTACTAAGCAGGATTTCGTCTCACATGGGTGTTTTGTCGGGACCCAAAATTACGATTCTGGAACCCTCTGTGTATAATGCACTAGTCCAGGATCACGCTAGTGCACACAGTGTCAACATAGGTGAATATCAATCCACACCAGCGATAAATAAAGTAAACGATTAGTTTGAATAACAAATAAGGGTTTTGACCTTATAGTCGAGTTTACACTTATTAAGCCATGCAGGGCTAACAGAGAATAAAATAGCAGCGGAACAGAAATAATTTTAGTGTAGATCCAATCAATTCACCACAGCAACCGATCGATCCGACCTTAACGATCAAGCAACCTTCGACGAACTCCTCCACGAAAGCAGGCGTAGACTCCTCCACTTCTGTAAGTTTGGGCGCAAGTTTTACAACAAGCGTGAGTACACAACCGTACTCGCAAATCATACCACAGAATGCAATTTATAGATGCAGGCTTATTCCAAAAGAAAAGGCTTCTGTGGTTCTTTTGCATAAAGCAATATTTGCAATTGAATACAATAATAGATTGAAAGCATAATTCAAAACAAATAGACAATATTAATTTAACATTTGTTTCCACAAAGACACAAAGCTAAACAGATTATTTCACATAGCCACATGACTTAGATCACATAGCTCCCATCCCAAACATTTTATGAAAACTACCCCTCGTGTGAAATCCCCGAGCATGTCCATGACTACGGACGCGGCTATTCGAATAGATTGATTTAACACTCTGCAGAGGTTGTACACTTTACCCACAAGATACAACTAGTGTAGCAAGCACTAATCATAACAAAACGGTTCAGAAACTTCATCTTAACATTGACACTCCCGACATGCTTACAAACCGCTATGCCAACCCAAACGAAGTGCTTTGGCATAACACACATCATTGGACAGGGACACGGCGAACCGCCCCGTGATGCGACTACCTTGTAGTACACACCTTCACCCATAGCCTAACCTACAGCCTGAGTAATCAATGCCAAGAATCCATAACCTACTAAGTTAGGCCCGTCCCATCAGGCATGTGGTCGTACAGTAAGGCTCAGTTCAATGGCGCACAAAGTTAAGTCCTTAATTGACCAAGGCAAGACTTCCATTTTCTAACTAGGTCACAAAGATTATCATTCCCATTCACGAAGTTCGTCATATCACTTAGTATCCACCACTTGCCTCAGTCTAAATCTTTTCCCACCCTGTTGGTTAAGTGCAACACATGCTATCACAAAGTAATAATACATAGTACACAGTTTTATCACAAAGTTCCATAATCACTTAGTCAAATTTATAATTACAACTCAAATAATAAGTGAGACTCGTAGCATGGCTAAGCAATTGTACTCGCATCTAACCAACCCACGTTGGTGCTAAAATATTATCAACTAGTAAACTAATCTAGGGTGACAAGGGTTTATGACATACAAAGCCAAGGTGTTATAACAAATTGGATAATAACTATACCCAAAAGCATTTAAATACATAATTAAAGTAGGATGCAATACTTTGAAACAAAGTAATTTGAAAATTGGGTTCAAGATGATCAAAGGTATTACTTGCCTTAGAACAGGTCTATGTACTGGTCTTGATCTTGAGGTGCTCCTTCTTCTCCAAAATTTCCCGACGTATCGACGTCTACTCGCAAACGAAATAAATAAACAAAACAAATAAATAACAGAGTCAAAACAAACTCCAAAAATTAAATAAAAATCTCAGATAAATAGAGTTCGAATTTAGATGAATTTTGGAATTTGAATGGGCTCAATCGGAGTTCGGATGCAAAAGTTATGAGCTCTGGAAGTTTAAATATAAAAGAAACCCTAATTTTGGATTTTCTGGAATTTCCGAATTATTTCTTAACAGAAAAATCGGATTATTGCGCAAGCATGACATCAGCCCTTGGAATTTCGGAATAAAACAAATCAGAGGAAATCCCGACATGTGGGGCCCACATGTCGGCGGCTCGGTGCACATGGACTAGGTTCACGCCAGATCAGATATGGGGTTCGGGTGGACCGTGCCACGCACGCGCTGACGAGGCAGCTACGCACGCGACACGTAGGCGCGAGGGCTGAGGTGGCGAGCCACGTGGCGTGACACGTCAGATCTACGGGCGGCGGCGCTCGGGAACCGATGACAACGGCGAACAGCGGCGATCCACTGGCGGTGAGTGGTACCGTAGGCGAGGTTGTGCGAACCTCGGTGCAACTCCGGTGCTTAGGGTGACGGGGCACGGCGGCGAGCTCGGAGCGACGGAGAGGTTCGGCTTTTGTCGGACGGAGGCTCCGGCGAGGTCTAGGTGACGGCGAAGGCTCCTGGAGGTAGCTCGGACGACGACGAACCCGGCAGTGCAGACCACGAGGGCAGGGCGACGTTGACGATGGCGCAAAACGGAGAAAAAGTCTAGCGGCGAAAAACCCTAAAACTCCGATTGCGGCGGCGCTAGGGCTCAAGTTGCGCAATAGGTTGAGGGGTTCTGGTGCGGACGTCGATGCGATCCCGGGGGTGCCTTTTATAGGGTTCGGGGGGCTAGGAAGGCGTGCGGCGGCGAAACCCTAAAAAGAGTCCGAGAGGGCCTCGCGAGAAAACGGAGATTGAAACGGAATCAGGATAAGATTTTTATCCCAAAAGATGCGGAGAAGATAGAGATTGAGTTTGGTAAGGAAATCTAGAAGGTTTTGGTTAGGAAAGTCTCGTTGTCGTACGAGGCTTGGAGGTCTTTAATGGCGGACGGACGGCGGAGCTGCGCGAAGACGAAACCGACTCAGAGACGAAGACCTGACGTGTGGGGCCCACACGTCAGCGGCACAGAGGCGCGTGTGCACACGGGCTCCAACAAGATCTGGCCGTCAAATCCAGATTGGAGGGTCCAAAAGAAAGGAACGTTCGGACCACCCGACATCTCAGCCGCATCTGACCGTTCAATCTTGATCGAACGGCTCACAACCAAGGTGACGTTTGGGTCGCCCGGAAGGCATAACGCCATCGGGCGGTGGAGGCTTAACGCGCTCGCGCGAGGAGAGGGGAAGGGAGCTGACACGCGGGGACCACCTGTCAGAGGGAGGCGGGCTCGCGTGCGCGGGTGTGGGATGAACAGAGCTGGGCCATAGGAGGATTTGGGCTGGGTTTCGGCCCAAGAGCTTTTCTAAGATTTTGAATAGCTTTTCTATTTTATAAAATACCAGAAATTCGAATAAGCAAAATAAAATAGCAAATGAACTCAGAAAAATTCTAGAAAAATCTAGAAAATATATCTGAGCACATAGAACCCAAATAAAATAGTTTTGGCTAATGTTCATGTTGGGATTATTCACATTAAAGGTTTTTGATTCTAAAGTCCAATATTAAGCTTTTGAATTAAAACCAAATAAATCCAAATGGTGACTTTTCTCCCTACTAACTATTCAAAAGGTTTTTAAACTCAGCAAAAATTGGGATGTTACATGTTTCCAACTCAATAAGATGTTCTTACTAAAGAATACTGAGTCTTGATTTCCCCGGCCGGCATACCAAAGGAAGTGTGCTATTATCCGGAGGCTTACGGGCTGATCAAGTCATGTGGGTAAAGATGTATACCCCTGTAGGAATAAAACTATTCAAATAGCTGTGTCCACAGCTACGGTCGATCACTTGGGTTCGAGACAACAATTGTTAGAATTCCAAACTAAAATAGACATGGTTATAACTTGGTATCGACATGAATGGTTATTCATGCGTGTTAGTTTATCAAAGTGGATAGCCACTTTGATATGTTTTGATCTATGCTTATATTAATGTTACTTGCCTTTATTTTGTCCAAATTTTGGTTACTAAATGGCCTTTACAAATTAGAATGTGTAGGAATAAAACGTATCGCTTTTATGCAAAAAATTATACCAATACAACCTTCCTTTGGACAGCCACTAACATGTATATTCTCATATCCTTTGGATAGGCTCTATCATACACATTTCTTTTATTAGTTTGTATAAAACTTGTGAGTACCTTTTGTACTCAACCAGATTGTCCATTTGTTTCAGGTGAGAATGTCGCACGAATTGGTTTTAACTATCGTTCCCTTTCTGGGCGATAGCAGCAGGCGTAACGACTTTAACTCCAGTTGGTTGCTTGTGGGTTTGGGCATGCCAATCTGGGTATTTACCTTTATTTCCATATTTTATTCCACTGCAATTTATTGTTTTATGTTTAGTTTTGGCTAGTCGGCCCTCTTATGCAAAATCGGGCATAAGGTCCTATTTGTTGATGTCTTAGGCCCTGTTTGGTAGAGCTCCAGATTCTTATTTTTTAGATTCTGCTCCTAATTCTCTAAGAATCCACTTCTCTAAGAATCTGGAGCTGTCAGAGGAAAGTGTTTGGCTGGTAAGTTGGCTCTGGATTCAAGAATGAGAGGATTGTATGCAAAATGTCTATACTACCTATGGTTTTGACACTTGTATATTGTTTTGTACATATTAGTAGCTTATTTATATGGTTCTTTTGTATGTTGTTATTTTGGACATTATTTATTTTTTAAAAACATTTTTGGCCAAAAGTATTTAAAATTTTAGACATAAACTCAGCAAATGTTCATATTGTCATTCATCACGAATGTGAACTCGGTTATCCACTCGACCAAATATTTTCAATCCACCATGAAAACGCATAAACAATAAACATAAGTATTGGAACTGTGTACATGATAAAGACCATAATTCCATCTATTCGTTGACAACAACGGAGAGTAGGGATAAAAGCCACTCTTAGCACAAGTAGTTGTTGATGAGCATACCGACACACGCATATACAGCAATCTCAGAACAAACCATAAGGTGTCCTTTCGATAATCACTCATGGGAATAAATGTTTTTAGAGCAGACCCTTTCATCCAAGCTCATGGTGAATTCAACATCGGATGGGCATCACTTGCCATCCTCGCGCCACCGAAAGATATTTAAGTTGAGAATCACACGGAGGACCTTGCACCTTCATCGAAGGACGGTCTGTGGCACCATGCAACAAAGAAATGTCAGCATAAAGTGCATAAATATCTCGTATGTAGCGGAAAGTTTTATAACTTTGTCTCAGAAATCTCTTGACAATTTTTGGAGGTTGCTTGTCATGGATAAGGTATCTCAAAGATATATTTCATATCCGAGTAATGAGCATGGACAGTTTAGGAGTTAAGTGAATGCTTGGAATAGTCACCGAATTTCGAAAAGGCGGATAACTCATTAGATGTATTGCAAGATGGCATGAGACAAGAACATTTACATGGATGAATTTGAAATTAATGAGTTATCGCAAAAATAGAAGAAACAATGTATTTAACCCCATAAGTTGAACTATTGATCAACTTGGTCCTCGATGCATAACAACCGAGATGATTCTCGAAGGTGTTAATGGAAAATGGTTGAAACATCAAATAACAAGAAAAGATGTGGTTAATAGAGAGCTTGCCAACTGCCATGTTTCATATATAGAAGTAAACACGAAATGCACTTGCAAATAACACTTCAATCATACGCTAAAGGGTGTATGCGTAATGGAAGAAACCTTCTTTGGATATTTCGGTCATTAGCTAAGTCAACGGAGATAAATTTTAGAACCAAGAACCAACAAGGATCTCAGTTCCTTTTTTATTACAAAAGAAACCGAATCAATGAAGACAAACAATAGTGTTAAGATTCAGATTATGAATGATTATCGCAAAACTAAAGATACAAATGATACTACAATGAAAGAAGCGATGACTGATTTCAAACAATAAACTTCTAGATAATATAACAACAAATGAGGCCAAAAGTATGTAACAAATTATATATATTATAAGTAGGTATCCAAAAAAAATGCTACAGAATGTCGACCATCTAAACAACGACGGGAAGTACCCTCTAATGGGAAGGCCATCTAAATATATGTCATGCTCAACCATGTAAGAAGTCGCAACGATAGAGAAGGAGAAAGGAATGACAACCTGTTCATCCCCTTGTGTGCGAACCCGGCAATCACTGCCCCCCACGCAACCACATCCCTCTCCGGCATTTCCTCAAACACCTCACCGCCACTTCACCTTCCCGCACTTGAAGTACACGCCCATGAGCCCGCCATCAGCATCCCAGCGCACCGCGAACGCGTTCTTGACCAAAGATCGCGTGTGTGGCGGTGGCCATGGCTATCGGCGCGGCGCTCGGAGATCGACTTGAGGACACATCCGTATGTGTACTCGTTAGCGTCGGTCCCGGCGCGCGATCTCCGCGAACCCGTCGCGGCAATGCCGCCCGCCTCGCCGTATTCCCGCGGACGTGCGCGAGGAGCGCGTTCCACGAAGGCGCTGGTCGCAAGCCGCCGAGCACTGGCGTCGTCCTCGCGGCGCCGAGCGCGAGGTAGAGCTCGACGAGCTGGCGAGGAGGAACTCGTTGGATTCGAGGCCGTGGACTCGAGGTGGGCGTGGATCCGCGGGCGTGGGCGGGAGCGGCAGTGGAGAGGAGCGCGGCGGCGGAGGGGCCGCCGACGCCGCATGGGAGAGGTGGGTGGCCCTCGATGGCCGGCGGTGAGGCTTTGCGCCATCTCGTGGTGCTCGGGAGGAGAAAGAAAGAAGAAACGCGTTTAAGCCGAAGGGGTACGCGCCGGGGGCAAGTAATGGCATTTTGCGGGTAAATAATTAGAACTTCAATGGGTATTTTTGCTCTATCAAGTTGGATTCTCAGGAGAATCCAAGGAAAGACTGCTTCTCCTCGCTAATGTATTTTTGAGACAGCTTCACGCGAGAATTAGAATCGGGTGTTTTGAGAATCAGGGTGTTTGGTACGGCTCCACGAGAATCAACTGAGAATCTGGGAGTAGAAGCTGTACCAAACAGGGCCTTAATAATAATGCTTCTAATATTTTTGCATTGTTGACTATGGATGTGATCCATGTTGTGTTCGATATATCATGTTAGACACTGATCCTCGGGAGCTAACACGAGACGCATATCTGGGGCTTGAAATTGTTTTCATTTCCTGTTAAGGGTTTTGTCTTTTGTGCAATCACTTAACTTAAAATGGATTCAATTTTGGGATCCCCAGCGGGACTCGATCCTAAATAGGAAGAGTTGCTCTTCTCCTTCCTTCGAGCTAATTTGGATTTATTCGTCTGGTAGGCATCCGACATGCCCAAAGTCCCCTAGGGAGGTGATCGAGCACAGGCTAGCTCTCTAGCTTGATAAGAAACCGGTCAAGCAAAAGCTAAGGTGTTTTGCACCAGTCCGAAAGGAGGCAATCCAGTTGGAGATTGACAAGCTTCTCAAGGTTAGATTCATTCGTGAAGTCGACCACCCAGAGTGGCTCGCCAATCCTGTAATGGTTAAAAAAGTAAGGAAAAATGGCGAATGTGTATTGATTTCAAGGACCTCAATAAAGCTTGTCCGAAGGATGACTTTCCTCTTCCACATATCGATTAACTTATTGACTCTACTTCCGGGTGTGAGATGTTAAGTTTTTTAGATACGTACTCATGATACCACCAGATTAACATGAGTAAAGATGATGAAGAGAAAACTTCTGTTATCACACTATCTGGCACTTACTGTTATGTCAAGATGCCATTTGGTTTCAAAAATGTTGGTGCTACTTTTCAAAGGTTAATGCAAAAAACCTTTAATCCACAGATGGGTCAAAATTTGGAAGCCTGCGTTGATGACTTGGTCGTAAAAAGCGTTAATGCTGGTGATCATATTTCTTACCTACACGGAACTTTCAATAACTTAAGGAAGAATAACCTTAAGTTAAATACGAAAAGTGTGTTTTTGGAGTTTTCTCTAGAAAGCTTCTTGGATTCCTAGTTTTAGCTAGAGGAATTGAAGCAAATCCAGTAAAAATATCGATCATCAACTAGATGCGCCCTCCAACCACAAAGAGATAAGTCCAAAAACTAACCTGTTGTATGGTGGCATTGAGTCGTTTCATAGCACAGTTAGGTGAAAAAGGATTGCCTTTCTTTAAGCTTCTTCAGAAACACGGAGGTTTTGAATGGACTAAAGAGGCAAACGATGCCTTTGAGGAGCTCAAAAGGTACCTTACGAATGCCCCGATCCTAGTATCTCCAAGATCGAGAGAAACATTGCTGATATACCTGGCAGCGACGCCACAGGCAGTCAGTGTTATACTGGTCATTGAGTGTGCAACATCCAACGACCAATATATCACGGAAGAGAAGTCTTACATGGACCAAAGGAACGATACCCACAGGTACAAAAGTTGTTGTACAGTCTCCTTATGGCTTCAAGAAAACTAAAGAATTAATTTCAGGCCCACAGAGTAGTCGTACCAACTGGATATCCTTTTGGTCAAGTTCTCAGAAACAGGGAATCATCAGGACGAATAGCAAAATGGGCGGTCGAGTTTGGGGCATTTGACCTCTATTTCATTTCACGAACAACAATTAGGTCCCAGGCTTTAGTAGAATTCATTGTCGAATGGACTAACCCTGAACCCACCCAAGGGCCCAAGTACGAGCACCATGAAGAGTGGATAATGTACTTTGATGGTTCCTTGATGCTCAAAGGTTCGGGGGCTGGAGTTGTCTTGATATCTCCTATAGGAGAACACATTAAATACGCCATTCAATTAAACTTTCTTGCTACCAAGAACGTGGCAAAGTACAAAGGTTTATTAGTAGGACTCCGAGCAGCCAAAGTGCCCAGGATTCGTAGATTACTAGTGAAAGATGATTCTCAACTAGTAGCGAATCAAGTTGGAAAGGAATATCAATGTTCTAATCACAAGATGTCATCTTATTTGGCGGAAGTACGAAAAATCGAAAATCACTTCTTCGGTTTCCAAATCTAACATATTCCTAGAAAGGATAACTTTATGACAGACCAATTGACACAGATGGCTTCTACAAGGTCACCTGTCCCGCTAGGAGATTTTCTTGAGCAACTCGATACACCCTCGGTGGTCGAGCATTCCGAAGATACACATGCTCCACCGGAGGTTGTAAAGATCGATCCCAGTCGTGATTAGATGACATCAATCTATAATTATCTTCAGCATGGCACACTTCCCGAAGATGATGTAGAGGCCGATCGTACAGCTCAAAAAGCCAAATCATACACTCTGATCGAATGTAGCCTTCACAAACAGGGAGCTCAAGGAGTGTTGATGAGATACATATCTCAATCGAATGGTATTAAGTTATTATCCGACATACACGGAGGAGTCTGTGGAGCACATCATTCCTACAGAACTCTGGTCAGTAAACCTTTAGACAAGGATACTACTGGCCAATTGCCCTCCATGATGCAAAGGAACTTGTGACAAAATATGTACAATGTCAATTTCATAGTTGACAAGTACATCAACTTGCATAAGCTTGGGGACTAGACTTTCTAGGACTTTTCTCAAGAGCACCCGGGGGTTTTGAATTCCTTTTTGTCATGATTGATACATTTACAAAATGGATAGAAGCCGAACTAGTTGTTAAAGTGACAACTGAAGCTGCCAAGAAGTTTCTCACAAGAAACGTGTAACATCCCAAAGTTCTATTACTAAAATTAAAATTAATAAAATTATTATTTTGATTGATTTCCTAAAATTTAAAAGAGTTTTATTGTTTTTCTTGAAATTCCTCGTGTTCAAAAGTCAGAAATAAAATTTATTAAGCTTTCTAGGTTTTCTTGGATTTAAAGTTAAAAAGGAAAACTTAATTAACTTCTTGAATCTTCTGGTATTTAAAAAGTTTTTTTTCCTATCTTGCAAAATTAAAAATAATTAGTGTGCAAAAATAAAAGCCAACTTTTAGTTGGAATAATCTTATTAAGTTCCAGAAATAAAATCCCAATTTTTGGGGCCTTTTTGAACCTTTAAAAAATAAAAAGGAACCATTTGATTTATCTTAATTTGTAAAAGCTTAAAGTGAGATTTTCAAAAAGTGAAATAGTTTAATATGAATAAATCAATCTTCAATTAATTCAAAAATGGTTTATTTGATTTCCTAGACTTTCTTGGATTTTCTTCAAATTATTTTACTATTTCCTTATAGTTTAATTTAAATTATTTCCTTTTATGTTTTCCCCAAAAATTCCTTTTCTCGGTTGTAAAATTTAATTTAAATTAATTATTTTAAAACCGCACACCAGCACACGCACACAGAGAAATGGCGAGTTGCCATCACTGACAAGGCCTCAAACCCAAACCCCAAATGACCAAATCCTTTTGGCGTCTGTCGGGACCCAAATATGCAAATCTGGACTCTCTGTGTATAACGCACTAGTCTAAGATCACGCTAGTGCACATAATATCATCATAGATGAATATCATTCCACACAAGGCGAATATAAGAATAAATGACTAATTTGATTAAGAAATAACGGTTGTGATCTTATGGTCGAGTTTACACTTATTAAGCCACGCAGGGCTAGCACTAAATAAAGAGATGGCAACGGAACGGAAACAACTTTAGCGGGAACCCATCGACTTGCCACAGACAACCGACTAGGATCAAGACCTAACAATCACCCTCCTCGTTAAACTCCTCAAAAGCAGGCGAAGACTCTTCTACTTCAGCTGAATGATTGCAGCAAGAATGAGTACTTCGAGTACTTAACAAGTTGTACAACAGAATGCAATTATAAACGATGGCTTATTTCAAAGAAATGGTTTCTATGGTTATTTTGCCAAAAACGACATTTGCATTTAAATACGAATAATAGATTTAAAGCATAATTTAAAATAAATAAACAATAATAGTTTAACAAGTATTTTCACAAAGCTCACGAAGTCTAATTAAATTCTTTTGCAAAGCCATATGAGTTAAATCACACAGCATCCCCTTCCCAACAGTTTTTATGAAAATCTACCTCTCGTGTGAAATCTTCGAGCATGTCCATGACTGCGGACACACCTATTCAAATAGATTAATTAACACTTTGCATATGTTTGTACACTTTACCCATAAGATATAACCAGTGTAGCTAGCATCAATCATAATGAAACCTTTCTGAAACTTCATCTCAACAATTAACCCTCCTGTTGTGCATACTGCCGGCACCAAACCCCCACATGGGTTGTTGGCTCGTCGCATACCGTTGGACCTGGATACGGCGAACCGCTCGTAAATGTGACTCACCACAGAGATAGAATCACACTTCCACCCTAGCACACAGTCTAACCTATATGCTTGAGTAATCAATTGTCAAGACTCCGTAGCTTACTAAGTTAGGTCTGTCCCATACCAGGCATGTGGTCGTACAGTTATAACTCAGTTTAATGATGCACAAAGTTAAGTCCTTAATTGACCAAGACAAGACCGCTAAACTACTACCAATTACCACATTCATATTTTCTCAAACGCACATAGCTCCACCATATCATTGTTCCATCCACTTGCCTAGGTGTAAATATTTTTTCACCCTGTTGGTTAAGTGCAACACATGACATCAATGAGTGGCAGCATACTGCACATAGCTTTCCACAAAGTATTCTATATTTACTTAGTCAAGTTTAGATTTACAACTCAAAATGATATCAATAACCCGTTGCATGGCTAAGCAGACTATTCGTATCTAACCAACCCACTTTGGTGCTACAATGATACCAACTAATAATTAACTCAGCTAAGGTGACAAAAGATCAAGGTAATACGATAAGCAAGGTGGATATAATCAAGCAGGAGTATAGCTAATCCCAAAATATTTAAAAAATTAAATACTTGAAATAACATGCAATAGTTTGAATTAAAGTAGTTTTAGAAAATTGGGTTCAACATGGTCAAAGGTACAACTTACCTTAAAACAAGTCTTGGTGCTGGTCTTGAGCTTGATCAAATCATCTTTCCTCGAAAACTCCTGAAGTAACAATGTCTACTCGCAAATGAAAGAGAAAACACAAAAAAAAACTCTAAAAATTAAATGAAAATCACAAGAATGTAGAGCTTTAATTTAGACGAATTTAGAAACTTGAATGAGCTCAATCGGAGTTCATATGAGGAAGAACGAGCTCTCAGAAGATTTAAATCTAAGAAAAAGAGAAAAAAAATACTATTTCAAATTTTTAGATTTTTTTCTAAAGGAAATTTTGAAATATTGCATCAGCATGACACCAACAATGAATTTCGGAATTAAAAGAAAAACTCAAAATAGGAAATAGAGACTGACATGTGGGACCCTCGGTCTATAGATTGGGTCTATGGGTTTGGCTTACAGTTCTATGGCTCATGGGTTCATAGAACAGTGGACTGACATGTGGAGTCTACCTGTCACAGACACAGCTTATGGTAGACTAGGTTTAGCTAGGGTTAGGTTTAGGGTTTTGAGTAAGGGTGGTGCTGACGCGTCTGGGATGCTGACGTGGCTGAGGTGTAGCTGATATGGCTGAGACGCGGCTCACACATGGCGTCCACGTCATCTCTACGGTGGCAGTGGCTCGGGAACCTAAGGTCACTGGTGTTTGGGGCCACGACGATACAAACGGAGGCACACATTGGATAGCTAAGGCGACGGGGATCTCAATGGTGCACGCACGGTGACTGGAGATGGACAGCAGCGAGGTCGAAGCGGCGCGCAGATTTGGTTCTCGGTGCGACGGTGCTACCGCAATTTCCCGACGACGTTAAGGTGAAGACGGCGTAGATTTGGTCGACGCGATCCTAACGGTGGCGACCACGAAGGCTAGGGCTCACCGACGGCGATGGAATCTGGCGACGAAGGTTTTGGCGGCGGCTTTTCTCCTCGACGCGATTCTGACAGCTAGAGAGTTTGGGCTGTTGTGGAATTGGGCTGGTTGGATTGGGCTGGGCTTCGGAGAGAATGAAGCGACAAATAGGGATTCAGCCCAAAGGTATTTCCTGGATTTTAAATAGGTTTTCTATTTTAGAAATACCAGAAAATCCAAATGATAAATTAAAAAATAGCAAATGAACTTGAAAATATTATAGAAAAATCTAAAAAATACTTCCGAGCACAAAGAAGTCAAATAAAATAGTTTTGGATTTAATTGATATTTAGATTAATCACATTAGATTGTTTTAATGTTTAAAAGTCTCATTTAAACTTTATTAAATCAAATAAATTTGGGTGAAATTTTTGAAGAAACTAAACTACTTAAAAAGGTTTTGAAACTCAGAAAATTAGGATATTACATTGTCGCTTTGCCCAAGTACCCACCACATGCCATCGCCTCCACTAGACATCTGCAACCGCCGCAGGATCGAGATCTCGGATCGCTGCCGCACTTCAAGATCGTCTCCTCAGACGCTTGCGCTAGGATGACCCATTGCAGCTATAAGGCTCTAAGCTATCCACTCATCAACCTTAAGAAGAAGGTAGGTTTGGGCTTGGAAATTCGTTCGATTTATGGATCTTGTGGGGCTTTGGGTCTTGATTTTTTTGTTTGGTTTGTGTAGCTGAAGAGCGATCGTTGGATTGGGAACCAGCGGGCGTCTGTAAAGTAGCGAAAGCCTAGCAACTGAGCACCCTTCTCATGAAAAATATATAAGGGCAATTCGCTATATGCTACTGAATAACTTCGGATCTTCATAATACACCAATATGACATTCGTGTCTTACTGACATATGAACCTTGGACCCACATGTCACTCTTTGATGAGTGATATATTATGAATTATATAGTTATTCAGTGGTATATTATGAATTTTCTTTATATATAAAAACAAGAGATCTATATATTACCTCTTGAATTTTAGGGTCCACCGCTGGCCACAATTTTGATCGCCAAGGTGTGGCTTGCCATATTTTTTTTTGGCACCCAATTTGGTTGCGATAACTTTGGGCCCAGTGTCAGTGAGTGAGTGATACCTTTTTTCCTTCCACGATCTCTCTCCATTCCCGTCGCTCTACCCCCCCACCCCACCACCTGCCCCTCTCTCTCCCCTGCTTCTCCTGAGGCAACCTCAAGATCGTCGTCGCTTCCCCAGCCGTCGAACACCTCCCACAAGCGCCATCGCTAAACACGCCTCACCAACGATGCCGACAGCGAAGCTGGACTTTTAATCTCCAACAATTACTCTGGCTCGGAACGAGTCAAAATGAGAGAGGGGGAGAGAGAGAGAGATTGTGAGCGAGCTAACTAGAGGGGGAGATACAGATAGAGCCATGGAACAATCTCCAGCGGCTCAAGTACTGGTGGTGAATCGGGTTAAAGTGCCGACCGTGCACTGTCATGGCCTTGAGCGGCGGAGTGACTACGGCGACGACGATGAGGCAGATCCATCGCCCCGAGGTGCGGCGCGACAGCAGCTGGTCCACCGCGAGCTTGGCCGCAACAGGATGCGAGCAAGTGGGGCGGTGGCCAGTGTCTCCTATCTTCTTTTTTTCCCGCTTGAATCAAGAACAATGTCCCGATCTGTTCAGCAATTTCTCTCACCAATTCCTGACTACATTAATTCTCTTATGAATTGGATTTTTGTTCTTTCCAATTTATGTCCCAATTTTTTCCTCTGCGTCCCGATGTTGGTTTTGTCCTCGCCATGGAGGACGATTACCTGGAGTCCTGGACAACGCAGCTTGGGTGGAGGAGGATCAAGGATGAGTACGACGGCCATGCTTGAGTAGAGAGAGACAGGGAAGAACAGTGAAAGAAGAAGAAACAGAGCGCTCGGTGACTGGGACCAAGAGTTTAACGGGATTTTCATATTTCTTTTCCCGAGCGATTGCCGCGTCATTGCCACTTAAACGTGCAGGGGTGATTTGATCCGGTTTTAGGATTCTACGGGGCATATTACCTGTTTTGTAGTTCATAATGTTGGTGTAAGGGCATATATATAATAATTTGTCTCTTATAGCTGTCTCTAAAGAGTCTAACTCATTTATAGATAATTTTAGAGATAACATCTTCAATAATTTACCTATAAAATCATTTATTTTCATCGTAGTTTTTTCTCTTACACACGTACAATTTGCGATGGTTTGTATACCAAATTTGTCGTTTATATAAGAGATGATATATTTTCTCATTTCACATCTTTTTCCTCTAACTAGAATTTTAAATAACATATAGTTGAGATGATAGCTGTTGGAGATGTCATTGCAACACTAAAGTTCAAGGGTAAACCCTTAAAAAAGAAATGAAATACCGTTTCCCAGTAAAGCCCACAGGCAACACAAGGGTGAGATGGAAAACCCTAAAGCCCACACAGGAATTGCCCGATGAAGCAAAGCCCATTTTCGGCCCATACGTATACCTTGTACCCTAAGAAGGCAACTCAACAAATCCAGTCGATCCCAACCCCAAACTAGCGAGCGAGAAGTCGCCCCCGCCTCCACCCCGACGCCTCGGCGCCTCGCCTCACTTCCTCCTCCTCCCTATCCACTCCCACCTCGCCTCCCATCCTGCCCCTAAAACCCTAGCTAAACCCTAGCCAGCCCATGCCTCTCCTCGCCTGAGCGCCCTCCCCCTCCCCCATGGCGCTACCGCTCCGCCGCCTACTCCCGCACGGCTGCGCCCACCGCGTTGTCACCCTCACCTCGCCGCCGCCGCCGCCAGCGCCGGCCATGGTAACTCCCTTTCCTTCGCCTCCCCTCCCCGTCGTTTAGACAAATTTGATCAACAGAACTTCAAACCTGACTGGCTACGAATAGAAGCATGGGGCCATTGTTCAGAGCACTAGTGCTTCTTCTGTTGTGTCAATTTGCTGTTATTACAACTAAGAACAGAAGTGAAGATGGAATACGGGTGACATGAAAGACAATTCGAATGCGAGCATGATTTATTATTTTATTTAATGGAACATGAGTAGGAAGCCAATGCTTTGTCCTTTATCACACTTTTGCTTTGACTTTTTGCATGATCATGTCAGATTAACATGATCATGCCTGGGATTGGAAGGGAGTGAAGGATTCTCCATGATACTGCCACATTTTACTTTGATTATCGTACCCCATTTTGAGTTTTGCTTGCTCTCTAAGTATTGCCTATGTGTTACCTTTGCAGCTTCAATTTGGCGCTTCTCAGAGATATTCGTGCACATTCATGCCTTATTCACCTTTCCGCCCTTGTGAAATGTGTGAAGTTGCAATCGGGCATAATTTAACAAGGCAAGTATCTTCAAGAATCAGCTCCCGGCTTGCCCTACAGTTCAAAAGTAGTGCCTTTTTTACTACTGGGATCTTCGGCAATCGTAGTTTTGTAAGTTTCAGAGCCGCAGATAGCTGTGGAATTGCTTTAAAGGCTAACAATATCGGTAATTCACGGTCATTCTCGACTGCATATGGTAAGAAGCTAAGGTTCCTCATTAGAAATAAGAGCTCATTTGGTAATGCAAATATGAAAAGGGAAGATGGGAGTGTTGCACATAGTTTATTTCAGTAGATCTGAGAAACGACAAAGCACATTAGCTGCGTGTAGCACCGTCACTGATGAGGCTTCCACATCTTCTAGTAGCCGCAGCAAGAGTGGTACAGATACTAAAAGGGACACTGCCAGGAGGAAGAGTTCTCCAGGCAGCAAAAAAGAAGTTAGCGCAGATATGAAAGAAAAAAAAGTATCTAACAAGAAAAAGAGCAAGACTGCTAGAACTAGTAAATCAGCAGCAAAGACACCTGGGAAAATTAGTGTGAACCAAGAAACAAAGAAGGCTGACACTTATAAATCAAAAAATGGTGGTGATAGTTCTAAAGAGAATAAGACGGCAAACAGGTCGAAGAGATCTTCAAAAGCAAATGAATCTGCTTCAGCTATTGCGTCTGCTGAAGCTGAGATTTGTATGAAGACATCTACTGATGGTTCTGGTAGTGAGGGGAAGCCACTTATACCTCTATACCCCCCCACAGATAAATCAGTTGTTGTTGTGGAATCAGTTACAAAAGCAAAAGTTATTCAAAAATACCTAGGGGACATGTATGAAGTGTTACCTAGCTATGGTCATGTGAGAGATTTAGCGGGAAGATCAAGATCTGTGCGCCCAGATGATGACTTCAGCATGGTTTGGGAGGTGCCTGCTGCTGCCTGGACACATCTTAAGAGCATTAAAGTAGCATTGAAAGGGTATGTTTTCTAGACAAGTAGTATGAGTAACAATGTTCACATGAAATATATGCTTGTTTGTCTTTTCCCCCCTTCTTTCTTGGAGTAGTTTCGTGCTTTCAAATTATCTTCTGATTATATGTATTCTCTTCCAAACATGGACATTTCTTCTATTCAAAGGTATATAAGCATTAGTTGCTGATAAAGAAACACACAATCACATGTGCCTTTTCTAATCAAATTATTTGCTATTACTCTTTACAGGTTAGCATAGATGTTTGTCTCCAAAATCTTGTATTGTATGCAATAACATATGTCCATATCATTGCCATTTTCTGCAAGGCTTAAGTGACTTGACAACTTATAGTGCTTGTGGTCTCCATTTTGCAACGTGTAGTTCTTAAACTTTCGTGGACATAATTTTTTGAGTACTTTTTGAAAGCATGAACTATAAGCCTTTGAGCATAAACTACATTGTTCACATGCTCTATGTCTGTAGACAAAGTGACAAGCAATTCAGATGTCCTAAATCTCCTAGATTTATTATACTATATCCAAGGTTGCCACGGTGCTCCGGCAAGTTGCAGTGAGCCCAGGGTGCCAGGATGACTAGTCGGCGCCCGTCATGGCGAGAGTTAGACAGTGGTAATAAAAATAACAAATAATACCTCATATGGCTGAAAATTAAATAAATATACCTCATATGGCAGTGAATTAAATAAATATACCTCATATTTAATCTCATATGCCAGTGGATTAAGTAAGCATACCCCAAATTCTCCATATAACCACTAAGTTAACTAGCATATTTAGCAAAAGAAGGGAGCAAGAAAGCAAAGCAGAGAGCAAGAAGCAGCGAGCAAAGCAGAGAGCAACAAGCAGAGAGAAGAAAACAGAGAGCAAAAGAAGTAGAGCAGAGAGCAAGAAGTAGCGCAAGAGCAGAGCAGAGAGCAAGAGGCAGCGCACGAGCAAACTGACGAGACCAAATCAGAGCAAGAACCAGAGAAAAGCAGAGCAAAATGCAGAGAAAATCATAGCAGAGCAAATCGGAGCAAAGGGAGAAGAAAGGAGGGAGAAGGTGACTGACCTGAGCTGAGTTGACCTCAATGGAGGCGGCGGTGGCGGGGAGTGGAAAGCGGCCAAGACTGCCGGGGCCGTCGGCGACAAGCTGCAGGGAGGCAGCGACCTTCTTCGTACAGCAACGACAGCGGCGGAAATTAGCTGGAGAGGGGCGGCTGCAGCGGCAGAAGTGAGCTAGAGAGGGGCGGCGGCGGCTCGTCCCCAGCCTTACTCGAAGCCTCAGCCCCCATATCTGTTTTCTCTCCCCTCCTTTCACGTGAAACCCTACCCTTCTAGGGTTTTTCCCCTCCAGGCGCTCGCCAGACTCGGCTAGACGACGTCCCATGCGCCCAGCTTTCCCAGACGCTCGCCTAATTCCCTATGGCCTGGGCGAATGACCCTGGCGTCTGCCTCCGGCCGACGGGACGACTTGTCGTCTACTAGGCGGCGCCATGACAACCTTGGTTATATATCTAAACTTGATGGCTTTTTAAGGACAGCTGGCTAGAATGTATGATAACAATATGGTGCTGGTTGGTTGATCTGGTAATGCAGATTTTGTAGCTAGGATGTCCCTGCAGATAGCTTTAGGTTCAAGTTTCTTATCCTTATATGTGAATGTCACTATCACCAGGTCTGTATGGTGGCATATTGTACTTGCATAGCACTTGTAGGTGAGGCTGTCTCTATGAGTTCCATACGTGTTTCATGAACATAGATCAACTAAACTGTTTACTTGTATGCTTAAGTAGCAGATGCTCAATACCTAGGAAATTACAATCATGGTCGTTTACTTGTGTTTGTTTTAATCTTTTACATTTTTCATCAAGCTTGCAAAAATGGCTTCCTCTGGAGCTTCAATTGAATGTTTAATTCTGTGGATCTTTTATCCATTTGACACGTACGAGTATACTACTAATTAATTTAACCCTTTTGATATACCTGTCATCTGCTTATGCTAAATGGTAGATTGTATATCTATTTGTGTTAGTTGAACTAGAGCTGACGGTATAGAAACTAAATATTTTCTTATATCTGTGTTGTCCAAGATGATTTCTCTGCTTTGTGTAGTCATTGACATATTACTGATTGTTTTTCTTGTCATTGCTTCTTTCTTTTCTCCAGAGCAGAAAACTTAATTCTTGCATCTGATCCTGACCGTGAAGGTGAAGCAATTGCTTGGCACATTAAAGAAATGCTCGAACAGCAAGATGCGTTGGGTTGCAATGTTACTGTTGCAAGAGTTGTCTTCCACGAAATAACGGAGGATGCTATTAAAAAGGCTCTAATGTCTCCAAGATATATTGATATGGACTTAGTTAATGCTTATCTTGCACGCCGTTCCCTTGATTATTTGATTGGGTTCGGCATATCACCACTTTTATGGAGGAAGTTGCCTGGTTGCCAGTCAGCTGGACGAGTCCAGTCTGCAGCTTTGGCTCTTATATGTGATCGGGAGGCTGAAATAGAACAGTTTAACCCACAAGAATATTGGACTGTTGATACTGACTTCAAAACCCAGTGTTTAGACTCTTCAAATGGCCTGTGCCTTACATCCCGGATAAAGCATCTCAATTCAAAAAAGTTGGATCAGCTTTCTATACGCTCTCAAGAAGAAGCACAAGCTATAGAAAGGAGGATTTATTCTTCTAAATTTGAAGTAATTGGAATTAAGAGAAGTAAAATTCACAAGAATCCTCCGATGCCATATATAACATCCAGCCTTCAGCAAGATGCAGCAAACAAACTATATTTTACTGCAGGGTATACCATGAAGGTCGTTTCTACTTGATTAAAATTCAGATGCATATATCATGCTTCCCTTTTATAATACTGTCATTTATATGTAGTGATCTATTGAGTATTGACTCACATGGTTCATTATGTGACTACTGCAGGTAGCCCAGAAGCTTTATGAGGGGATCAGCCTTTCTTCACAAGAAGCAACTGGGTTAATAACATACATCAGAACAGATGGGTTTCATGTAGGTGCCATCCTACTTCCTACCTTTTCTTAGATGACCAAATTAGCCTTGCTCTGTTTATAAATGTCTATAGGGTAAATCACGCTTTTGGTCCCACTTCTACGGTCATGGGCTAAATTTTGTGCATCCACATTAAAAACAACCAAATTGGTCACTCTACATACAAGTGCATTCGTTAGAACACTGAATTGAACCTTTTAAATGGTGCAGTATGCCATGTTTACAGGAGTTGCAGAGATCAGTCCCTTTTACACTTCATATCGACATGGTATGCCATGTGACACTAATGTGTCTCTGCTTAAATCCGCTTATGCTGATGTATTAGCATATGTGGCATGCCATGTCAAGTACATGTGTTACAAACCTTAGTTCATAACAGGGTAAATACCGTAGAGAAATTGGTCAGACGCCTCTGCCTTGAAGGGGAGGGACACTAGGAAAAAGGTGAGATTATAGACTGGGATGATCTTTAATTCATTCTTTTCTCTTGCTTGAATCTGATGCTTACAAGTTACAATACTCATCCTTATATAGGAAGCTAACCTTATCCTTACAAACTAAATGATATTCAAAACAATTAAATCCTTATCCTAGAAACTAATCAAATATTCAGGGAACTAAGGAGCTGTATGGTTGATGACCAAATGAGCCAAGCCAAAATTTTGGCGTAGCCAAAATCCGGGCAAAACCAAAGATTGGCAAAAGAACGTTGTTTAGATTATGGCCAAGACAAATTTTGGCGTTACCAAAATTTTGGTGAGCGATTTTCGTCCTCGGATTGCTCGCGTGACACTGGATTTCATTGACGTTACCAAATTTTGGTAGCAAACCAAACAACAACCAATTTTCGTTGGCGTTACCAATATTTGGTTTGGTTTGCAAGGATAACAAACCAAACAGCCCCTAGATAAATTGATTGACAAAGATGAAGCCTTCCCAATCCTCATTATGCAGCGGGCTTCTTTGACACCAGTGTACAGCAGCGCTATAGTTCCGCGCATGAACAGTGTCATACAGCACCATGTGTTACAGTAATCGCTGCACATGACACCAGGAGTTTGGTAAATGTGACATTAGTGAGTGTGGCACACCAAGAAAAACAAAAGGTGATACACAATGTCATGCAAAAGGGGTATAGTCAGCTTTTCATTTGTTTTGTTAATGGAAGGAGAAACGGTTGTGCCAGCTTGTCGGTGGACTAATTTGGAGTTCTTCAAGTAGAGGGGCCAGTTTGACCCTATGACCAAAGCAGAGGGATATTTTTGCTTAATAAAAAAGCTTACCATAACAGCTCAAACATCCGATTGGGAAATGGGTGTTCTAAGAGGTCCTAACCGCTATTCCAAACAAGCTGACTGGTCTTAGCTTTTATATTCATGTCTAAATAGGTACAATAGTAATTTTAACTCGAATTCAATCGTATGAAACGTATCACGAGTTCATGACTGTATGCCAACAGTAACTAAATCTTGGTAACTAAATTTAATTTGTGCGATGTAATCGCTATTCCTTGATGTGAGAGTTTCTAGTCAGTTATCAATGGGAGCATGCATGGTACTGTACTCGTTTTAATAGCCTCAAATTGTTGCCTTACATGTACATTCCGCTTTTTTCCTTTGAAGATTTCTGATGGAGCTGCAGAAGATATCCGTTCATTAGTCAAAGAAAGGTACACTCTATTGGAACATTTAGTCAATCCTGTTTTACTGATTTTGTGCAGGGGTGCTAATCTCTCTTGTTTCACTTTTAATTTATCAGTTATTGTAATGCCCAATAATCTGGCTTAGTGCTTGGGTGGTCAATTTCACAAGTGGGAGTTTGCACATTTGCTCATTGTTCAGGACTTATGAGATGGGATATATGCACGAGTCACAATGTTTTAAATTAAACCAAGTAATTTAAAATTCTTCATTTTTTTTCTTCTGAAGATACATTTGATGACATGGCCAGAGAACTTCCTGGTGTCAGTTGCTGATTGATTCTTTTCATATCTTGTTCAATGGTCTTGTACAAACTAGTTTGAGAAAATCAGTATCTTGAGAGTTTAGCAATTTAAGTTCATGTGTATCAGTATGTCACATGTGACATGTGGCCTGCAATCTTCTTGTTAACAAGTATTTCCTCCAGGTATGGTGAGGACTATGCTTCAGAGGACATTAGGAAGTACTTAAAGAAGGTGAAAAATGCTCAAGAAGCCCATGAAGCCATAAGGCCCACCAGCATAAGGAGGTTGCCATGTAATAAACCTACCTGTAGTTTTGTGTGATTTATTGTGTTTTCGCATTACAGATGCTGCACTATCTTTTAGCAATTTCCTTTTGTTTTCGGGCTTAATTTCATAAATGCCTATTATCCTGTGGAGGCTACAATCTTATTGTTGTCATATATTCATCACCAAAATGTTACATGGTTCTACAAAAAGGTATTGTTTAGGCTCTTTAATTCCAGATTTCATGTATAAATGATATATTGGACAGCTCATACCTGTCACAATCTGTGAATACCTAAGTTTACACTAATATTTATATTTAAAGGTGCACCTTTTTTACTTATTGTTCTTTTTCTTGACTGTTTAATAGTTTGAACAATTCTCAGTAGTTCAAATTGTTATAGTACATTTTTAAACAAGCATGAACTACTTGCTACATACTTCATATTGACTGCATGTTCCAAAATCGGAAATCTGAATAACACTTACTCTTATACATGTTTGTGCATATCACGCTTAAAACATATCGGCACAACTAATATTCTGGGTGGTATATGTAGTGTGTAGATGTTGTACTTGTTATCCCTTAAAATGGTATGTTGGATGGCATACTGTGCAGTAAAACTGTGTTTCCTGAACCATGGTATTCTAAAGTTTCTTATAAGTTGTCATGTACTCACTGTTCAACATCTAGCATAACATTTGCTTATATCATATTTGCATTGTTAGGTGAACATTGTTTTGCCATCTGTTGTGAATGTGCTTTGTAAGTGATCGCTTGATAAGTACAATGCCTACGCTTCAAGTCTGCATCTGCTGTAGGATTGAAAGAGTACCTGAAGTGTGAAGTTTTTTTATTTTCAAAGTTATGAGTTGCTAAAAATACTTTTCTGTTTCCCTAGTCTTTTGCAGCCTCCTTAGTTCTTACTTGGAATATTTTTCAGTATTATAGTTTTGGTTTCTTGTTTTTGATATATAATTCTATCATAATGTCTCTTGCAGCATCTTTAGTTGGAATACTCGACGATGATTCTTTGAAACTGTACACTCTAATATGGAAAAGAACAATGGCTTGCCAAATGGAAGCTTCCAGAACTGAGATGGTTGGTTACTGTTTTCGTTCATTTTTCCCTACCGTTGTTTATTATTCTTTAGGATGGCTGTTATGCATGTGTTTATGAAGTTATATTGTTAAAGAAAACTTTGTAAGTATACAGTTATGAGGAGTTTGTAAGAAAGTGTTATGTCCTAGGGATTAGAGTTTATTTCTTGCTTTCCTTTCATGAATCATGAAGCAGCCTTCCCTAACAATTTGAACTAACTCAACTAAGGATATCAACCGGGGATCATATCTTGGACTAACCCTGAACTGATGCAATCTTTAAGCAACAAACTAAACAGCTGGACTTATGTCTATATCTCCCTTGCCGAGTCCTCTACTGTGGCGTGTCCATGCCTGCTGTTGCCGCGTTGGGCATGGGCTGCGCCTGGCGCCCCTTACACCTGTTGTATGGAATGCTGAACATGACAGAAAATGCTTCTAAGTTCTAACCAAGCAAACATATTTTCCGTTGTTGGCTTGTTATTTTTAATTGGTATATGAATGAGGCAGCTCAGTGGTTATGACAGAACTTTCTTCCTAAATGTATCCATATTTCTTTGTCACGTCAGTCTGTTTTTCTGTTACTAGGTAACCCTCTGTTTCACAGTTGTTGCCAAGCTACCTTACGAATGGAGACCAAGGAAGTATAGAAGGCTGGATCATGCTAGCCATATTGAGTGAATTACTTTAACTGCTAACCTGTCTCTCATTTTTTTTTTTAAAAGCATGGTGAAACAGGGGAGAATGCAACAACTTCACTCCTGAGTTCATCACCAAACACCATTGTGAAATGGTGTTTCTCAACAAAATGGACAAGTGTTGTGAAACAGAGGGACTAGAAGAATCTATACTGCCATGCAAAATGAAAGAAGAATGTAGTGGTCATCCTTTGAGAATGGTTGTATATGAATAAGTACAAGGACATTATTTATGAATGATTTGTTAGTTTGTTGTAACTTAGAGGAGAGAAACTTCACTCCTATTGTTGCCTCTTTCAACAAAATTTTGGTTGTCGTGCTAAATATATGTTGATGCTGTAGTAGTTGATGAAACTGACTTCCGGTTTCTCTTAACATGCACTTAAAAAAGCATGCTAAAGTCTCTGTACATTTTTTGTTCTAAGTTTCAATATTTTAAGCATTCCATCAAATTTCGTGCTTACCATAGGTCCATTTATAATTTCACTGTAGATTCAAGTTGATATTGGTAATCCTGAAGGAAACATGATTTTTCATTCAGCTGCATCAAGGCTTGACTTCCAGGGATACCAAGCTGTCTATGAGGTAAGTTCTAAATTTTTGTCTAGGCTTCTAACATCCTCTATAGCTCAGTTATCTTTGCCTCGGTTTTCATTTTTCCTGCTTGAACTTTTTTTGAAGAAAATATGTTGATTGTCTCCTAATGTGGCCTTTCCCACTTCCCTTTGTGCTACTTTGGTCAGTCCTTGAGTAGCTTCATGATGTCTTTGATCTGTTGAATATCTCATTAACGATATTATTTCATGGTTCAGGGGGTGATCACATCATTGCTATGGATTTTATCATCTTTGTAATCTTGATTTGGTTTCTATATATATGGGTACACATTATGGGTTAAAATGGGTCAGATACTATTTGCCTGATCTGCTGCCTTAGTGCCTTATTCTTTCGGATATGAATGTGGGATGGAGAATATATATCCAGTTGGATGCGGGATATGAATCAGGATATCCGGGCCAAACTAAAATTGGATATCGGACTAGCCCATCCCATATTTCCTTCAGATTTTTCCTTTTTATGTTTCTCTAATCGGAGAAAGAGTTAGAACATGAAATTTTGCAAAAGTTGTAGAATACATGAAATAGTGCTACCTGTATTTTTTTTTTAAATGACTTCAGGGTTTTGATTTTTGGAAACCAGCCATAAACCTCCTAGTCTCCTAGAGGGCGGTTCTGGTTTTCTGGGAAGTTTTTGGCTGGTTTCTGGAAAAAAATTGTCTGATTTTTTGGATTTTTTTAGTTTTAAAAAATCTGATGTTTGCATCGTCTGTAACAAGTAATAATGCATGTTTAAGGGGCTGAAGCCTTGTCTTGAAAAACCGGTCTTGGACCAATTCTGAGGAACTTACTGGTTCTCGATGATTTTGTTCCATATTTGTATTCGGGAATAAAATATTGTGTATATTGAATTTATTGTGTAGAATGTGATTTGTATTGTGTGTAGCCATATAAATTTTCATAGATTCCTGGTGGAGTTTACTTTCTTTCTCCATAGGACATCTCCTCTCCTACCTTTGCGAAATGCATGAATTTCTGCTGATTTATCAGTATCTTTATTTTTCAATGTTGTGCTTAAGCTTCTAGTTTTCCTTCGAGAGCTCATGGTTAAGACTTACCATGGATAGAAGCACGGTTGTATTATATAAAGGACTGTGCCTATTGTTCAGTTTTATTGGCTTATGTAACTCAGTAATGGAAAAAATGTGCTACTTTTAGGACACTGAAGCAAGTCCTTCCAGTGACAACTCTGAGGGAGCAGCTGTGCATCAGGATAATTTTGAGGCCTTGTCCAAATTAGAGGTTAGCAGCTGCCAAATTGCCTCTGAACCATTCCTTTTTTTTTTTACCCATTTCGCTTCAAGCTACAACAGATTGCTGGCTGTAATTCAACTATTTCAGTGCATTATTGTTACATCTCCTTTTCTCAGGTTAAGGACTTGGTGTCTCCAGTTAATGTGCATCTTGCTCAGCACTTTACTAAACCTCCACCACGTTATTCTGAGAGTGCATTGGTCAGTAATAACCTATATGTTGAAATTTTCACTTGTTTACTCTGAGCATTGCCCATGCATGAGAAAAAAAAAAGGTTCCTTTTTATTGGATTTACTCTGTAACCTAAGAATTTCACATTGTGCTTTATTATTTCCAGATTAAAAAGTTAGAAGAGCTTGGGATTGGACGGCCATCTACATACGCGTCTATAATGAAAGTGTTGCAGGTAGCGTAACATGCTACTACCCTACTATCTTGGATGATGATATGCCCCGTTTGGGTTGGTTGGCTCATGTAGCTGCCCCTGGAGTGCTGCACATGCCACAAAGCGCAACACATGCCATGCAGTAACTTAGTGATGTATAACACCTTTGGCCTTTGGGTTGCAGTGAAAATTGACTTGTGTGTGGTCTGCAACATGGGGTCAGTATATTATGTCAAATCTAAGTGGGTGTGTAAGCTGAAACTTACTAGAAGTTAGGAGCTACTGAATCCGAGGTGTTTGCCCACCATTGGGTGCTAGGATCACAACAGAGAATGGCCATAAATAAGGTACACCCTATGTTAGTCAATCAGATATCAACTTGTGCAAGTGAGACAATCTATGATAGCGTGGAACAAGCTAAGAAAACATCTCTGCCCCAATTTGGATCCGGCCCATCCCGGAGAAATCAGTGCGGCAGACATTTTCTTTACCAAAGCCAAATGCGCATTTAGAGCTAGGGCTTGTTTGTTTTATATTTTGTCAATCATGATATTAATAACAGATCAAGCATGTTGTGCATATTAGACTATTCATAACTGTGCATCTTATTCATTACTGAGAAGTTATATATATACAAGATTAGTTGGGCCGCATGGGCCACACATTCCAAGAGAGAGTACTAATATGTACAAGACTCTTAACATCCCGCTTCATACTCAAGGTGGATTTGATGTCCGAGTTTGAGTAGATGAAATCGATCTTTGTTCTCAGTCCGAGCCTTAGTGAAGAAATCTACAACTTGAAGCTCCGAGGGTCAAGGTTATTAAGTCATAAAATCGAGTCGAGCTGCAAGAGGGTTGACGTGTGGACTTGTCGACTAGTCACGGCTAGCCACAACTAGTCGGTAGACTAGGAAGTATTGTCGCCATCGCTCTTCGCTACTCTGCTGCTGCTTCTTTGGCTCTTCTTGCTTGCCACTACTACTAGTCTTCGCTATTACTACTAGTACTAGTGCTACTACTACTACTTTCTTGCTCATCTTTTGCTACTACTACTGCTCACTTTCTTTGCTACTACTACTACTAGTACTATCGCTACTACCACGACTCACATTTGTTGCTCTCGCTACTACTATTGCAGACCACAGAGAAAAACAGAGCATGAGTGAGCATAACGCAAAACAGAGAGAAATAGAGGGGAGGAAGGAAAGCAGAGTAGAGCACAGCGCAAGAGAGGAGTAGAGGAATGAGAGGAGAAGGAGAGGAGTGCTCACTAAGGCTGGGGTCGACGGTGACTAGCGGCGACGGGAGGCTAGGGCTCCGCTCGGCGGCTGCGCTCGACCTCGTAGCACGGGTGTCGTCATCGTCATCGTGGATGGGGGACGGGATGGAGGGCCGAGGAGGATGGAGGCGGTGGCAGGGGGCTAGAGGCGCCGGTCGGTGGCTCGGCGCTCGCCTCGCGGCACGGGCGACGGCGGCGGTGTCGTGGACAGGGGAGATAGGGGAGGGCAGAGGAGGGTGGAGACGGCTTGCCGTGGCGACGTCGTGGGGCTGGTGACCGGCTCGATGGTGAGCTGGTATGGGCGTATGGCTAGGGTTCCTCTCCTCGTATAAGTTCTACCTTTCCCCCTCTCAATCTGATTGTTGGCCATAGTCGGGCGACTAGCTCTGGCCGACTAGTCGGTAAGTCGGACGACTAGGCCTCCTAGTTGAGTCGGTTACACTAGTGGGAGGTTGTGTGTTGACTAATCGTCGACTGTCGCACGACTTAACAACAATGCTGAGAGTACATACTGGAGGTCGATGGTCGACTGCCGACAATGAGACCGTGTGAATGATGCATCAGTACCAATGTGCTTTGTCAACTTATGCTTGACCGGATCACTAGCAATCTGAATGACACTTGTATTATCACAAAACAAAGGTGTAGGATTATCACACAGGACACCAAGATCAACCAAAAGCCATCGAAGCCAAATAATCTCTGAGGTGGTAGCGGCAAGGGCTCGAAATTCGGCCTCTGAACTAGAATGTGACACTGCAGTTTGCTTTTTGGACTTCCAGGCAATGAGCGAAGTACCAAGAGCGATGCAGTAGCCAGAGAGATAGATCGGTGATCAACAGGATCACTCGCCTAAGTGGAGTCAGAGTAAGCGTGGAACTGAAGCTGACTCAAACTGGCATAGGTAGATGTCGGGCGACGCCACTGAAGTGTCTCAGCACACGAAGAATATGACCATAGTGGATTGAGGTGGGAGAACTGACAAACTGGATAAGCACATGAACAGTATGAGCAATGCCTGGCCTGGTGATAGTGGGATAAACAAGGCCCCCAAGGAGTTGACAATAACGTGAAGGATCTGTTAGTGGTACACCGTTTGTAGGACGAAGCTGAAGGTGGAGCTCTATGGGTGTGGCAGGCTATGTAACATCCCAATTTTCAGAGCTAAAAAAAAATCTTTTAATAGTTAGTAGGGAGAAAATTCACCATTTGGTTGTATTTGATTTTAAATTCAAAAGCTTAATATTGGACTTTCCAATAAAAAATATTTAATGTGAATAATCCCAACGTGAACATTAGCCAAAACTATTTTATTTGGGTTCTATGTGCTCAGATATATTTTCTAGATTTTTCTAGAATTTTTCTGAGTTCATTTGCTATTTTCTATTGCTTATTTGAATTTCTGGTATTTTCTAAAAAGGAAAAACTATTTAAAATCTCAGAAATCCTCTCGGGCCGAATCTCCTTCCTCCGGCCCATCGCTGTATGTGACCGCTCGCCGTGCATGTATCTTCGCCTCATTGACAGTGGACCCCACCTGTTAGTCTCTCTGCCCTTCTCTCTCTCTCTCTCTCTCTCTGAGTGCCCCGTTCATCCTCCGCCGTTGGATCAAGCATGAGCTATTTGGACGCGCGATGTGTTAACCGGAGGTTCCGATCGTCCCTGCAGGTTGTGGATCGTTCGATCGATCCGGCGGTCGGATCTCGAGTCATTTTGCGCCGCGCCGTGCGACGCGGACTCACGCGAGCCACCGTCAGCGGCGTGTGGGCCCTACCAAATCTATCGTTCATCGTCTCCGAATGCATTACGATTCGTTCGCCGCCGCATGCCGTTTTGGTGTTCGTGCCTGACTCTTCCAGCCACGGGTATAAAGGAGAGCGAGCCTCGGCCTCCGCGCCTCCCGCGGCCGCCTCCCTCGGCCAGAACCCTAGCGCGCAGAGCTCAAAACGATCTGCGCGCCGCCAACTCCGACGAGCTCGTGCGCGCATTGTCATTGCCGCCCGAAGCCGTGGTCTACACCGCCGCGATCGACGGAGCTGCGCTTCACCTTAGTGGCGCCGTTTCGCCGGAGCATCACCGAGCACCGATCCGTCGAGCCGTAGCCCTCCGCGCTTAACGCTTCGGCCGCCATCTGACGTTCGACCACGGTGAGCACACTGCGAGTTCCGTGCCACCATCACGCGTCGGTACCACTCACCGCCGGTGAATCGTCGCCGTTCGCGGGACCCTCGGTTCCGGCAGCGCCGCTCGCCAGTAGCCGCGTCGGCCGCCACTCGTCGCCACCTCGCGCCCGCGCCTCGTGTCGCATGCGTGGTCGCCTCGTCGGTAGCGCGTCGGCGCGCCGATCCGACTCGAGAATCAATCGGCTCGGTAGACCTAGTCTACAGTGGCCGTGTCTCGACATGGGTCCCACATGTCGAATTTTTGTTTATTTCTTTTAATTCACGAAATTCCTTCTTGACGTCGAAATTCACGCAATAATCCGATTTTTCTTTAGAGAAATAATTCGGAAAATCCGAAAAATCCAAATTAGGGTTTCTTTTAGATTCAATCTTCCGAGCTCATAACTTTTGCATCCTAACTCCGTTTGAGCCCATTCAAATTTCTAAATTTGTCTAAATTCGAGCTCTATTTATCTGAGATTTTTATTTAATTTTTGGAGCTTGTTTTGCCTCTGTTATTTATTTGTTTTGTTTATTTGTTTCGTTTGCGAGTAGACATCGATTCGTCGGGGAATTTCGTTGAAGAAGGAGCACCCCAAGATCAAGATCAGTACATAGACCTTTTCCAAGGCAAGTCATACCTTTGATCATCTTGAACCTAGTTTTCCAATTACTTTGCTTCAATGTATTGCATTCTATTTTATTTATTTATTTAAATGCTTTGGGCATAGTTATTATCCAAATTTTGTTATCACACCTTGGCCTTGTATGTCATAATTCCTCGTCACCCTAGATTGGTTATCAGTTGGTAATATTATAGCACCAACGTGGGTTGGTTAGATGCGAGTACAATTGCTTAGCCATGCTACGAGTCTCACATCACATGTAAGTTGCAATTATTTAAATGTGACTAAGTGACTATGGAACTTTGTGTAATTCTGGGTACCGACAGGCTGGCAGCAATGCATCAGCCATACCAAAGTGAGCAAGCAGAAGCTCAATGGTCCCAAATTTGACATCATAAACTGTTCACTCAATTTCTTCTTGACAAAAGCCAAATAGTTCGTGTCATCTTCTGTGATCAGTATATCATCCACATATAGCAGAAGCAAAGTACGATCTCGTTGAGATGTGTGAATAAACAAGGCAAAGTCATGCACACTTGGAGTGAAACTAGCTCAAATCGCAGAATTGAAACGCTCGAATTAAGCATGAGGAGCCTGCTTGAGACCATATAGAGCATGCCTAAGATGACAAACATAGCCTGTAGGAGCCTCAATACCTGGGTGTGGTTGCATATAGACCTCATGTAGATCTCCATTAAGAAAGACATTCTGCACATCCATATGAGATATAGTCCATGAGTATACCGCCGCAACAGCAATGAGAGTATGAACTGTAGTCATATGAGCAACTAGAGGAAACGTCTCATCATAATCTTGACCATAAGTCTGTTGAAAACCTCTTAAAACAAAATGAGCCTTGTATCGCTCCACGAAGCCATCTGACTTGGTCTTTACTTTGTACACCCACTAGCAAGTTATAGGAAGAGCTCCAGATGGCAGTGAAACAAGATCCCAAGTAGGGAAAAACGGCTGGTTACCGCCGGCAACCGGATTTCTCAGTGGGGACCGGGTGAACAGTAGCCGGCCGAAAAATTTGAAATTCAAATTTGAATTTTTGAATGCATAATGCACTTCTTAGGTTGGTTTAGGCTTATTTTGTGCTAGATTACATATTGTATGAGCTAAATATGCTTGAATTATTGTTTCTGGCCGGTTTGCACTTCATATGAGCTAAATATGTTAGATTACGTATTGTATGAGCTAATTATGCTAGATTATGTATTGTATGAGCTAAATATGCTAGATTACATATTGTATGAGCTAAATATGCACTTCATTATACACTTTCTAATTCAAAATTCGTCAATTCAAAATTCATTGGTTTTTACGGTTTTTAGCGGTTTTACGGTTCTTAGCGTGCAGAGTCCGGTTACGATTTCAATCGATGTTTATGAATTACGGCTAGTTTTTTAGGAGCCATTTAGTTCTTAATCTGTGCGGCGTGAGCGGGATTTGTCGAGAGCGGTTTTGGATCCTTGATCCTAGGTGAGTGTGATGGATAAGTCTCTGTGTTGGCTTTTGCCGCCCTTCAAGGACATCCTTGGTGGCGGTTAGCATCTCTTTTGGACAGAGCATCTTGGACTAGCTTTAGGACTAGCTTTAGAGGGAGAGCATCTAGGGCAGAGCATCTAGGACACAGCATCTTAGACTAGCATATGCTTGTCATATGCTTGGCTAGTTAGCCCTATAAATATGTATCCCCAACCCTCGGGTTGGCATGGCATTGTGTGAGAAATAAACCAAGAAAAATTTGCCCGTCTCCAAGTGTCATCCTCTCCATGAGAGTAAGGATCTTGCTATCACCAATAGTAAGAGTCCGACTAACAAGTGGTATCGAGCTATACTATCACGTAGCACTGAGCATCTCCTCGCTCATCTCCTTCTCGACCTCGCAGACCCCCCCCCAGCGGCAGCAGCGACTCCTGCCCACGCTCGCTCCTCTCCGGAGACGGCGGCTCGTCGGCGCCTCTCTCCACGCAACACCCGCAAGTAGCGCCATGTCGCGCAAGCGATCTCGGCGTTCGGCCGCCTCGAGCACGCGTGGCGTCGGTCGGTGACGGCCGAGCTCGCCGCAAGCGCCATGTGGCAGCGGCGGCAGAGATTGTACGCTGGCGCAAAAAGCGCCGAGCGTCGGTAGCAGCGAGCCGGGCAGCGGCGGTATGAGGCGGAGTGAAGCGGCGCGGCAGCGGCAGCGCGTGCGGCGCGGCAGAGTCAAGTCTGCGCGGCGGCAGCAGCAGCAGCTCCATCTCTCTGCGATGGCAGCGCCGACGCGGACCTTGGCCGAGAGAGAGGGAAGCGGCGAGTGGCAGCGCGATGGCGGCCGCGACGCCACGGCTTAGCGGCAATCCGACGGCGCGGTCGCGGCTGATGGTGCTCTGGAGGAGGCGCGCTCGGCGGTGGCGCTCTGGAGAGGCGCTCGGCGGTGGCGCTCTGGAAGAAGCGCGCCGACGACAACGGCGGCGAGCGGGTCGATAGAAGCGCGGCCTTCACAAGCGGCGCGGGCTCTCCCGGACCGTGATCGTGGTTACCACGGGTTCAGTGTTGTCGGGGCGCGGCCGGCGGTGGGTGGCCTACCCTCGCCAAGGCCAACTACGTCGAGTGGGCGCGGCGATGAAGGTGAGGCTCGAGTGCGGCACATGCGGGAGGCGATCCGTGCGGCGGCGTCGACTACGACGGGATCGGCGGCGCTGGATGCCTCATCGCCGCGATCCGCCGAGATGCGATTCGCTCTCCAACAAGCGGCGCAAGGAGGCTTGGGGCGCCATTGCTGCGCGGCACGCATCGGCGGCGATCGCGCGCAAGTCCACACTGCAGCGCCGCGCGGAGTGGGAGACCACGGCCTTCAAGCGGTGAGGCGTTGATGACTTTGCTCTCCGTCTCAACACTTTGCCGCGGTTGGTACAGATTCGCGACGACACCTATAGCGAGGAGAGAGCGCCGAGAAGCTCTTTCCTGCGTCCCAGAAGTACAAGCGGATGGCTCACTCGATCCGGTCTGCTGGATCTCTCCACGATGACGATCGAGGAGGCGTTGGGTCGCCTCAAGGTCGTCACGATGATGAGCCCTGATCTCTCGACCCGTCACCATTGGCGGAAGCTCCTCTCGCTCGGGAGAGTGGGCTGCCGCCAAGGTGGCGAGGAAGAAGGAGCCTTCTTCGACGACAGCGCATGCGTGGTAAGCGCGGCAAGCGCAAAAACGCCGAGCATGGGCACGAGGACGTCTTAGAGGTGATGACCGTGGGCGCCAGATGGCGCGCTACGGCAAGCAGAGCGACGCGAGGCGACTCTTGCTACAAGCTGCGGCAAGCTTGGTCATTGGGCGGATTGTCGACAACCACAACGCGCCGAGCCCACGTCGCGCGCGGAGGAGGAGGAGCATCGGCTCTGTTCATTGCTCGGCGAGCATCGAACTACCTCGGCTGCACCGCCGCGCGGCTCTCCTCCACCTTGGCGAGCCAAAAGCACCGCCTCTCTCGCGAAAGTTCCAAAGCAACGGCAAGACCGGCGGGTGGTGCCTCGACACCGCGACACCACCACATGGCCGGGCGGCGGAGTTCTTCTCGAGCGTGACTCAGCGTCGAGGCTCTGTCAAGTTTGGGGACACCTCCGGCGTTGAAATCAAGGACGACGCTCTGCTCTAGGATCGGGATGGCTCGATTCCTCCAGGAGACACACAAGACTTAGGGAGATTGATGGATAAGTCTCTGTGTTGGCTTTGCCGCCCTTCAGACAAACATCCTTGATGGCGGTTAGCATCTCTTTGGACAGAGCATCTTGGACTAGCTTTAGGACTAGCTTTAGAGGATGAGCATCTAGGACACAACATCTTAGACTAGCATATGCTTGACATATGCTTGGTCAAGTTAGCCCTATAAATATGTATCCCCAACCTCAGGTTGGCATGGCATTGTGTGAGAAATAAACCAAGAAAAATTTGCCCCATCTCCAAGTGTCATCCTCTCCATGAGAGTAAGGATCTTGCTATCACCAATAGTAAGAGTTCAGCGACTAACAGACTGTACTAATGTAAACTCCTCAGTCATAGCCAATTGTCACTTAGGTATACTAGTTGCCTCCTGATAGGTACTCAACTCAGATACTGCTCCTGCACGAGAAAACCCCCATCTCTCTGGTGCTTGGATAGAAGAACGATCACGTAGGGCGTACCGTAGTAGAACGATCGTTAGAGTCCGTGGTACTGGCCAGAGGGTCAAGTGAAGGAGAGGAGGGCTGATGATCAGAAGGTTCAAGAGGAATGGAAGTCTGAGGATCATAAGGAATTCTCTATTAGTGATTGTAATAAAAGGGAAAAGTGGAAGTGTCAGAAACTGGTGAAGACACACTAGAAGGTGAAACTGGTGAAAAAGTGTATCTGGAGAAGGCAAGTGAAGGAATAGGAGGTAGACACAAAAAAAAGGTGGACTACACCTTGATGAATCAAGATAGAGAGGCGTGAGCCACATAAGTGCCTCAAGCGATGATGCCATTGAGGAAAAGATTTGCAAACAAAAGTAGATGCAGAAAGGCAAAGAGTAGATGGACCAACAATAGAGGATAAAGGAATAGGAGCAGTGGTAGTACCAGAAATGGAGGATAAAGGGAGATTCAGACGATCAAGAACATAGAGCGTTGTTGAACCCCTCTTATGATGGCATGCACCGATGACAACTCTTGTTCGACGATCTTGGACAAAGCATGGGCTATCATCTAACCCAACAAAGTAGTTCACATCTGTGAGCTGTCCGACAGAGATGAGATTCATGGAGAGCGTAGGGACAAGTGAGACATCTGAAACTACGAAGTGAGAGGTGGAAAGAGTCCCTTGATGAGTGACCGTGCATGGCGTTCTATCAATTGTCTGAATCTTGATACCTTTTGCAGCAGGACGACATGATGTGAACTGAGATGCATTAGATGTCACATGGAAAGAAGCCCTTGAATCCAACTCATGGGAGTGAAGCACCTGACACAATACATGATGATGCAGTAAAACCGGTGGATCCACGGAAGATGCCTGCAGTTGATACAATTGGGTTTGAAGGTTGCTCATCTGAGCCTAAATCTGACCAAACTGAGTTGCACAAGACTCCAAAGCATTGGCAAGGACACAAGAAGCAATAGTAGCATCACCTAGATGAAACGAAACACATGATGGTAACCTCAGCTCGGGGTTCAACTCAAAACACCGATCAGCTAGATGGCCATGTCTCTTGCAACGAGAACAAACAAACTGACTCCGGATAGGACTAGGACCAAGGATACCTTGGAATGCCATGATATAGATCAAGTACACAAGCAGATCATCGAGCAAAAAAATTCTAGTAGCAGAGCAGCAACAAAACTACCGACGACAACAAGAGAGGATAGTAGCGGATTAGGTACCAGATTTGGCGACAGCGCAATAGAAGCAGAGGAGGCTACTGGTGACGGCGCAACGGCAATAGCAGCAGACGAGAAGCATGCCGGCGATAACGAGTCAGATTTTTGCCATCTTAGCAGCATCAATGGAGCAACAACACAGCAGCAAAGAACCGAGCACCCGAAACAGAGCAACTCGAAATAGAGCACCCGAAGCAAAGAGTGACGGAGCCAAGAGGAGACCTGAATTCAGGCACCTAAAGTCGATCCCAGTGAGGAGAGCTCGGAGGCGAGAAATCCGGTCGGTAGCGACTCACAGGCGAAGAGAAATCTGGTCGGCAGCGACTTGCAAACAAAGGGGCGACGCCTGATCCCAATGAATACGGTCGGGAAGACGATGGTGGTGACGGATCAAGCCAATCCCGGTGAGAAATCCGGTCGGTGGCGACTCGCAAACGAAGAGACGGCACCTGATCCTGACGAATACGGTCGGGAAGATGGTGGCGATGGATCTGGGCTCGGGATGGCTTGACGACGATTGGATCGACGAGATCCATGTTCGGCGTGACTGGGAGGACTTGCTTTCGAGGCCTGCAACGACGGGGAAGAGCAAATCCGATGCAACACGACCTTGAAAACGACACGAGCGAGGTGGAGATCGTCGGCGGCGATGGCCGGAGCTCGGCAGCGCCAGGTTCAGATGCGGTGGCTGATCGAGCCAGGGTTATGGTTTGGGTTGAGTTGATACCATATTAGACTATTCAGAACTGTGCAACTGTATCTTATTCATTATTGAGAAGTTATATATATATAGGATTAATTGGGTCTCATGGGCCACATGGGCCAAGAGAGACTACTAATATGTACAAGACTCAACTGTGCATTCATGTTTGTAAGGAGATAGAAATGCTTGAGTTTTGATAACAATAACACATGGCCGAAAAACAGTTGCAAAGTTTAGAAATTCACTATGTACCAAATTTTATTTTCATTTATTATAATTGCGATATACCAAATTTTGTTTTCATTCATTATCATTAGCAATGACTTCTGTCACATGGATATGACTGTCTACCATACTTGTGCTATTCAGGACCGGAAGTATGTGACAATAAAAGTCGAGTTATGCACCCGAATTCCGTGGTCGAATGGTATGTTCTTGTTTCTGATGTCATCTTCACCCTTTTAAAAGATCCTGTTTGGTCAAAACATTTTTAATTATGATACTATCTGAAATCCCATTATATTGGTTTTAATAAAGATAACACTTCCAGCTATGTGCATTGTTTTGGTATTATATTATCTGTTATGCCAGTGCATTTGTATGCATGTAGCAAACTAGCAATAGCATCATTTTTTAATTGCATCTTTGTTGCACTCTTTCTCATGTCTCTTATAATAACCCACTAAAATTCCATACAAGTCGCCCTGCAAATTATCTGAAGTTTATATATTTTCTAATGTTCAAAGGGTAAATGCTTCATGCTTTTGCTAATGCCCAAGTGCACACCGCCAATTATTTCATACTTCTGGAGTTTATTTATTTCTGCATATGATTTAAGCACCTGCTCAACTGCAATTGTTTAGGCATTCTTTCAGTTTGCTTAGCTGAGGTTGCTTATTATAGCCTCAAGTTTTCTTGTGTCTAATTTTGACGTATGCTCAATACCATCTGTTTCTTAGGTCTCAGCATTTCTTTCACATCATTTCCCTGAGATTGCCGATTACAGATTTACTGCTAACATGGAGACTGAGGTAGTAAATAATTCAGTTCATACTTCATAGTTTATGTGCACATCTTCTTTTCTACTTGTTTTTACCAAGGTTACAGAAATCAGCTTAAGCAGTGCAGTGGAGTTAAACGAAAATCAGAATTGTAAAGGGCCACTACCAATGAATTGTGTAGAGGGAGGAAAAGGAATTTCATGACAAATTCACAATAGAAATGCAATAAAAGAAAACCTGGAGACACTGATCCAGATCCAATTATTGCTCCCCCCCTCCAAAAAAAACCCTCGTGATGTTTTTTCTTCACATTTGTAATGTAATATAGATATTTGGAAAGAAACAGTGTGGTCGAAAATTTCCTGATCACACTACTTCTACCTTCTACAGCAACAAACTGGTCTGAGAAACCATAAAAATACGTTGGACTAGATTAAAATAGTCTGATGAAATTTTGACTATATATTGTTCCAGTGTTTTTCTCATGAATGATATCTTTAGAACTCTTATAACCTACAAATGAAATAACCATTTATTTATCTGGATAATTTGTATATTTTTGTCAGCAGCGTGTCTGCATCACTATTTGTCCTTTTTAAGAAACTTATTCTACTATTTATCAATAATCATAGTGGAATCAATGGTACATACTACAGAACAAGGTTGTCAGAATATCGATTCGAGTCTTAAAGTCTTTAAGACTTTACAATCCTAGATTGAGTGGAACGATCCGATCCTATGTAGAATCTTAATACCATTACGATTCTAGCAAAAAAATTATGGGATCTTAAACATATTATATATATGATTATACCGATTCTAGTAATTAATTATTAAAAATTACTTAGCATATGTCCTTTTATTGTAAAGTTTCACCGTATATTCATTCTATATAAGAATTATTTGTATAAACAACAAATAATCTTTCGTTTTCACTATATTTTTGTAAATAAATTCTTTTAAATTATAATTGAAAGCATGACATTAGAATATGTACACAAAATATGCATTATATAGCCAACTTGTGTTCATTATTATATAACGACGATAACATAGGCAACTATAAATCTAATTAGTTGCCAAATGACTAAATAAATGCTAAAATCTCAATCGAAATATGTGGATTGAAGAAAATATACTATTTGGTAGAATCGGGTAGGATCTTAGATTCTACGATTTGATCCTAGAATGCGATCCTATCGGAGCACCTCTGATCCAATTTCAAGATCTTGATTCGACAACCTTGCTACAGAGTCAAAGGGATTCTGCCTAAGGCTATTTGATGAATCAGTTCAAGGAATTTACTAGGATTTCTGGTTGAATTGGAGATCATTAAGTACAAATACGATACATAGCCCTTATCCGTGAACAAAGAGTACGAGGATGATGTCCTGAATAGAAGACGGAATATGAAAATTTCTTCTTCCTTTTGTTACCCACTTACCCTTAAGTAATACAAGAATTCAATTGTTGCATAATCCTGTTAATGTTCTTTTTCTGCTACATTAATAGCTAGACAATGTCTCTGCTGGGTCAACTGAATGGAAAGACATTCTGAAAGATTACTGGGAACGATTCAGCAAATATTGCGGAGATGCTAGTCAATGTGATGTCAGAAAGGTAATATTTAATTTGAGGTACCTGGTGAAATTTCTTTACCCTTGCACCCAGAAAATTAATATCCAAGAGTAGCTGTATG
The DNA here is from genome assembly GCA_036346255.1 of Ampelocalamus luodianensis. Lineage (NCBI taxonomy): Eukaryota > Viridiplantae > Streptophyta > Magnoliopsida > Poales > Poaceae > Ampelocalamus > Ampelocalamus luodianensis. The sequence continues at coordinate 22,465,672 of CM070628.1, read as the reverse complement.
GTGCATCTTGTTTTGTTTGAATGGATAAATTGTCATCATTGGATTAAAAAATAACGGGCTTCTATTACCCAACTAAACACAGTTCTAGCCGAGCCCTGAGCCCATATTCTTGCCCAAACAGGATCCCATTTGTTGTATTACCTTTAGTTTTCTTTCCAGTGCTCCATACATGTTATGGGAAAACGCTTATAGATGAAAGAGAGAAAAAAAGATGTAATTAACCCACTGAGATTCCAGCTAAATGTCACACCGGCCCTAGCTGCGCATCAGGTTTCTGCATCTCCAGTAGAACGCTGAATCCCACCTGATCTCAACCCACCCATCTACATGCATGCTATAAATTGACTATCTGCAGATTTAATCCTTTTGGCACACCTTAGTGCTAGCCTTCAGCAAATGAAACTGTTGTCATATTGTCTTGCAATAACTTAATTGAAACTAATTTGAATTACCCACTGTTGCAGGTAGAGAGAATGCTTGAAGAGAAATTCAGTTCTATCCTCTTTCCTGACCTTGACAGTGATAGTAGGATTTGCCCTAGGTAATGCATGTCATATTTACTTTTAAAAAAGGTATTTTCTGGTATGTAGAAGTATATCTTTTATTAGTTGCCAAATCTAGATGTTTGCGCAAATTTTTTTTTTGGAGCATGTAACAGTAGGAGAGGCTCCTACGGTATATATTAAATAGAAAATAACCAGAGAACAATTAAATCGAAGAGACAGAAAAAGAGAAGAAAAAGAATAAGAAGAAAAAAAAAGTAAAAAGGCCAAGCAGTACACAAGGAAGTAAACAACACTTCCTAACAAAGCCTAGGTCATCCTAAGTTATCAAGCCAGGCCGTTAAAAGAGGTTTAAGCTGAGGTCTAGTCCGAAATTTAATCAAAGTAAGCTCCTTGATGAATTGAAACCGCCAAACAGCTACTGATGGGGTCTGATGCTTGAATATAAGATTGTTCCTTGTGATCCAGATAGCCCAAGTGGTCAACACAATAATATCCATGGAAAAATGTTGATTGATCATGGCTTTGAGGTGTAGAACAACTTGTGTAGTGGAAGTGAGGTGAATGTTGTGGACAAATCAGATCCCAACATTGTTGAGCAAAAGGATAAGTCCAGAAAAGATGTTGGGTGGTTTCTTCAATTCCCTGATCACAAAGGGTACATGAGTAATCCTCCAGGAGGCAGTTCTTGTGTCTGAGAAGATTCCTTGTATTGAGTCTATCTTTGATTAAAAGCCAGAAGAAGACTTTGTGACGCCTTTGACAGGTACTGGACCACAGCCAGTTAAGGTAGGGTGGCACCGGATGATAGCCCATAAGATTTTGGTAGGTTTTTACCGAGGAGAACTGCGAAGAGTTCCAAATATAATGCCAGGAGTCCTACAGAGAAGTGAGCACAAGGTCTTGTAAGAGTTGTTGCACTTGCTGATATTGTTCAAAAGCCTGGACCAATAGCGGCAAGTGAAAGAGAGTGGTAAGGTCATCAACTTGCTTAACTGATGACACCGAGTAGCAGTCTGATTTCGCAAATGAGTGTAATTCTGGATATCGTTGAAGTAGCAAGTTACCATTCCATAAGTCTTTCCAGAAAAGTGTAGACGTATCGTTACCTACCAAGCATGTTGCAAGACCTTTAAACTAGGGAAGTAGCTTCAGGATATCTCTCCACCAGAATGATCCTACCCGCTTTCTGTCCAAGGCTTGAGAGTTCGAGTAGTATTTCTCCCATAAGAGCTTAACCCAGGGAAGGTTATTATGGTTGAAAAACTTGTGAAGATTTTTGCATAGCAGAGCCTGATTTTGGATTTCCAGGTTTAGGACACCTAGGCCCCCTTTTTGGGTTTGCAGATCTCTTTCCACGCAACCAGAAATTTACCTCGGTAATGAGAGGCCGAACTTCTCCAAAGACAGTTTCTGCGATATTTGTCAATCTGCCTGATGACACCACTTGGAAGTTTGAGTAGACACATGTAGAATGTTGGCAATTGTGAGAAGACCGAGTTCGCCACTGTTAATCTACCTCCGATTGACAAGAAAGAAGCACAACTAGCAAGTCTTTTATCCACCCTCTGAATAAGCGGAAAGAAGTCCAAGATTTTTGGTTTGGTAGTCCCCAGTGGTAGACCCAGATATGTGAAAGGAAGAGAGCCCAGTTGGCAGCCAAGTGTGCGAGATAGCACATCCATCTTGTCTGGCGTGACATTGATGGGGATCATGAGCAATTTGTCAAAGTTAACCTTGAGTCCTGTAGAATCCGCATAAGTATTAAGAATCCCTTTCAGGAAGAACAATTGAGTCGCGCAGGCCTGTATTATTATGAGGGTATCATTCTCATATTGTACTACCGGGAAGTTCGGACATGCCTGTAGGCAGGGAAAAAAACCCTAATTTTTGAATCCCAACTGTTTTTTCCAGGTTTTGCAAGTCCAAATTCTAATTTTTTAATTTTGAATGATTTTTAATCAAATTCAAGCGATTTTCATCCGGGTTTTTTCTGGGAAATCCGGTAACCAGCTGTTTTTTTTTCTGGCCGACGACCGGGATTTACCCCAGAAACGGGTTTTTGATCCTTGCCTGTAGGTACACCGGGGGGATCAACAGTCCCTGGTTCATTGCTCTGTTGTGTAGTGTCTGTAGTAGGTCCGCTGTCAAGACAAATAATAGTGGTGAAAGAGGATCACCTTGCCTGACCCCTCTTTTGCAGTGAAGAATTTTTCCTGGCACCCCATTGAGTAGGACTGATGAGGTTCCGGTGCTAAGTATATTTGCAATCCATGTCATCCTTTTGGGTCCAAAACCTTTATGTTTCAAGATCGCAAGAATAGTCTTATGTTCTACTTTGTCGAAAGCCTTTTCAAAATCCAGCTTCAGAATGATTACTTCCTTTTTGGAGTTGTGACAAATATGAAGGTATTCAAATGCCCAGGCAAGACAGTTTTGAATGGTACGTGTTTGAAGAAATCCATATTGGTTTGCGTGAACCAATTCTAAGATGACCTGTTGGAGTCTATTGGCCAGGAGCTTAGTCAAGAATCTTGAAAGAAGTGTTCAACAGGGAAATGGGTCTAAAGTCATTAACCCCTACTGGATTGTCCTTTTTAGGAATCAGTGCGATGAACGCTGAGTTGATGGTTCGGAGGTTAAGTTCATTCCTATAGAAGGCCGCATAAAGTTCATAGAAGTCATGTTTGACAAAGTGCCAACACTTTTTAATAAATTGTCCATTGAAGCTATTTGGCCCCGGCGATTTGTCCAGTGGAATAAACTTGATGATCTCATCAATCTCTTGAATATCAAAAGGTTCCTCCAGCCAAGTCAAGTTTTGTTGAGGTGAGATAAGTTCTTCTAGATTGAAGTGAATAACAGGTGAAAAGGAACACCCTAGTCTTTCTTTGTAGGCCTCCCAGAGAAGGGAAGCTTTGTCTTGGTGAGTTTTGAATTCATTTCCCTCTGGATCTTGCAGAACTGTGATGTAGTTTGCTCGGAATCTTATGGTTGCTCTGGCATGAAAGAATTTAGTGTTTTCATCCCCCAGCTTTGCGCAATTTATTCAATTTAATTTTCCATGGCTAACCTACGATGTCATCCTACCATGTGATGCATTCATCGTGTTTCTTCCTTAATGCCTAACGTGTTTGCTTATTGTTTACAATATCTGCAGTTGTTCTGAAGGAACCCTGAGATTCAAAGTTAGTAGGTATGGCGAAGGCTATTTTATAGGCTGTGACCGACACCCGAAATGCAAGTATGACCTTATTATCCCCTCTTATAAATAACTAATGCCTTGGAGCTTAATCTCTGCTATCATCCTTCTTGTCACTTGTTATAAATTATGAAATCCAGGATAGTTTCTGGATTTTAATTGAGTATCGTTCATACCTAATGACTAAACCAATTACTATAGGTATATTGCTCGCACATTGTCAGATGAAGATGATGAAACTGAAGCATCCGACGAAACTCAAAGGTCTTTTACACCCAAGTTACTTGGTGTCATGCCTGATTCCAACGAAAAGGTATTTTCAGTCTTTATTGTATCCAGCTTTGTTTATTTCTCAGGTACTAAGTGTGTGTAACATTTTTGTTGCTCATTCTACAGGTGTTTTTGAAACAAGGTCCTTATGGTCACTATATCCAGGTTGGAGAGGATAGAAAGGGAGTGTCCCAGAAAAGAGCTCCTCTGTCTGAGGTAATTATTACCGTATTTTCTAAACTCGAGAGAATCCCTACTTTGCAATTTCTGTCCTTTTCAGGAACTCACCACCGCTATGATTTCAACCATTGTTTCAGGTCAAAGCTGTTGACTCTGTCAGTATAGAAGATGCAATTGAGCTGTTGCAGTATCCCAAAATTCTGGTATGCATTTCTCTAAATTTGAGCTATTTGTACCCTTTGTTGAGTTGTCCCATGATGTTATTGTTGCCTACAGGGAAACCATCCTGATGATGATCATCCTGTACTTATTACACATTCTAAAGCTGGATTTACCGTCAGGCACAGGAGAACTCTAGCTCCAGTGCCAAAGGTATGTGCTGCTCCTGCTGCTGTTGTTATAAACTTATATAATATTAGATTTGTTTATACCAGAAACCATATTAATATTATATGCATGTTAACATATCGGCTATACATTGCTCAGTCCTTTATGTTGGTGCAATTGTTGTCATCTAGATATTGTAATAAAAACCGTTTGCAATTACAAGGATACAATTTCCAATCATTGAGTTTGTGTGCATGTCTGGTAAATTTGGGAACTTTCGTTGCAAGGCTAACAATGTCTTGAAAATGGCTGATGACAGAACACAGACCCAAAGAAGATTACGCTTGAGCGTGCACTGAAGCTTCTGACGGGCAAAAATGTCAAAAGATTTGGTCGACCAAAGGGAAAATCTAACAAAGACGCAGAACCCATTGAATGGCATTAACTGAGCACTTACAAAATCCAAATGACGAAACTTGCGCCCGCTTGAGAACAAACAACAAAAACGGATGTCAAGCTTTATACGCACAATATTCAGAGTGGATCAGCTGCAAGAATGAGAAGTCAATATTTATACTGAAAGTGGTTCTGAGCGCCCAACTGACCATCCGTACATACGAGGTAATGCTTTTTTACGAGAGCAGGGGGCTCCATACGTGATAGGGCAGCTGGTCAACAAGCATATGAAACTTTAGCTCGAATGCTCATGCCTCCTGAATTGGTATTTACTACTGGATTTCCTCCATATTGGCCAGAGGATATATACCTTAGACAATTTGCTCATCTCTCTTCATTTCATTCTTTTACTAGCTATCAGCGGCAGTTGTATAGAACGTACGGATTACAGAAAACTTACCAGATTATACACCCAAATATTTTTTTCTTCTACTTTCAGTTTGGAGTGTTCTTAAGCTGCTAATGTTATCACAAAACAGGGTGGTTTGAATTTGATCACCCTTTTTCGCTCGCAAATGTATCCCCTATTCTGTCAGGGCAAATAATGTAAAATTGAACAATTGTTTTGGTGGTTCGATTTAAAGGACATTTACTGTTGGTTTATACTTGGCTTTTAACTGTGCTAGCATGTTCTAGCTAAATGTTGAGATGAGACGTGACTGAACGCAGACATTTTAGCAGGTAACTTCGTGAAAATCGTCACAACCCTGCCGTTTTGTGCCGTCAATTGAGTGACCTGGCATGATGTCAGTAGTGTATGGCTATACGCAACCACACATGAACAAGCGTGGCTATCGGCACCTCGTAGCAGAGCAGATACTTCAAACGGAAATTGAGCAATAACAATCAAGATGAGTGAGCAGGCAGAGCTCACCATCGTCGAGAACTGACAGCCCGAGAAGGAAGCGCCGGCCACGAAAACATACCCCCAGGAACTGGATGTTAAAGTCCTCTCAAATACCCCTAAAAGAAGTCCACTCAAATTTTTTTTTAAAAATGGATGGTCAAAGCACCCCAAATCAACTGTTGCAGATCAACAATTACAAGAATATATAGTAGCAATCAGTAATGACAACAAAGGAAGAGCGATGCATCTTTATAGGCTTCATGTTATTAGCACTTTTGAGGTAAAATGATTGGAGTTAATACAATGAGATGTGTCCTGCTGTATATTGATGGACATATCCATCGGCTGACGGAGTATTTTGGTAATTATTCAAACAATAGGCTAGATCTATAACAAACAGCCATCTTCAAAAGCCGCCGAGGTTTTTTAGAGCTAAAGCCGCAGGATTTACTCAGAGGTTTGGATGTTTTTATTTTCAAAGGTCTTGTTTGGCTGGTCGGGAAAATGTATCCACATAAGAAACTATTCAAAGAGGGATTGAGTTGCCCCCACCCCTCCTACTATAGACTTGTTCAGCTAGTGAGGGAAATTTTCCTAAGGAAAACAATCCAAAGGAGGATTGGGTTGATCCCCTTCCCACCGCTCAGTCCCTTTCCACAACCTCACCCCACCCCTTTGTTTGCTGGGATAATCTAGGATTTGGGTGGATCGGAAGGAATAGCTTTTTATATAAAATTCAGAATTTGGAAAGAAGCAAGAAATTTCAAAAAATAAAACAGGAAAACTGGGAAAAACCAGAAAATTCGGAAAACAATACAAACATTTCCAAAAAAGGGGGGAAATCCCGGAAAAAAAAACAGGAAATGGCCAAAAAAATTAATCCAGGAATACTATGAAATTTCAAAAAATTAGACATGTCAGTATCATAGACATCTCAACTTGCCTACTTCAAGTAATACATCCATTTATGTTGACATGTCTCATCTTCGCATGATCTATACATGATAGCAGAATGCTAAATATATACCAATTCGCTCGAAAAGATCAACAACATTGCATCTACCCAAGCAATATAACTGAATAGCGACTACAGCTTCATGATCGCACACGCTGAGAGCCGTTGGATTGGAGAAAGAGTGGCTCACATCAAGGTGTGCAGTGCAGCCGATCGGTCCTCAAGCCCTCAAGTACAGCATCTGAACATCGACATTTGCTCAACCAATCAACCTTATGGTTGACATTGATTTTGGCCCTTCAGCAATTTGGCAGGACTACTTTGGCTCAATAGTCAGTACATTGTGCCAACCACATCGTTGCAGCCTTTGCACAGTTGTAGCACCAGATCATAAAAAAACATTGCTCTCCTTAAATGTGGGAGGAGTGAAGGGAGATTCTTCAAGATCTCAAAGAAATGAACTCAGTTGAAGGTAGGAAGGAGGTGAAGGCCAGATAGATGCATACAAGTAGTGCCATAGCATCTGTGCAAGCTATTAAAAATTTTCTTTGGCAATGCCTACTAAAATCTTGCAACCATTACGCAGTAGTGGCTTAGTGACATCGCAGGACTAGGAATGGGAGGCATTTGGAAATGCGGCAATACCAGACACAATTCATCGACGTTTTGCTCCCAGAACTCTAGCTGGACACTGCTTCCTCTTCCACCGAGCACGTTTTGGAAGCTCACATGCATGTGATCTGGTACAAGAAGTCAAGAATACTAATTTTTGGAGCCACTCGGTTCTATCATTCATGTTTCCTGGTAAAGGTCTTGACATCTTCAGCCCCATCCGAGAGTGACTCCTCGAAGGCCCGCAATGAACTTCATTGAGCGGTGACAAATAGATCCATGGAGGACGGTCAAATATAAAGAATATGATTGCATGCTCTGATTCAGGGTCTAAGCCTCTTTTCACTAGAACAAAAATAAGCGTAGTACTATCACCATGCACCCTTACTAATTGTGTGATGAGATGATGCAAAGATAATCTAATTAAGTGCATTCACCCAGCAAATATGGCCTGATGTTGTTGTATTTACTATTTAGTATTTTAGTGCATGTAGTTAACTGCTGAATCAAAGTTAGGGAGATGTTACTTGTCCGGTAACACATTCGTAACAATTGTCTATTGACGTTTGATATTCTAGTATCTCTGTTCTAATAGAAGTCTTGTTTGTCGAAGTTTTTGCCGGTTCCTTCTTTCTACTATATTAATAAGCTTCATCAAATAAACCACAGTTTGTAATCCCGTCTTTAAGATTTTGTTTTACATTTCAATCTGTAACTGAATGATCAGGTTAGCCCAAAGCCATAAACCTGAAAGCTGTGCGTATTTTTGACTCTTTGTTCTTATGTCTTAGTCATCGACCATTAACAGGAGTAAAACTTTGATCAACCTGATCAGAGAGTTCAACAAAGAATGTAAATTCCACACGCCAGAGGAACAATGACCATGTGCTCTTTTTGGCAGTGGCATAGTTAGAAAATTTGTGTTGGAGTGCACCATTGATACTTAAAGATATGGTAAAAATACGACTATTAAGTGATTATCGGCTGATAAAAATAGTTAGCGCCGAGTAGACCATGTATTATCAGTACTTAATGTTTTTATATAACTAGTGGAATTTCCAGTGCAATTGAACAACTGGATATTGCAACATATCATATTTGTTATATAACTTTATTGCCTTTCGAAAATATAGCCGTTTTGTTATACAATTGTAATAATTGTAATATCTATACATGATTAATTTGCACCGTTATAAACTAGCCCCACCAAAATAAGCAGTGTGGATATTCTCTTTTTTCTTGATTAATGAGAGAATTTCTAGGGATTTTGCTTTTTTTTTCTGATGTAAGGATTATTGTGTGATTTTCTAGACTTCGAAAGCGAAGGAGATACCTTGAATATCACCGGTTGTTTGTAGATATATAGATTAGTTGAGTTTTCTTTCCAATTAATTGGATACTTTACACAATTAGTTGAGAAAACAAATTATTTTATGGAGTGATAACGATAACAAATATTAACATTGATAAACACATTTTAATTATTACAAATATATAGCCATTCTATAATTTTTTATTAGTATGCCACATAGCTCTCACGACATTCACAGAAACCTACACACGACAAACATGTATGATTTTTAGTACATATATGCTTGTTAGGCTAGTATTGATACACATATTTACATCACATACGGTTCAAAATTTGTAAGTAAAATGTCACATATGAGATACCCAATATTAGTTTGAATCATTGCACTCATCATGATGGCCACAACAGCACAGATAGATAGAGAATCATACACTTGATTTTTTAGTTAGAAACTAAAGAATTTCCTATGAGCTAAATAAAATAAGGAATAAGTCCACTTTACACCCCTGAACTTTGCGGAGAGTCCAAAATACCCCCTGAACTCTAAAACCGTTTGGTTTACACCTCCAACTGCCAATACCATCTTACCCGACCCCTCTGACCGAAACCACCCGGTTTCTCCACTATCAGCCGGTTTTTCAAGTGGGTCCTACTGTCAGCCACAGAGAGTGGGATGCACAGGGGCTTCAAAGAAGGGAAGAAGCAGAGGAGGTTTAGAGCAGCTCGGAGCAGCGCTCGTTGTTGGTGAGTGGGTGGTGGCGGCGGCCGGGAGTGGCAAAAATGGGACCCTGGAGGGGAGGCGAACCGGAGGGTGGTGGTGGCTCGACCGGGGTGGATGGTGGATGGTGGCGGGTCGGCGAGGCAAGACGCGGCGCTTGGATGGGATAGGGGCTAGGATAGCGAGAGCATGGGCACCAGCGGGTTGTGGGTAGCTTACCAAGCCAATCGGTAGAGGCGGAGAGAGGCCGGAGCGAGCTGGCGACGGCGACACGGGGTGGTGCGGGGTAAGCCGGCGGTGGCGGCGACCTGCGGGGAAGAAGAGAGGGAGTGAGCGATAGGGGGAGGTAAAGGGAGTCTAGGGGATGCTCACGTAGGGAGGAATCGAGCGAGGGCTCGCTGGAGGAGGCGCATCAATGGTGGCGGCGGAATTGGCCGGACCCGGAGAAGAAGGAAGGTGTGCGGCGCTCTGGTGTTGGTAGCTTCAAATTGGTTGAGGGGTTTGGCTCCTGGAGTGGTGGGACGCAGCGTGACGCGATCGGGGGTGGCCGGAGTTCGCCGATGTGGCTAGAACGGTGAATTAGGCTTGAGAGGTGAGGCCGACGAAGCACTGGGGCTCTAGAGGTGGCGACACGCGGGCGAAGCTGGTGGCGCTCGAGGGGGCCCGAGGTGGGGGTGCCGCGTGGTGGTGGAGACGGATCCGGCGAGGCGGCCCCGAGGTGGTGCGAGGCAGAGGTGGCCCCGCGCTAGTGCAAGGCGAAGGCGGTGCGCCGATGTGTCCACTCACCTAAGGGTGGTGGCGCGGGGGGGGGGGGGAGCCGGATGAGGGCCAGCCGAAGGGGTGCACGCGAGGAGAAGAAAGAGAATGGGAGAGAAGGAAGAGGAATGAAGAAAGAGATGCAGCTGGCATGTGGGACCCATGCTAAAACCACCAATGAAACCAACCTAAGATGTAATTTGATCTAGTTTTAACAATTGAAGGGTGTAAAGTAAATGGTTTTATAGTTCGAGGTGTTTTTTTTATTTGGACCATAGTTTAGGGGGTAAAGTGGACTTATTCCATTAAATAAAGTACTTTCGTACCCCTTCACAGTGTCTACAAAATCTGAACGGATGACATGTAATACAATTTGCAACTAATTTCTTCAAGTAACATCAAATTACAACAAAGTCCAAATTCAATAGAACCGATAGCTTATAAGGGTACATACATAATTTTCAAAATATTTGCAGTTGCCCGTGCATACCAGGCACCCTAGCAAACTCCGCCCCTGCTTTTCGGAGTTTTGACCGCTCTCGATTTTGGCCCCATGTTATCAATCACTCAAGGGTAACATACTATCAAGTTGGAAGGACAGCTTCATAATAGAGTTGGTCTGAACTCTGATAAGTAGTGCAGCAGCTGGCTCAGTTGAATTGCCAACCATGTGATGGCAGCTTGCCTCTATGGTTTTTGCACAAGGCCGAATTAAGGACATCACCGCTCACTCTTGTTTAAAAGTCGGGGGATATAAGAGTGATGCTTCAAAATTTCAGGAAAACCAACTCACTCGAGGGGAGGAAGGAAGTGAAAGGTAGATAGATTGATAGATGCAAAGCAGCATGTCATCTGGTGCACTACACAACATCTGAAGCTTATTTGATAATGCATGGGAAACCTCAAGGTCACTGTCTAGTAGTGCACATGTAGTTTTAGGACTGAGAGGCATCGGGAAACATGCCATGCCACTGAGATCAACATGTCCTGCGCAGAAATAGCAATAGGCGAAGGTCTTCTCTTCCTGTAGATAATTGTAGCGCTCAATCGAATGATGTGTCGCCAGCAGTCGTTTTAAAATTACATGTACACACAGGCTCCATTCAGAGCTTCAGACAAAACCCTACGAGAGAAACTTTTGGAGTGAATATTTCATTACTTGTAACAAAGAAATAGAGTTTGCCCTGAGATAACGTTTAGTTGCTGATTTCAAATGCACAGTGCGACTTCAGAATCTGCGCTAAGCAACAACAAGATCAAATTTGTTAATTGCCCCATATAGTTGCTTATTTCAAATGCACAGTCTGCGACTTCAGAATCTGCGCTAAGCAACAAAAGGTTAAATTTGTTAATTGCCTCATATCGAGGAACAAATTTCATTGCTTTTTTTAGAACAACAAATTTCATTTCTGAGTGCTCATCAAGCAACAGTTCCTTAGAATTCGGCGCCTTCAATCCTCTAACTTATAAACTCCCAAAAAAAAATGAAACATATATGTCATGTGGGGAATTCCATATCGTCGATGTGGCGTCAACCGTGTGCATGGTGGGGCCGCAGCCAAGGATCGGCCAGTGCAATGATATCCCAAATAAGGGATCTTATCTTTATTTAGAAAGTTATCTTCAATTAGAAAGTATCTTTTAGGATTGTTTATTTAAGAAGAGATCAATTCGTGATCCAATTAGTTAATTGCTTCTTCGGAAAGCAATCGTTTAGAGATTGGTTTATTAAGGTCAGCCATGGCTATAAGTGGCACACACCACCCTCTATTTCGGCAAGCAATGAATTAAGAAAACTCCAAATCCTAATCTCCTTCTTTGATTTCCCTAAGAGCATCTACAATAGTCTATGTCACTTATTACTAAAGGATAGACACATCAGCATTTAGGTGATATGGAGGAAAGAAGGTGAGATTGTTTCTAGATAAAGAAACAAACAAGTTGTTGATACCAATACACAAGAAACAACAAAAATAGCTATTGGAGACTTGTTGTTACCTAAAAACCTATTTTGTGTATCAATTAAAGTAGGAATTAAAGTCTTAGATACAAGCTCAAGAAACAATTCATTGGAAGGCTTGTTTTTTTTATTAGATTGAGTACTCTCTCTCCTCTTAATAACAAGCTAAGAAATAAATTATTGTAGATGCTCTAACCTCCCTCTCTTCCTTGCCACGCGACGGGCTACCATCAAAGTGCCGGGTCGCCAGAGTTACCGACCAAAACCCTCTGTTAGCCACCACTATCCCCTACGCAATTTAGGCTATACCAATATATCAGAACATAAATTTGGAAGTGGACAGCGATAGGGACATATACGGTAAGTCAGCGTATGAGGCACAACTTTCGGGATCGATCGAGAAACCTTTCGTTCGCCTCATATGGAACTCCTGGGTATCGCAAAAATGCAAAAATTTTGCATGGTTGGCTGTCCAAGAACGGCTTCCGACGTCGAACGTCCTACAAACAAGGCACATGCCAAATGATTATTGGTCTCCTTTGTGTACAGATAATCCGGAAACAGCGCCACATCTCTTCCTCAAATGTGCCTTCACAAAAAGGGTATAGCATGTGGTAGCAACATGGGCACAACACAATAGCCTAATACCTACGCACTGGGAGGATCATGAAACGATCCTGGTGATGTGAGTGTGGCTCGATCTTCCGAAAGGTACTGATACATCGATTGTGGAGAACACGACATTGATAATCCAAAGGATCCGACCCGAACAGATCGAACCCCTCGCAATCACTACACCACTGCTCCGTTGGTTATCAACCATGTCGAACGCGGTTGACCTCGCCAAGAAGGCTACCTCCTGCAAGCGAATCGAGAACACAAGTAAGATAGTAGAAGATGCAATCTGAAATTGTATTGCGAATAATAATGAAACTCACAAAGTTGGGGTTTCTCAAACCGAACGAGCGGCGAAACTACTATGCAGAATAATCTAAAAGAAAAACCCAAATTGAACTAAAGGGCGACGGCTCCTATATGAGGAGGGGTGGAAACCCTAGGGCGAGCTACTGTTCATGGTACTGTTCATATGTGAATAGTGCCCACATGAATAGTATGGGCCTAGGGGTGGCCGATCACCAAATGAGCCAGGTCATCCAACAGATGGGCCAAATTGTCGGCCAATATATTACATAGCCTGTAGGCCAACAATTGGTAACACAGTACCATGGTATGTAGACATAGCACCATAGCATGTAGACGACGCTCGGCTCGTATGAGTAGACGTGGCTCAGTCCAATTGGTGAATATGGTAGTGCAGTTGCCGAAAGTCCTATCAGAGATAATGTGGTTGAAGTAGAGGATGTCGTGCAGTGGCGGGTCGAAGCAGTAGTTGCATCCTTAGGGTTGATGTCCTCATCATCCTTCCTTTCTTAAATTTGAGTCATCCTCGACTCAATCGTTGTCTCCAAATCATCATTTTCCTGCAAAAGGTTAGTGACAGACGACGACATAGAGCTAGATATATCATCAAGTGAAAATAAAGCATCTTTGCACATCAAAACATCGCATGGCATATCATTATCAAAAATTTCAGCAAGATCAGGTTTGGTTGCAAGCATGACACAACCCTTTAATTTAATTGCCTCAGTCTTAGAACTATGTGCCAACTTCTCATTTTTAGGTGAGAAAACGTTCTTCACTACTTGCTGATTTTCAGATTCATGTTCAAGTTCATTTCCCTCATTGTCAGCTATCTTTTGATCATATTTTACAATTTCAGCAGGTGTCAAAGGTAGCAAAATTATTTTCTTTCCTTTGTACATAAGAGAGTACTTATTACTTCTACCATGATGAGTTGCATCGGTATCAAATTCCCATAGACGTCCTAATAAGAGTGAGCAAGCTTGCATAGGCACTACATCGAAATCAGCAACATCATGATAGGACTTAATGAAAAATGCACTCTCGCAGATTGTGTTACCTTCACCTTACCACTGTTGTTGAACCACTGAATGTGGTACGGGTGAGGATGCGCACGTGTGGTCAAGCCAAGCTTCTTGACCAAACTTGAATCCACCAAGTTATACAACTCCCGCCATCAATTATGACACGAACACAACAATCCTTGACGATGAGAAATATCTGAAACAAATTATAGCGTTGTAGCTTCAATACTCGCTGCACAATTGGGGTCCTATAATTCTTTGTAGCATCGGCACCTAAAATTTCCTCACCATCGCTATCTGCCTCATGATCATCATCATTATCTACAAGGTTAGCTGCAAAAGCATATTCATCCTCAACATCACTAACACTTACAGAACCACCGTCTTCTATCGCAATGTACGCTCGTTGACTTGGGCAATCTCTCATGACGTGGCCCATCCCTTTGCAACGGTGGCACACAATCCCCATCGTACGACCTGTGGAAGCAACTGATGATGAGCTCTGCGTTGGTGCTTGCACACTAGTAGATTTGCTCGTCTCGGAGGCACGTGATGGTGGTGGCAGTACTGCTGAACGCGTCCTACTCATAGAGGGGGCAACAGACCGAAAAATAGGAGGTGAGGCTGTGTTGGCTTGCCCCGACGTCGATCTCGATGTAGACGTACTGCCAAAGTTGCTCCTTATCCTTTGTTGCCTACCCTGCAATTCCTGTTCTGCCAAACAAGTAAGCTGGAACAACCTATTGATATCATTATACTCTTTGTAATCAACTATATCCTGAATTTCATGCCTTAAACCACCATAAAAACGAGCCATCTTATCCTCCTCATCCTCAACAACATTACAACGCAACATGCCTATTTGTAGTTCTTGATAATATTTCTTGACAGATTTATTACCTTGGTCTAAACGCTGTAATTTCTTACGCATATCACGTTTAAAAGCAGGAGGAACAAATCTAGCACACATAGCTACCTTGAATCTATCCCATGTATCAGGTGTTAAGCCATAATTGACTACTTTGATTCCACCAAATGATAGCAAAATATTTAAATTCACTAGTAGCTTGTCTGACTCTATGCACTTCAGGAACTAGGCTGACTCTATGCACTTCAGGAACTAGGTGTGCATTAATTTTTTGTTCAACTGTCATCTCCCAATCTAAATAAATTTCAGCATCATAAACACCCGTAAAAGATGGTATGGTAAATTTAACTTTAGCAAATGGGTCATCATTGACACGAGCATTGTGGTACTGAACATTATTACCTCTCATACCGTGACGGTTGTGATGTAGGAGGTGTCATTGACGTGCATCTTGGGCAGCAGCAAAGGCAGCGCCGGCCTCGTGGTTTCTCCTCTCATTAGCATCTCCCACCTCAAAATCTTGGGCTGCATCATGATCATACTCGCGTCCATTGTTAGGTGGCCGATTCACCATTCTTTCAAGGCGTGTAGTGAGCGCTGCAATACTATCATTGATTGAGCGCTGTAATATGGTCATAGTAGCATGTAGCTTTCTGTCGATGTCCTCATTAACGGTAGCGAGTTGTTCATCCAAAAGCGTCATGAGTTCTCCCTTTAACACACACTCTTTCTCAGTAAACGAGTCACCTGTCATGGTTAGTAGAAAACAAAAGACAACACAAAGGTATTATCCCTATCAACTACTAGGTGATGGAAGGTGAAATGACACACTCTCAAGCGTCTTACCACACTTACAAGTGTTCTTACCAAAGCATGCAGTAGGTGGTACAACTGGTGGCAGGTTCGTGATCCGTGTCGAGCGTGGGTATGATTGCAAGAGGGGAGCTGTTCTGATCAAGAGTAGGTGGAGCTCGGAAGGCACAATATGGTAGCAAAAGGATCAGCAATAATCAAATTAGTAAATGCAAGTTGAAAGATTGTTCAAAGTACTCGTCAAAGTTGCTGATCCTAGCCTAATCACAGCTAGCTAATTAAAGCCCTATGCAAAAAAGTATATGAACGCACACGCAACGATCAATGTGACTTGATGTACGCAAAGGAGAACATCACAACAAGTGCTAGAAGAGATGCTAGACAACTACTCAAACTTCTTTCTAAGGGCACAAGATTATTCGCACGATGTAGAACACAAAACAGCAATATCAGTAACAACGTGAACAACCCTCTAGATTGAGCAGAAACAATAGGTAGTCTCAAATGATGAAAATGCAAAGATTTATATGGCTTATATATACTCATTTGAAAGGTTTCAATGAGATCCACAACTTTCTCAACTAGACGAACCCCAAATTCTGAAAGGAAGACCGAAAGAATCGTCAAAAACAGACAACCGAAAACTTGCGACGCGATTTCGAGGCTAAAGATGGCCAATTTTGGGGGTCTTGGAGGGCGACAAGCACTATGCGTGTTGGATTTTTCAGATGTGCATCGTTGATAGCTTTCAAACGAGTTCAAGAACGTCGAATTCCAACTCCGTATGCAAAAGTTATGCCTGTTTTACTAAAGGTGTGTTGAATCGGACTCACCTCAAATTGAAATTGCTATAACTTTTGATTCCGTGGGCCAAACGTGCGTAATATTTTTGTGGCAGCTTGCAGATTTATCAAGAAGGTCTCCACCAATTTTCACTTGATTTGGTGAAGGTTTGATGGGATTTCAAATTTTGGACCAGAGACACACTCCTTTCAGTTTTTTTCTTCTCTCTTTTTTGTTTCTTTCTTCTTTTCTTTTTTTTCTCTCTCTTTTTTTCTATCAATCACCGAAACCAATCTCTCTTTTTTTTTCTTTTGGGCCCGAAACCCTAATTTTTCTTCTCTTGCACAAAACCGAGACAAGCAAGAGGTGCGGCAGGGGCTGTTTGGTGCAACAGGGGATGGCAGCGAGTTGAGTGCCGCAGCAGTGGATGGCAGGGGTTGCCGCGGTAGTACACTGTGGAGGTGGTGGCGGAGAATGGCAGCGGTTGGGGTGGCAGCGGATGGGGTGGCCGCGGCAAGGGTGGCAGCGGATGGGGTGACCGCGGCAAGGGGTATGATGTGGTGATGTTGGTGCGTGATGCAGTGGCGCAGCAGGGAAAGCTGTGGGTGGTTGCGGTAACGAACAAGAACACACAACGACGAAGCTACGCAAAGGAACACGAGATGCAACTAGACAATGACGAACTAGACTCTGACTAAACTAGCAATCAGCAACTTGAACATGACAATGCAACCAATGATTCAACGAACAAAAACTGAAAAGAAAAATTGCAATGGCTCAACTGGTGATGGGACAGCGGAAGAACACGACGAACAAATTATTTTTGTGGGGTTAATTTTCTGGAGTTTTTAGGACGATGAACATAAAATAATCTAAAAGGGACGAATTGTGATTACCTAACGGGCAACCTTTGCTCTAATACCACCTGATGCGACTGTGGCCCGATCTTCCGAAAGGTACTGATACGTCGATTGTGGAGAACACGACGTTGATGATCCAAAGGCTCCGACCGAACAGATCAAACCCCTCGCAATCACTACATCACTGCTCCATTGGTTATCAACCGTGCCGAACGCGGTTGACCTCGCCAAGAAGGCTATGTCCTGAAAGCGAATCGAGAACACAAGCAAGAGACTAGAAGATGTAATCTAAAATTGTATTACGAATAATAATGAAGCTCACAAAGTTGGGGTTTCTCAAACCGAACAAGCGGCGAAACTACTATGTAGAATAATTTAAAAGAAAAACCCAAATTGAACTAAAGGGCGACGGCTCCTATATGAGGAGGGCGGCCAGGGGTGGAAACCCTAGGGTGAGGTACTGTTCATGGTACTGTTCATGTGTGAATAGTATCCACATGAACAGTATGGGCCTAGAGGTGACCGGTCACCAGATGGGCCAGGTCGTCCAACAGATGGGCCAAATTGTCGATCAATACATTACATAGCATGTGGGCCAACAATTGGTGACGCAGCACCATAGCATGTAGACATAGCACCATGGCATGTAGATGACACTCGGCTCATATGAGTAGACGTGACTCGGTCCAACTAGTGAATATGGCAGTACAATAGCCGAAAGTCCTATCGGAGAGGATGTAGTTGAAGTAGAGGATGCCGTGCAGCGACGGGTCGAAGCAGTGGTTGCATCCTTAGGGTTGATGTCCTCATCATCTGGATTGGTGGCTATAAATATCGGAAAGAGAAATGGCCATGAGTAAGAAGGGCCTGAGCTCGCTAGTCATTCTCACAATGTGGCAAATATTGAAGGAAAGAAATAGGAGGATTTTCCAACATCAGCGAAATGACACGATTGGGATGGTGGCGATTATCAAAGAAGAAGCTAGGGCCTGGATAACAAGTGTGGCGAACAAACTAGGAGTCTACTTACCAGTGGGAAGGGGGCCGACGTCCTGAAGACCGCGAGCGCATTGGTGGCTTAAGGGGATAGCTCCGAGGGAGCATTTTTAGGAGTGACTCCTGTCTTTCATCTGCTGTTTTGGTTTTGTTTTTGTATCTTCTGAACCTGTTCTTTCTATCTACCTATCTTTAATGCAATAATGGCAATCCATTTAAAAAAAAACACTAGGATACTACGAGATCCGCAATTTTATTATAACTTTATGATTTATATTATAGACTCTCATTACCTACCCGTACCTACCTGTATGGGATGGCTTAGAGGATAAGCTGATGCACGCTTGTAAATAGATGTGAACTGTGAAGCTCACTAAGCACTACACTAATGGAAGTTTGTGTTTTCATATAAGATCAATGCGAAAATTATCAAACTTATTAAAATTGTCACAACTATGTCACTCGCCATAAACCAGTTGTTCAAACAAGCATCACAGGGTACTAATCCCTCATGCACTTTCTCCATTGGACCAGATGGTAACTTCATCTTGCGCTCAACTCACCGTTACACTGTAGCTCAGTAAATTGACAGCCCCACGGTTGCAGCCTTTGCGCGGTTGTTGCACCAGATCGAATTGAAGACAATACTCCCTTAAAACTAGGAGGAGATAAGAGCCCGACTCTTCAAAATGTCAAAGAATCTAACTCACTTGATGGGAGGGAAGTGAAAGGAGAAATATGCAAATCAGTAGAGAATTAGTATCCTATCATACCATACCATCTTAGCACCAAACTAATCTCTGAAGCTTCTTTAGCGACGCCCTGTGAAACTTGGCAGCAACTACCTAGTGGATATTGTAGGACTAGGACCGGGAGACATTGGGAAACAAGGATACATAATCATGTAAGCCCACCTCTGCCACCTGCCATTCGAAGAAACTCAGGGGTGTAGCTGAGGACGCCTTCCTCTCTCTCTCTCTTTCGTTCATATGTAATCTCATGTACCACCTGTCCCATTCCTTTCTCCTATGGACACAATGTTGCATATGGTCATGTGTTGGTAGCAGATCCCTGATCCTTAGAAGGTATTTCTTTGTACAGCTGAATTCTTGGACAATATTGTCATCAACACTGTCATTGTCCATTCCTATGAAAGACGATTTCGGTTGTGGATACTTTGGGCTGGGAGTGGAAGACATTTTGTCAAACAGTGGACGGTTGTACTACTAGACCAACAATATTCATAAAAGGTATAAGTCCATTTGACCCCCTTTGAACTCTTGCGAAAGTATAAGTTTCAACCTCCAACTACAAAACCGGATGTTTGATCCCCTCAAGTATCAATACCGGTTATTTTAACCCTCGAGGCCGATTGAAGGCGGTTTTCATCCAATATGGCACCGATGTGGTGGTGGTTTTGACATGAACATAACATCCACGTGGACATGCTCACTTAGCAACAAAAAAAACATTGTGGCCCACATGTCATACCCTAAACTCATCTTCTTCATCCTCTCTCTCTTGCTCGATTGCAGCTCCACCTCCTCCGATCTCAAACTGCCGCCACCAACTCCCCCTTCAACCACCACGCCCTCACAACGCCGCCGCCCGCGGCCTACCACTCCCACCCCCATCTGCGCCACCTCCCACTACCCCCACCCGTCCTCGAAGTACAAAAGGAGTCACAGCGGATTGCAATGGAAGAGGGCCACAACAAGGAGTCGCGGCGGATTGCAGTCCATTGTGTTGCTGGCCATGAAGGAGAAGGTATTAATGGACGGTGGTGGCGGCGCCGACGACGTCGACCGGTTGGTGCGGGTGAACATAGAGGCCCAGCCGAGCGACCCGGCGGTGGCAGCGGGGATGCTGTTTGAGCCGCAGTTGTTGGACTCGCTACCGTGCTCTACGCTCGAGCGTCGACGACAGTGGGTGCGACCGCGACCGGGTCCATGAGGCGTCGTGCAACGTACGGGCCAGGGACGGGGTGGCGGCACCGAAGCAAAGGCTGATGTTGTTGGCAATTCTGGAGAAGGCGACGATTGGGCTCAGCACGCTCGGCTTCATCTGGGCCACCATCGTCCTCGACGGCAGCTTCGCCATCACGCTCGGCCGGGTCGACTTCTGGTCCGTCACTGTCATCCTCATCCAAGGCGCCCGCATCTTCAGCCGCAACCATGAGCTTGAGTGGTAGCACCAGGCCACCTGGTCCTCCTCGCCGCCGGCGGCTCCAGCTTTCGCCTGGTCATGTGCTTTAGGGCATTGAGGCACCCATGATGACGCGCTTGGCTACCCTGAAAGCGCTCTAGATTGGTGGGATCTGCATGATGTTGTCCACGGCGGTCAGCGCCGAGGACAAAGCGCAAGAATATGCTTCTTCTTGGCGATCGGTGGCGGTAAAGCTGAAATTAATTGAGGGGGAAACAATCGTAAGGGGGGCGGAATATGGCGTGACGCGAATTTTTAACAATATTATTTTAATTAAGAGTTATAAATTTAAATAGTCATCTTTTTTTTCTTTGAAAATGGTCTTATCGCCAAATGAAATGGTGGCAGGTTCTCTTTTTTGCAATTAAAGTAAATTTACAATTTTGGTATATCTATAATTGTCCACACTACCGATAATTTTTGTAATGATAAGAAAATATGAGGTGGAGAAAAATGTCTGAGTTTTGATGTGACCAAATATATTTGGAATGCATTTTAGACGGCACAATATAAAAAATAGCCCCCTTCAGCGGCGCAATATTGAAAATAGCCCTGTTTAGCGACGCAATATTAAAATAGCCCCCTTCAGCGGCACAATATTGAAAATAGCCTCGTTCAGCGATGCAATATTATAAATAGCCTCCTTCAATGGTGCAATATCGACAATAGCCCTGTGCGGCGACGCAATATGAATAATGCGCGACGTACTTTGCGAACAGGGTGTAGTCATTTCACGTACGAAAAGGCTAGAACTAGGGTGGTGTGAGGGTGTCACGATGCCGACTCCCTCACACGATTACCTGTACACACAATAAGAACAAATAGGATCGAAACACGAGGCTAGCATAAATTCATGTAAGTCGTACATAAATTAATATTTACATAACATTTACATAACAAGAATGATACATCTACTCGCGGGCCCTCTTGGGGCGTACCCCACGTGCGACCCTGGCTTCACCTGGGCGGCTGCGGACGCTGGTGAGAGTACGTCAAAGCTCCGGCAGTCGAGGCACCCTACCGACGCGAGTAGCCTGAGGGGTGTCTCGAGAAGGGTGTCCCTAGAGGGTGTGCCCCGAGGGGGTGCTGTGTCGGCTGGCTCGCTCCTAGCGCACCGTGCAGCTGTAAAGCCCCAATGGATACTTGGCTACTCTTGCCATCCAGTGTGTGCTGTAGCCGCACTTCCCGACGGACATCGAAGTCCATAGAGTCTACTCCCTCATGCTACCCAGCACTTTGTCCGACAGAGGTCTACGACCTGTGGAACAATACATTATGCTTGTAAAAAAGAAGGAAATACTAAAATAGTACGTTATGCGTGTAAACAACATAGACATATCTGATTGTTGCATCATAGAAGACGGATTGGTGTAGTCCTGCTCTTGGTGTGGACGGTATTGAGGACCTACTTGAAGAAAATGCCATTAGTAACTAGTGGAGTTCGAAATTCACAACCAGACGTAAGTGTTTTCGGTGTACCTACGAATTGAGCTGGCGCTAGGGTACTCCCGGTACGATGGCACGAGGACCCGCCCACCACGTCCGAGTGAGGAGCCGGGCGTTGTGACGCACCGTGGCTCACACCCCCATCCAAGCACAGGTGGGTCTGCCACGTAACTCATCCTACGACACGACGTCAGCTGGATGACTCACCTCGACGCTTCTAGAATCCGGTCGCCGATCTATCTAATCTCCTGCCTCATCGTGCTACAACGCTCCCTGATCGTTAGACTACGTAGGGAGCTCGCCAACTCGTACAGCTCACATCGAAGATCGTTCTATATAAAAAAAATTAACAAGTTAAGAACCAAAAACATGCGTAGTAAATAAGAAGTATGGACTGTTCAATATGTACCGTGTGATGGAATCGGAGTTCGACTGAGTGAGGTATGTGGCGGTCGTGGCGGCCTCATACTGTGGTGGGTCATCCACGACCCTGACGCAATGAACCCTCGTTTGAGTGGAGTACCAGTTGATGTACTCCTCATACGTCCCGGGGTCGTAGAGAGCAAGATCCCGGTGCACGTCCGCCAACATGTGGAGCCACTATTTTAACCCACTGGGCCATCTTTTTGGTCCAGGAAGTCGTACTAGTTACTCCCTTCCTGGTGTACCTGTGGAAGACGAAACGATAAATTCGTAAGCCCGTAAGGGAAAGGATGCGACAGAAATAAAACATGAACTTACCTATGAACGTTCGGCGGCACCCGTGGTCCCCAGGGCACTAGGAACTTCTGAAGTAGACTTAACTGGTGTATCACCCGATGCACGTGGTACTCCTCGACGAAGACGTCATGCACCAAGAACTTCCACGTGTACCAATACTGCCAGTCTCGCGTGCATTGGGTGGACAAGCCTCAGGGTGCGCGCGCTGACACCCTGTTGGCGGTGTATGGCATCCAGATGAAGCGGTCACCCATCAACTGATTGAACATTGCAACATAGTCCAAGTAGGACACGTGCGTAGTGATCGGAGTGAAGGTGACCTGTGGAATAGAATAACAAAACTTAGCACATCCAATTAAATTAAATTACGAAAAGGACTAAAGGTTCAAAATACTTACCCATCGGCGGCACCATACCGTACCCATGGTTGGCCAGTTCACAGGGTCGTCATCGGCGTACATCGTGTCGGTGTAGGCTCCCAGGTTTAGCTATCATCGTCTGATCTGGAAATGCTCGAATGACCATATCTGAAGAAGTAGTGGGTATCCGGAGAGTACGAAGCTCTTCCAGACTCAGTGGCACATGCTGCACAGGGCGTGGTATGTCGTGCATAGCACTGTTGGGCCTCGGGTGTATGGTGGGATCATGTCCACCTCCTCGTTTGCCAGGTCCCGTGCGTAGCGAATCATGTGCTTGTCTACATTGTCGCCGTGGTACCCTAGGAACATGATCCACCCGAAGAGCCACAGAAGTACACCTCGAAGTACCTCTTCACTATGTACTCAGGTGCATCCGGTCCCAAGTCAGCCGGCTGCAAGAATATAGAGACACATCAATAAGTTGAACAAAGGAATTGATGCGAAAATGCAAGTTATAAATACTTACATCAAACTGGTTGATCCACCTCAGCGTCGGCTCGTGCGTACTGGAGAACTCCATGTAGTCGGCGTTGGCCGGCAGCAATCGCCGAAATCTCCCTAGGATATCCATGTGCCATGTGTCTGAAACGTTGTAAGCTTCCATGGGGAAGCCCATGCAGGGCAACCCGGTCAGGTAGCCCATGTCCTGAACCATCGGTGTCATCTCCCTGCACAGAAGGTGGAACATGCGCGTCTCCGGCCTCCACCAGTCACCGTCAGGAGGCACTAGTCGTATGGAAACTGCCTCGATGTAGACACCCTAGTAGCGATGTTCTGCCACGTCGCCTCCACCATCCTAGCTAGTGGAAGCAGGCCGACCAATCTCAACCTGTGTCGAAAGGATTAAGAACATATGTGGGTCCATCCACACAAGTTAGACCAAAATTAATTACAAGAAGGTCAGAACTATACGTGCCGCGGAACCCAACGTGGGTCCACCCTCTATGCTCTCATGGGTGTGCGTAGCCGCAACACGCCAAGCTCAATGGGCCGCTCGCCCTTTTGTGGGAGGATGGTACTAAGGCGACTACGGTGAGACACAGCAATGGCCAGGTCAACAGCTCGTACGGCCACTGCGCGACATCTCCTCGGTCCACCATACCTGAAATTTAAGATGGGCAATATTTCAAATATTATCTCGGCATTTACAAAACATTCACCGTGCAGAAATAAGAACATAACTGAATCGAGGAATATTTTAATCAGGTTCTACGCACCCTATTTAGTTTCTCTAGATTTTTTTTTGAATTTTTAGAGCTACCTTACTATTTTTTTTTAGTTTAAAATATATTATCAGTATGTACAGAATATTTATCGTGCAAAAATAAGAACGAAATGAAGCTAAGAATATTTTTATCGTGCTCTACATACCCTATTTAGCTACTCTTTTACGGAATTTTTAGAGCTACCTTGCCACTTTCCTAGTTTAAATTGTATTCTCAGCATTTACAGAATATTTACCATATAAAAATGAGAATATAAATGAAGCTGAGAATATTTTAATCAGTCTCTACACACCCTATTTGGCAACTTTGCAATTTTTCGGATTTTTTTAGAGTTACATTCCTATTTTCCTAGTTTGAAATGTATTATCGGCATTTATGAAATATTTATTGTGAAAAAAATGAGAATAGAAATGAAGCTACGAATATTTTAATCAGGCTCTACACACCCTATTTGGCTACTCTACAATTTTTACAGATTTTTTAGAGCTACATTGTTATTTTTCTAGTTTAAAATGTATTCTCCGTATGTATAGAATATTTACCGTGCCAAAAAATGAGAACATAACTGAAGCTTGGAATATTTTAATTAGGTTCTACACACCCTATTTAGTTACTCAGGATTTTTTGGGCATTTTTATAGCTACCTTGCTATTTTCCTAGTTTAAAATGTATTCTCGGTATGTACAAAATATTTACCGTGCAAAAATGAGAACATAATTGAAGATAGAAATATTTTAATCAGGTTCTACGCAACCTATTTAACTACTCTGTAATTTTTACGGATTTTTTAGAGCTACTTGCTATTTTTCTAGTTTCTAAGTTATTTCCCGTGTAAAAATTATCTAACCTACAACAATAATATAAAGTAAAATATACTACATTAAAGCTAAAATGATCTAATGAAATCAATTCTCAGTCGCTAGTTTTATTTGCTAACCAACCAGGGTTTTGAATTAAATATCAAAGTTTCAAAAAAAATTACCTGTGAGGTAGACGACTGGATCTACTTCTTTTTCTCTGTCTCCTTCGAGACGAACGGGCAGGGCTCTGCCGCTTGCTTTTTCTCCTCCGCTCTCTCCTTTCCCTCCCTCTTGTCTTCCTCCCCTTTGCTTGCTCTCGGCTAGAATGAGCGGAAAGGGTGAGGAGGGTTTTTAGGGTTTTTATACTGTCGCCATTTAACCTGGCGATAGGGGTACTGTTCACCCCTTGTCGTTAGATGAAATGGAGACAGAGTGTTGTTGCTGTCCACGTGGCACCTGTCGCCATTTTATCTGGCGACGGAAGGCCATTTTTGTAAATGTTGGACTATTTAATTTTGTAATTATTAATTAAAATAATATTATTTTAAAAAAAATCGTGTGACACGGATGATTCTTGAAGGACCTCACCGGATTAGACTGGTGTCAAAAATTGTGCCATGTTGGCGCCACGTCGGATGAAATCAGAGTGTAATGGCTTCAGGGGGTAAAGTGAATGGTTTTAAGAGTTTGATGGTGTCGAATGTCTAGTTTCGTAGTTTAAGGTTGATCTCCAAACTTTCACGAGAGTTTAAGGGTCAAATGGACTTTTCCCTTCATAAAAAAACATAACATCGTTATCTATACCAAGATCAAAATGTATGCAGATATTTTTTACTTCTTTTCAAATAAGGTATTTGCCTATTGTCAATCGAGTTACTCTTTATCAGTCAATTTTTGAGCCAAACTTTAGAAGTTGTGATTTTTTTGGACAACTTTGTTCAAATTTCAGTGCTAGATTCTAGTGGTATATTAATGTTGAATTTAGCGTCGTGCACCAAGCGGGTCACTATTAATAGATGTTAAACTTTCACCAATTCGATTAAAATTTGCGGAACATTGCCCACGCTAGTAGTCTATAGATCGTGTAGTCATGGACTCATGGCTATGGACTTATGGACTCAAGGTAGACAAGACTCCCAATAAGATGACGATAGCGAGTCGGATCAGAACGAACAAGATCAAAACGACACTGAGACATTGACTCACTATGAGGATAAGGAAGCTGAATCTGTTTACCTAACTTATAGCCCTGACAATCTAAAGACACGTCTCCTGAGACAGACCCGAGAAGACCACGACGAACTAAAGACGACATACGAGATCCACACAGATGACCAAGACAGTAATGACACTGCTGGAAATAGCTGGTAAACGGAGTGGCAGAAGTAGAGAGACTAGCGGCGACGGTGGCAACGGAAGGAAGGTGAAGTCAGTCAAGCTCCCAGAGATGTTGTGAGTCAAGGCGTTGAGGACCAAAACCAACCAGAGCTCCCGTGTGGCAGTCCTAAACACAACAAGAGTTAGAGTCGAGAATGACCCAATAACCAAGGTCAGTAATTTGCCAGCAAAAAGAAGCTGCATGGTAAGGCGAGGAACATGAGCAACAGAAGGAACATGAAAAAGATGAGTTGCTAAGAGATCCTCGACCAGAGATAGAAAGGGATGTACCATCAGCAGTAAGAACACTAACAGGAGAATCAAGAGGTGTAACGAAAGACAGAGTGGAAGAATCAGAAGTCGTGTGAAAGGATGCTCCAGAATCAAGAATCCACGTGGAGGTACCTGACTGTGTAGGGGGTGGTTTTGCAGGTTCAAGAGTCGTGAGCGTAACTCTACGTAACCGCCGAGGAGAACTCAGGCGCAGCAGCGCCGGTCGGCTATCTCCTGCTCAGCGAGAGAAACTGCGAAAGAAGTCGATGCAGACGTCGATGTAGAAGCACCAGTGTTAGTGCTAGTAGAAGAACGGCGTGAAAGATGTCGCTGCTTCTTATATCACTGGGACTCAATGTGGCTGACCTTGTCGCAGTAGGAGCAATGAGGACGGCCACCGCCAGATGGAGGGCGGCCACCACCACTTGTGGCAGCCGCTGGAGGAGGCAGTGTGCTGAAGCATGGAGTAGTCGGTGTAGCAGGTGGACGAGCGGCGAGCACGGAGGGGAGTGGCATCAGACTAGCACCACTCAGGCGAGTCTCCTCCGCGCGTATCTCTTGTAGAACCTCCAGGAGAGTGACACAAGGGTGGCGTACAAGGAGTTGGGCACGCCTCTGCTCGAACTCAGGACAAAGGCGAGTAAGAAACTCGCGGACCCACTGAAACTCCAGGTCAGCACGGATAGGAGCGATAGCCAGCAGTGCGGAGAGAGTCCAGCTGACGCCAAACAACAGAGCTCTGAGCGTAAAAAGCGTCAACTATAGCATCACCCTGCTGAAGAGAGTACTCCTGGCGGACCACGGACAGGTACAGGGCATCAACAGAGGGCTCGTAGCGCTAACGAATGTGAGTCCACACCTGGAAAGCCAAAGGGTGTCCCGCAACCTCAAAAGAAAACTAAGGCTGGACACTGGCGATGAAGACAACAGCAGCCCAAACTTCGTCATCGTACCACTGAGTGTAGGCGGTCAGTCGACCCTTGTGGTCAGAGGGAATCCGAGCCTCTCGGTAGGCGCAGCAGCCTCGCCATCGCAAGGCGGCGGCAAAGAAGAGCCTTGTCGATCGTCGGGGACACTCGACAGCGAGGTCTCCGTCGAGGAGTAGGCAAAGCGCGATGACATCACTAGAGAGGACGCCCAGAGACGAAGACCATGCATGTGGATGCGCATGTGAGACACAAAGTCGGTGTAATTAACACTATCGAAGATCACCGGGCAACGAGGGAGAGAAACGGTGTCTGACGACATTTTTTCTCTTTTTTTCTTTCTTTCTTTCTTGTTGGTCGAAATGGCTCATGCTAAGAAGGCCCGCGAAGGCCTACGAAGGGGTGCGTGGGTGGAACTAGGGTTCCCCCTGCTTGTGGCAACGTCGGTGGCGGGTCCGAGCGTCGGCTGCTGTGGCGGCGGCTGGAGAGTCGGGGTTGGCAACAACTGCGGCACTGGAGGCGCGTTGGGCTCTCGGTCGGCTCCAATAGCGGCGGTGTCTTCGGCCGACGGAGAGCGGCATCGTCCTCACCTCGGGCTCTCGATCGGCAAAAGAGTTGGGCGGCCCGTGCGACGGCGGCGCGGCCCTTCAGGCGCAGCGGCGGTGCGGCTCTTCAGGAGCAGCGACGCGCGGCGACAACGTCGGGCGGCGCGGATCTTCAGGAGCGGCGACTCGCGGCGGCGGCGTGGCTCTTCAGGAGTTGGTGATGATCTAGGGCAGAGGAGGGAGGGAAGCCGGCGGCGGCTAGGTCGGAAGCGGAGGAGGGAGGGAAGCCGACGGCGGCAACTAGGGCAGGGGAGGACGAGTTGCGCATCCGGGAGAGGTAAACCTAATTGGCTCTGATACCATGTTAAGAATAGCAACTTGTATTACTAGGGGGTCAAAGGGCCAGTATATATACACAAAGTACAGGTGGTGAATATTCAAATAACCCCTCATAACAATGGGGAATAACACACTATACATATATCGCTAACAGGATTCAGGATGCAGTTGATCTGAAATTGAGTACAACCTTTGGCTCAGTACTCCAAGTGCCAACCATGTGGCTGCAGGCAGCACCAGATCAGATTCAGGACGCTACTCAATCTTTTTTATAAGTAGTAGGAGAGAATAGATAAACTTTAAGATCTGAAAAAAATCAGCTTACTTGTGGAGGAAGGAGGCGAAGAGAAGGCAGAGAGATAGTGCATAAGTTAACCTTTGTTCTTTGGTCATGCAAGTGAGACATGATGGCCACCATGCAACTATGCACATTAAAGAACTAGGACTAGGATGCATTAGGAAATGCAGCAAAACAGCAAGCAAAGCTCTCCCCTAAATCCGCGAGATGTTCTGCTTGGGAAGCTTCCTGTTCCTCAGACCAATCGACGGGTACTTTCACCCTTCTATTTCATGATTTTCTTTTGGGAATGGCTGTCACACATACATACCATAGGAGTGTTTCGCCTGTATGCTCCACCACCCCAATTGACTCATTTTTAACTGCCTCCGACTAGTTTCCCCACCACTTTGTTTTCTCCGTCCACTTTCCCCACCACTGCATCATCTCCCATCTCTATATGTTTATCCAAGCCCCTGCCCAAATACCCCAACACACACACTCTCTCTCTCTTCTCTCTCTCATAGGAACCGACGAGGAGAGGGGGTATGGCGGATGCACGCCAGACAACGGAGGGGGTGCCACGGACTGTAGGTCAGAGCTCGCCACTGCTCGTGCTCAACGAGTCCATCCACCACGGCTAGAGCTTGTGTAGATGCCTCCCCTTGTGAGGAGCGGCTAGAGCTCGCCGGATCTAGTGGATCAGAGGCCGGAGGAGGCGAATGACGAGTGGATGGTTGGTGACAAAGCGGTGGATGTGGGGGTGGACCAGTGGAGTACAGAGATGAAGCACCGGGTCAGCCGCCACCATCGCCGCACGTCTTCCACCTCACGTAGGCTTTTGTTGCATATGCTTCTCCAGATTGTCACAACACTTTTTCCTAGTTGTTGAAAGAAGTGTTTGATTTTGTTGCAATGTCTCTTCTAATATTTTGCCACAAGAGGTTTTGTTGTAGTTGGCATTTTGATTTGTTGAATCAAAGTTATTTTTTGTTGCAACGATGCCTAATTGTTGCATTGAGGAAATTGATGTATCTCTTTCAGTTTTTTTTTGTTGCACACATGTTTTTTATTTGTTGCATCAAAGTTATTTTTTGTTGCATTAGTGATGTCTAATTGTTGCACCAAGAAAATTGATGTACCTCTTTCAGTTTTGTTGCAAACATGTTTTTTGATTTGTTGCATCAAAAATTTTAAGATGTTGCAGCATCGCTTCATCACTTTCTGAACGAGATAGGTTGTTTTAAGATGTTGCGCTGGGTGTTTTGGTTGCTGGTGATTTTTTTAGTTAGCTTAGCGATTGGAGTTAGAGTGAATCTTGAAGCGGGAGAGGAGGACGCTTTCCCAAGAAGGGACTCCTACGGGAAGGAGATCGAGGGAGAGGAAGAGAAGTGGATGATGGTTGTCATGCATCTGACGGTTGGTTGCAGATCAAATGGTGGAAGGGTGCGTATGATGTGAGCACCCGAATCGGACGTTCGGCTAGTAGCTCCTTTTTCTTATGGGGCCGACTAAGCTACAGTTGCCTAAAATTTTCTTAAAACCTAGTCTCTTTCTTCGATATGTTGGATCACTATCAAATGGTTTCTATTTTTTATATTGAAAAATTCTAAACTAGATAAAAATAAATCTAGGTGAACCCTACAAATACAAAAACAAAACAAAAAGAATTCTAAACTAGACAAAAGTAAATATAGGTGAACCCTACAAATACAAAAAAAGAAATCTAAACCAGACAAAAGTAAATCTAGGTGAACCCTACAAATACAAAAACAAATATAACTAAAAGTTACAGTAAAACTATGCTAAAATTGCACGTCACTTGGTAATGCAATTTTAGGCTTAGTACTGTGCAATTGTAGGTGACTGGGTTTGAAGAAAATTTCAGGCAACTGAGAGCTAGCAAAAACGTTTTCTTATGTGTTATGTGTTGCTGGCTCGTAGTTGATGGAGTCATTTGAATGGTATAGGGTATCTGCTAGTAGATAGCCCGCTGATAGGAGCTACTCCGTTGCCTACTTTCACTGCATGAATACAGGTATGCTCATCTTCATTTGGGAATATAAGGGGGGAAAGTTGGGTTCTGTTTGGGGAATTGGACATTCGAGATACATTGTTTGCTTGCTTTTTCACAGCCTATCCTTCTCCTACATCGGATGGAATTGCAACTGGCTTAATATGATTTTTGTCAAATTTTTAGAACTCAACTTGACATGGAGAAAAATCTGTCTTCAATTAATAAATATCATCTAAAAAGGATTTTAAATCAAGAAATTAAATCATAAACAGTGTGTTTATAAAATTTATATGAGTTCATAATCATCCCAGTAGCTAGGGCTGAAAAAAAAAAGCTCGTTAGTGAGGCTCGTTGGCTTGGTTCAAAATTGCTCTAATTAGACTCGTTATTTGGTTAAACATTAAAATGAGTCAATTTCAAATGAAATTGATTTCACTGCCTCGCTCTGCTACTGCCTCGTTAGCTCGGTTCTAAAAATACTTCCAAACTATAAATAAAATGATATTAAATCAATCTGTAGCAATTTCAAAAAAAAGCTCGATAAAACGACTACTTGGCTCGATTTCCACCCCTACCAGTAGCCTCTCTAAAAATTTCCAGATTTTTATAAATTTATTTGCTATTTTTAAACGGTCGGTCAAAGTTTGGAACTCTGAATTCAAACTCAGTCAGCTGTTAGGTCTAGCACTGTTCGACTGGTCCCGAACCAATTGACTTGATCAGACCAAACCCATTCGCTCACACCCAAGTCTGACCGCATTGTTTCGCTTCAGCCACTAACTGAAGGGACCTAGCTGGTAGCCTCATCATCTCTTCGCCGCTTCCCCGTGCCATGCTACACCGACTGCCCAGGATTAGGTGGCATTGCACCGGGCTCCATTGTCCATACAACCTTACGATGTTTGGTCACCACCTTCGCCGTCTAACCCTTTGATGCCACGAGCTGCCACTGTGATTTTCTCCGTTGTCGAAATCTCACAAATACCTCGATCTCTCCGTCTCGGCCAAGTAAATGAGTCGGCATTTCTTCCTCCTCACTAAAGCGTACCCTCTCGTTCTTGTACCCTTGTTCTTCTCATTTCATGCGGTGTTCAAATTGCTAATATGAGCTCTTGTTATTGCACATAGTTCTTGCAACATCGGAGTGCCATTTTCGGGTCTCGAGCGTGCTCTAAGTGCCATTTCGTGTCATCTTCTTGTCCAGTGAGTTGTATCTTTGCTTAAGTGTGTCATCCTGTGTCCATTGATATTGGAAACAAACCCCCCCCCCCAATCAATTTCCTTATTGGTTCACAGAGTTGTTGGGATTTCGTATTTTTTCACTTTTCGACCGAAATCGTCTCCTTCGTCTTCATCTCCGACCTGGTGGGTCATGCTTCAATTCCTTTCGGTATTACCATCTAATGGGTCTTTGTAACTTTTCCCAACCATCCAATTTTTTATTCTTTGCTCAGGTTATCGTGTCATTATGAAGCTCGTGTTGTCGCTGCACGGTTAACGTCGCCGATGAGCCACCGTGCATCTCCGACCGTCTTTGGCCCACTGATAAGTCTTCTATGCTCCATAGATGCTTAAGCATGCGCCAATTTGCTTTAAGCGTGGTTGAGTCGACGTAGCCATTTTTGTTGTAAGCTCATAGCCGCACTTCTATGTCGCGTCGCCGCTAAGGTTCATCTCTGGCCATGTTCCGGCCACTAGGAGGACAGCTACGCTATTTTGCATCCATTTCTGCCCTTAAATCACGCGGCCACGAACCACCGCGTCAGCGAGCCACTGGGCAAGCTCGCGAATTTAGTTAACGCTTTAACTTGCGGACGTGCGGGACCATTGAGCAGAAAAGAAGAAGGTTATTAAAACGGGTATTGATTAGAGTCGATGACATGTGGGCCCATATGGCCGGTTAAGAGAT
The DNA here is from genome assembly GCA_036346255.1 of Ampelocalamus luodianensis. Taxonomy (NCBI): domain Eukaryota; kingdom Viridiplantae; phylum Streptophyta; class Magnoliopsida; order Poales; family Poaceae; genus Ampelocalamus; species Ampelocalamus luodianensis. The sequence goes on along the minus strand of CM070628.1, from coordinate 22,432,829 downwards.
TAAGTAAAGATGTGTAGTATGCTTTCTGTTAAGGAAAACGTATTTCTTATACTCTTAAACCGAAAGTTCGCTTTTGTAATCAGAAGATGTATTCCGTAGAATACGCCGCGCCGTCTCGACTAGGACTGGGTAAATGTTGACTGAGTCAGCCCTTAACTTTGGGTCCCACTTGTAAGCGACTACGGCTAGCTCCAGTTGTGTATAAAAAGTATTCAATGTGTTTTGAAATCCAGAAATGAATTATTTCTGAACTGAAAATGGCTTAGAATTCAAAAATCCATAAGTATTTCATCTTAACTCCAAATGGAGCGAAATTAATTTTGTTAGCTTTCATTTTTACTGTACTTTAAATTGGAATAACTTTGAAACATGTCTCTATTACAGAAAAATTTGATAATTAAATTAAATGTACAATAATAACATTAAACTTGTAAAATTCATAGAAAATTCAAATGAATTCCAATTTAACTAAAATTTTCACCTAAATTCATATAAAATCATAATCTCATCACCGTGTAACCTACATGCATGTTTGAGCATTTTGAAATTTTGAGAATTTCTTGGTGTTTATTTGATATTGTTATTTCTACATTCTGAATTGCCTGACGTGAGTGATCATATACCTGAGAATCCTGAGGTGGAACAAGTGGAATATCAACAAGGCAAGCATCCTCTTGTATCATCTTGATCCCAAATTTTTGGTTAATTTAGTATTTTATATTGCAACTATAATCGCGTGCATGCTATTTTGGTTATATCAATACTTTTCGAGTTTAGTTAGTTATGTCCTATCTCTTGTGGCTATCCTGATATTTCCATACAGTTATGCTTAAGTTAATGTCATGTGTTTTATTTATGCTTTATATATTGATGCTTAGCCCTACAAGTTAGTAGATACGTTAGTTCGGTTGATGGGATTAACCTGTTAATCGTGGGGATACACTGAACCTTTTCTCCTTATGTTTTTGTCCAGATTCTTGAATCTGGTTTTTGAGTCTAAATTTTGTATATTTAAAACTGGTTTTGATCTGGATAAGTTGCTAGTAGGGTGGGTGCCTTCATGCACGAGAATTGGGTTCCGTGGAAAGACTTGTCTAGATTGTTAAGGACCGAACTTTGGGTTATCACTCCAAGTGCCATACGTACTTCCACACGCTGGATTGGGGCTGGTTTGGTCAAGTAAGGGGAAAACTCTTTTGGGTTGAGCCACAGGTGGTATGAGGACATATGTGTTCGATCATATGTTCATAGGAACCGATACAATTTTCTATAATGTGCCAGGGAGCACTGTTTTTCATTTCTGTACATTGTATCGATGTTTCCAACATAACTTGTGTGCCCGGTTAGCAATCTCTATCTGTAGCTTGTACTAAGTTGGGGTTCATCGCGTAAGGGTGATTTAACTTAATAGGGTCTTCTTACTAAAACGTACCAAATCTCGATTTACCTTGGCCAGATATATACCTTAGAAAGTGTGTCATTATCCGAGGCTTACGGGCTAATCGAAGTCGTGTGGGTAAAGATGTACACCCTCGCAGTTATTAAACTATTCGAATAGTCGTGTCCACAATCATGGACGACACTTGGTTTTGATTGACATCATCATTAGACTCTTAAATTAAAACTTGACATGGGCACAACTTGTATCGCATGACCAGTTGTCATGCATTTTAGTTTATCAAAGTGGGTTTGCCACTTTAGTATCGCTTGATATATGTCTATCTTAATGTCACAAAATCTGTTGGTCCAAATTTGGGTTTACTAAATTGCCATTGTAAACTAGCATGTGTAGGAATAAACTTGTTGCTTTATGCAAAACTTATGCCATTATAGTCATCCTTTGGACAGCCTTAGCATGTATAATCTCATATCCTTTGTATAGCACCTCTCATACACTTTTTTTATTAGTTTGTGTAATAATTGCTAGTACCTTCTGTACTCAACTGGATTGACCACTTATTTCAGGTGAGGAAGACTACGCTAGTGACCAATTCGTTAGCGCCGACTTCGGTGACGCTAACGAATAATGTTATTTCTACCTCCACTCAGTTGCCTCTAGGAGATGGGCGCACTTGGATGGGCTAACACTGACTTGTGTATGACCGTGTACCATGTTGTTCAGGATATGTGCGTATTAGCCATTGATCTTGGGAGCTAATGCGAGACACATATCCGGGAACTTGAAATCGTGCTCGTTTCCTGTTAAGAGTTATGTCTTTGGCATAATCTCGTGACTTGAAACGGATTCGATTTCGAGGTCCCACACCATATTCATTCTCAAGACGTGTAATAAACAATGTAATAGAATAAATAGCATAATGGCAATGAATAATAAAGAACAACATCGACCAAACCATCGATCATCGTTCTACTATGCACTTGCCTCTTATCCGCTAGGAGCCAGGTAGCGGGATGGTGGTAAGGTGCTAGAGGCAATACTTCTTGTACAAACTATTTAAACATACTAAAAAACATATCACCACAACACCAAAACAATACATTAAACACCTCGCATGTCTACACAAAATCGAAACATTTAGCTTGGCTCTACCGGACGCACTACCCGTTGTCCCAGTAGTAAAATGACTCTAACTCTCTCTCCTCTGAACTCCAAGCACATCAAACTATATACTTTATGGAAAGCCTACAAAACTATCTACAACTTTCTAGTTATCATGAACCTCTGAATTCACCATTTACTTCTTCGTCTCCAACCCTAAAGAGTACCCCATAATATATCAGGACAGACCACTTCATAATTTCGTATTTTTTATATAACTTGCAAAGTAATGAACAATAGCAGCTTTAGAATCTAATCAAAATTTCCTAGCTTATTCAAGTTATGACAAAAATTAAATTACTTCATTTACTAGGTGTAATCAGCCCATTTACACGACAACTGTCGATGACGTCTATTTTATGGACAGTAACCTTCTTGATGCCATAATTGTTAGCTCACAACTCCAAATATAGTGTTATAGACCTTCCTAAAAAGATAATGAAATTATCCATATTTGTTCTAACTAGCCAAAATCCTGAGTTCGAACGTAAACACCTCTAAGTGCCCCCGCAAGGTTCTGTGTCGCAACTCGACGAACTAGGGTTTACCGAAAACTACACTTCCCATGGACCAATCGATCTAGGGCCAACTAAAGGCTATCAGATCATTAATCCTAAGAAAACGACGATGATCGCGACGCTCGTACTTTCCTTCTCTTTCTCTTTTCTCCTTCCTCTTCCCTCCTCCTTCCTCTTCCTTCTTTCTTCCAATTACTGGTTGCAGCCTTCTCCTCTGGCCTCCCACTCCCTTCTACTCCAGTCCTCTACCACCGCAGCGAAAACCTTGCCATGGCGGACGTTTTTCCCTCACCGTGATGGAGTTTTTCCTTACTGTGGCAACGATCAGCGACAGCGGCAACCTGCCACAGCAGCCAAAACCTTGCCGTGGCCCACGGCAGCTACAACAGCAGATAGCAGCAGGGGCACGTCAACAGAAATCCTTGCCGCGGCAGCAAATAGGGCTTGGAGCGGCGGCTGCACAGCGGGATGGGAGCTAGGGTTTGGCCGGCCTCCCCCTCTCTCTTTCTTAAGTGGTGGCCGGCCCCCATTGGGCCATAGGCCGACTTGGCCTATAATCATTCCCCAACCTAAATTTTTGAATTTTTAACTAATAAGCTCCAATTTCCTACTTTCTAATTATTGATGATTTCGCGGGATATTACAACAATCTATACAGTTGTGGTGATTGAAGTTATTTACTTGATGAGTCGCTCATATAGTTAAAAGTGGTAGAGATATACACAACTGGGTAAGTTTTGCCTGAACTCTTTTTCATCCGAACTATCTTAGAAATTTACTTCAGTGAGCACTGCTCTCCCCCCGTACAATAATGGATATGCATGTGCTCCTCAGAACAGCACTGAGCGGTGTGGTTGCAGCTAGCTCGGCAAGGCTGCTACACTACATGGGATCCAACACATCACTCTTCCTATTTAAGAGTGAGAGGAGAGACGCTGTAGGATTTCAAAGAAATCTACCAACCTGTGTGTAGCAAGTTGAGAAGCACAGAAGTATTTATCAGTATACAGGTTAATTTGTAGTGCCTTATGTAATGTCCTTGATTTTGTTTTTAAAGTGGGTCCCTTTGGAGTGCTATGGAGTGGACATGAAGAAATGCAACAGCACAAGTTGGCGTCTTCTCAAGATGGTCGGGTGGAAATGATCGTCCTCTCTAGTCTCTATCCAGTGGATATTTATTGTATTGTAAGGATTAGGAGTCACCAGGAAATGCAACAGCAGGGCATTGCACCATGTAGTATGGAGGAAGCAATAAGTTTTGGGCTTTTCGCTGATCTTTGTGGTCGTTTTTGTGTGTGGAAATACAAAGAGGGATGCCAACTATTAACAGAAAGGAGACGACTAGACAACGGTGTTTCATGAAGTTTCGTGAAAACATTTGAAAAGTTTCAGATTTCAGTGAGTTTCACGTGTTTCTAAAGTTTTCAGAAGATTGCAAGAAAGTTTTAAGTCAAAGTTGCAATAAGTTTCAGATTTTAAAAAATCAAGTTTCAATCAAGGAGTTTCAAAAGGTTTCACAAGTTTCAAAGGTGTCGGTGGTGAGAGAGCAGGCCCAATGACCATTCTAGGAGGCACGAATGTGGGATACTGGACAGTAAGTCAACTGTACAACAAAATTTGAAGCGCTTTCCTAAAAAAACATGAAATACAGATGAGTCATGAGCGCATGAATCTGTTCAGGTGGTGAGATCAAGAATGCTGTGGCATTTAGGGATGCTATGTCTACCTGCCAGGCGACCTGACCAAATGGCCAAATAGTATAATGTCATCGTTCTTCTAAGTTCCATTTGTGTGCTGAAATGGTGCAATACATAGCTAATTAAGTGCATGTACCTAGCTAAATGTAAACCTGAATTTCTGTTTTGTTCACGAATCACTTAGCAGAACTAAAGCTGAAGGGGACTGTCATTTGTCTGCAAACATGTTGAAACAATGACGTGGGGATGCTTAGTTGACAGCTACCCAATGTTTGTTGTTTTTACCTGATAGTTCCTGTTCTCTTCTTTCCCTGATAGTAAAGGAGTTTACTGAAATTTTCTACCTAACAATTTCACCAAAATGAAATTTTAAATATGTAGTTTTGTGTCAGTTTTGGCAAATATATAGTTTGGAAATTTTACTCATAATATTATGAAAGTATCTTCGAGATAAATCTAGTCACCATTTTCATGTGACCAATATAATTATTACTAAAGATATTGTTAGTCAATGTTAGAACAGTTTGACTACATATATTGGACGTCACAGCCGTAGAAGTGATCTTAATCCCAAGGAAGTAATGAAGAGAGCCCAAATCAGACATCAAAAACTGCTCACTGAAATGGTCCTTCACAAAGGCAATGTATTGAGAGTCATCTCCAGTAATGATCATATCATCCACATATAGAATGAGCGTCCGACCCTGAGGAGAGGTGTGTACAAAGAGGGCAGTGTCGTGATCACTGGCGGAGAAGCCGACAGCAGTGACAACAGAGAAGAAACAGTCAAACCAAGCACGAGGGGCTTATTTAAGCCCATAAAGAGAGTGACGAATGCGACAAACTATACCATTAGGGACATAATACCCAAAGGATGACTGCATGTAGACCTCCTCATGTAGCTCGCCATTGAGAAAGGCATTCTTAACGTCCAGCTGAGAGATAAGCCATCACAAACAAAGGTCACAACAAGGAGAGTGTGAATAGTGGTCATGTGAGCGATAAGAGCGAAAGTCTCACCGTAGTAATGACCATGTTCCTTCTCGGGAAAACCACGCACCACAAGACGAGCCTTGTAGCACTTAAGAGAACCATTCGATCGGGTCTTGATCTTGTACACCCACTTGCAATTGATAGGAGTGACACGTGAAGATAAGGGCATAAGATCCCAAGTGGTATAACACTCCAAGTAAGACAAGAATAATCATCAATAAAGATCACATAGTATCAATGACCCCCATTCAAAACAAACGAGTCGGACACCAAACGTCAACAAGATCAAAAGGACGAGCCAAGAAACAAACCCATACAAGGTAAAGATATGTTACCAGAAACAAACCCAAGTAGACCACAACCTATTAGAGACGACAGTCGCGATCCACAGAGATAACCCAAATGATGGTGCCACTGAGCAAAGGAAGCAACAGAGGACGCAGCAAAAACAGTGGCAGGTGTAATGGCTGACTAGCTCTTGAAGACAGAGCAAGGAAAGTGCAACTAGTCGAGCTTCCAAAGACGCAAATTACAGCCGAGGCCAGCACCATGCAGAGTCCCCGTGCGGAGGTCCTGTACACAACAAGAATCGGACTCAAGAATAATTAATATGACAGTTGTGCTGAGTGATCTGACCGGCCGACATAAGCTCCATAGCAAGCTGGAGAACATAAGAGACGGCAGGAACATGAAAGGAAGAAGTGGAAAGGATGCATCGGCCTGCAACAAGAAGAGAGGTACCATTTGCAATCTAAACAGTGGAAGAAAAAACTGTGTGACTCACAGAAGTGAGGCGAGTAGAATTTGGTGTAATGTGAAAAGAAGCATCAAAGTCCAAAATCCACAGAGACAAGATACCAGACGAGGGAGATGACGGAGACGAGGAGGACTGTTGAGAAGCAAAAGCCAGACGAGCAAAACTCGTGGTAGTGGCGGCGGCGGTGGCCCTAGGCAAGGACGACCGCGGCGGCAGCAGCTGCGACGGTGGTTGCCTGTGGATGCAGCGGCAGTGGTGGCCTGAGGCGGCGGCGGCTACTCGAGACAGGGGCGGCGCCGGCGACGGTGCTAACCAGGAACAGGTGCAGCGGACGCACGACCTATGGGTACGCTACTGGCGGCGCTGAAAGGTGCAGCACCGGCGGCCACGAGATCTGCGGCGGGATGGCAAAGAAGCTGCCAACGGAGGCCATCGGGCGATGCGATCGGTGGAGAGGCGAGCTTGGGTAGCAAGCTCGGTGGACATAGGCGAGCTCCGGTGGCTGCGACAGCACTGCTTGATGCGGCCAACCCCACTATTTCTGTTTATGAAATTAATTCTTGTCTGCAACTGATATCAACAGCGTGCACACGCACAGCTTGGAGAAACAAGGTGGTGCAGGACCTATGGTTTCCGAGCCATTCACGCTTTGCATGGGAACCATGCATCTAGCAAGGACTCGGTTTCTTTTATTTTGCATACTTCTCACTGTACGTGTTCAGGAGATGGTCCATCAGATAAAGGACTCCAATTCAAAGAAGGAATTAAAGAGATATCTGCTGTTCGGATTTCTTGGAGATAAAGCTACAGCTTGGAGATCACATGTATTTGGAGTCCAATTTCTACACGTCATATAAACTCCATGCCGAGAAGCTGGGGCCAGCGTTGGTTTGTTTACATGAAGCCTGGTCATTTCTTTCTATGCGTGCATGGGGGTGGAGCCCACCCGATCGACATGCATGGATCAGAACCAAGGGAAGCTGCAGGAAGCTGCATGTTGCACAAGAAGTACAAGCATCAGGAGATAACCAACCAAGGGAAACGGATTAACGGAGCCCAGATACTACACGTTGGATCAAACGGAAAAAGGAGTTTGTTTCCTTGTAAATCACCAAGAGATGAAGAAGATTACGGGCTTGGGTTTATGCATTGGCCAAGAGGAAAAAAGTAATTCAACTCCTACACGTTCACAAGACCACATGCGGGAGAGAGAAAAGGAATTGCATGCAACAAACCCGGGGAACAAGTTGTATGTGTGCATGCATATATTGTTTTGCCTGCATATCTTCCTTTGTCTACGCACGTATCTTTCTTTATGTTCACTCGGATGGGGCCCGCCTGCAGTCTGAGACAACCAGGATCAAGATGGCGCACCTTAAAAGTTAGTGTCGGTTTTGTATTTGGTTCGGTTAATTATTAGTCGGTAATTTTAGTCGAGTCCAAACAAAACATGCTGAGATGTAAAAGGCTATTTTTTTTTATTTAGGATCTTGCTTTCTATTTTGTGTTATCACGTCCAGGTAGGAGTCAGGCATGAGAGCCAAGTTGGTACGGCTATATAAAGCCAGGGGCGTCCCCGTTGTAAAAGAAGTTTGAGAGTTCAGATTTGAGTTAATTATGAGTTAAACACGTGTGTTGGTCCTCGGCCGTTAGAGTTCGTCCCTATTCTGTGTGTTCTTGTGAATTCCAATCTAGGATTTCATCTTGGCGCGAGGGTTTCTAACTGGTACTGGGAGTTACTTGTTGGATCATTTATCCCTATTTCTCATTCGTATACTGTGGTGTGTGCGGGTGTGAGATTTATTTATCCAAGTGCGAGTTGCATCCTGTAATTCGTGCTACACATATTTGTTCAGGAAATTCCACCGTGAAAGATCGAGCAATCTATGGATTTAATCTCGTCTAGAGGTTGATCCACGTCACTGCTAAAGCAACACTGGAGCAGAGGAGCCAAGCTCCGGTGGTGCAGGTAGGCTTGAGTGGCACCGGGGAAGAGGCAAAAGCTCGCGGGCGACGCGAGCAGAGCACAGGCCACACACGAGCAGCGATGGGATCCGTCACAGGCAGCGTAGATCTGACGTCGGCGATGGCGGGAAGGCTCCAGGGGAAACACGGCGAAACGAGGGAAGAGGCAAAAGCTCGCGGGCGGCGCGAGCAGAGCACAGACCACACACGGGCAGCGATGGGATCCGTCACAGGCAGCGCAGATCCAACGTCGACGATGGCGGGAAGGCTCCGGGGGAAACACAGCGGAACAAGATCCAACGCCTCGAGCTCGGGCACACGAGAGTAGAGACGTGGCGACGTCGATCCGAGCTCGAGCTCAAGGGACGACAACGTCGGGGATGGTCGGGCGGCACTGATCCGACGGCGTAAGTGCAATCCGACGACGATGTCAAGCTCGGGCGCACGAGAGCAAATGGTGCTTGCTCGAGCGCGAGGACGATGGTAGCAACGGTGACGGCGATAACGTGGGAGGATGATGGGTTAGGGTTCCCATGGCTCTGATACATATTGGAATGAACCATTGTCTATTCTAATAGGCTAAAGGTTAATATAACATGTATAAGGTAGGCAAAATACAAAGAACACCATAAACTATATGCATATGTAACAACTTTTTCTTAACTGAGGGAGCACAAACAAAGTTAGCTTGAATGATGAATCCACACCCAAGCCACTTAACCGGAAACTAAGCTGCTACAACGTAGAATAACAAAAATGAACACCAAGCAGCAATCGTCTCTCATCATGACGTACAGTACAACATGCTGTAACATTCTCATAGTGATAGATGATGAATATCCATTTCTGCAACCTGGAGAGGGTGATGTATCATCATTTCTGCAACCTGGAGAGGATCACGGGCGGTACAATTCCTCCTGAAACTCAACAAAGGGATCTATCATCCATGTCCTGTCGATGCTTGTTATCCACAACTTAGCAATCTTACTCGGCCTCTGCTACAGTCTCCAGTATACCGCGAGCAACTATAAAAAAAAGGGCTTAGTTGCCATCTGAAGATTATGAACACGTGCTCACGGACCAACTACAGTAACACCGGAGGTCACTACCGCATCTCTCTTTGCAATACAACCAGTGAAGAAGTCCAGGATGAGAGAACTTCAATAACCCAGACGATCATTCAATGAAGTGCGGCCATCACCAGTTTGACCTACAGAACATTCAGCAATAGTGTTTGTAAGGGATAAATCTACTCACTTGGTAATCGATATGCCGTAAGATATCACTAATAAAATATTCTTACCTTGAGGTGGCACCCATGATTCATAATCTGGACCCACATCAAGAAAATCTGGTCTTGCAGGACCCAGTACACGTTTTTGTTTTGACTTTTTCCCTTTTCTCTTGCTAGCCTGTGGTTCATTCTCGTTCTCCATGTCTTCTGAAGTATGTAAACCACGTTTATGCTTCAGCAAAAGGGCCACAGCATCAGCAGCTGATGCTTCAGATTCAACCGAAGATGATTCTGCCTCACTGGCCGCTGACTTATCAGCAGACTTTCTCTTCCGTAAAATAAGCCCAGGAGCAGCCTCTTCAAGATCCTTCCCACTGGCTGAATTAGAAAGAATAGTTTTTCTATCTTTGTAGTCCACAAAATTATCAGGCTCCTCTGCATCCACATTTTCATCTTTTATACAGTTCTCTTCAGGTTCTATGATCCTCTTGTCGCCAAGCCACTGAGGTTTTGGTATGGCGAATGCAGGTTTGCTGCCATTTTCTTGGTTTTCAGAGACTTCCTTCTCTATGTCAGCAGGTTTATCTATTTGTGTCTTGTTAGAACAAGAATCCTTGAGCTTCTCCTCCGTTGAGGTTTTGGTTTGGGCAATTTTATTTTTTTTGTTGGATTCTGGTTTGGGTTTATCATTACATGCTTGGGGATTTGCTTCTCGTGGCTTTAGATCCTCTTGTGAGCTGCTTCTCCCATAGGATCAGCTATTTTTAGTAGGTAAACTACTCTGTTCAGTTCAGCTTGAAGATCAGAAAGTTCCTTTTGAATTTGGGAAATCTTATCATGCACTGCAGACGAGTTCAAGCTAATTAGAACAACGAATTACATAAAATTGAGCATAAATGTAGACAACAAGTGTGCACGAATGCATCAATTTCATGCTTTATTCCTTCATATATGCCAAACCTGATTAAACAAAGTAACTAATACTAACACAATATATGATGCTTATACAATTGAAAAACAACATAGTGCAATACTTAAGTCACTTAATCATAGTAATTGAAACCGGACTGATCATCAACCTGCTCAGATGACTGGTTCGCCGGTTCGTCAGTCCAGCTGGCGGTTGGGTAGTCAGACCGCAGGTCCTACATCCCTTAAATAACTAGTCAGTTGTCTACCAAACAAAGCAACCACCTTGCTCAGGTGATCAGCAGAGGCGGTGCAAAGTCCTCAAAGCTCACGTATTGGATTCGAACCCCCCTCCCCAAGGATCCAAAAGCCGGTACCGGGGGAAATCCCGGCCCCCCTCCGGTACCGGTTGATGGATAAGTCTCTGTGTCGGCTTTTTGTGTGTCGGCTTCCTTTTGCTTTTGCTTTTGCTTTAGCATCTTAGACTAGCTTTTGCTTTTGCTTTAGCATCTTAGACTAGCTTTTGACTAGCATCTAGGACAGCATCTTTGCTTTAGCATCTTAGAGGATATAGAGGACAGAGCATCTAGGACAGAGAATCCTAGACTAGCATATGCTTGGCATATGCTTGGCTGTTTAGCCCTATAAATATGTATCCCCAACCCTCAAAGTTGGCATGGCATTGTGAAGAGAAATATACAAGAAAAATTGCCCCATCTCCAAGTGTCATCCTCTCCATAAGAGTAAGGATCTTGCTATCACCAATAGTAAGAGTCCAAATGACTAACAAGTGGTATCGAGCTTGTGTATCCTGTAGCTCGAGCATCTCCCGCCATCTCCTTCTCCGCCGCGAAGAACCCCAATGTAGAGCAAAGAAGCAGCCCCGCTGCCCCTCGCCACCTCTCCGAGTCGGGTAGCGCTCGCCGGCAGCCTCTCCACGCAACAACCCCAGCAGCGCGCCATGTCCGCAGGCGCTCGGCCCGGCCGCTCGAGCACGCGGGCGCGGCCGACGGCCGAGCCGCCGCGCGCAGCGCATGGCAGCGAAGCGGCGAGACCGCGCAAGGCGTTAGCGGCGCCGAGGCCGGTAGCGGCGAGCCGGCAGCAGCGGCATGAGGCGGAAGCAGAAGCGGGGGCGATGCAGATGCGGCGGCGCCGCAGCAGAGGTCAAGGTCTCGCGCGGCAGCAGCAGCAGCCCATCTTCGCCGATGGCGGCCGACGCGACCTTGAGCCACCGGAGAGGAGGCGGCGCGAAGGCGGCGGCGCATGGCAGCCGCGACGCCCACGAAGCTTGGCGGCAGATCCAGACAGCGCGGTCATACTGATGGCGCTCTCGAGGAGGCGCGCGCGGCGGCGGTGGCGCCCGGAGGAGGCGCGCGACGGTGGTGGCGCTCGAGGAGGCGCGACGGCGGTGGCGCCTCGGAGGAGGCGCGCGCGTGGCGCCTCGGAGGAGGCGCGCTGGCGGTGGCGCCCGGAAGAGCGCGCGACGACAACGGCGGCAGACGGGTCGATAGAGAGCGCGCCTTCACAGTGCGCGCGGGTTTCTCCCGACCGGCATCGCGGTTACCACGGGTTCCGTGTCGTTGTCGGGACGCCGCCCGGCGGTGGGTGGCTCCCTCACCAAGGCCAACTACGCCGAGCGGGCGCGCGATGAAGGCGAGGCTCCGTGCACGGCACACGCGGGAGGCATGCCGTACGGCGACGCCGACTATGACCAGATCGACGGCGCTGGATGCCTCATCGCCGCAGCCCGCCCGAGATGCGCTTCGCCTCCAACAAGCGGATCGCCAAGGAGGCTTGGGACGCCATCGCCGGCGACGACGGCAGCCGATCGCGCGCAAGTCCACACCGCAGCACTTCGCACGGAGTGGGAGACCCCGCCTTCAAGTCGCGAGGACGTTGATGACTTTGCTCTCCGCCTCAACACTCGCCGCAGGTTGGTACGCTTCGGCGACGACACCTACGGCGAGGAGAGAGTCGCCGAGAAGCTCTTTTCGCGCGCCCCAGAAGTACAAGCGATGGCTCGCCGATCCGGTCTCGCTGGACCTCTCCACGATGTCGATCGAGGAGGCGATAGGTCGCCAAGGTCGCCAACGATGATGAGCCACGATCCTCTCGGACCCGTCACCATTGGCGGAAGCTCCTCACTCGGGAGGAGCGGGTCGCCGGCCAAGGTGACAGGAAGAAGGAGCCTTCTTCCACGACAGCGACGCGATGCGTGGCAAGCGCGCAAGCCGCGCAAAGACGCCAGCATGGGCACGAGGACGTCGCCGACGGTGATGACCGCGGAGGCGCCAGTATGCGGCGCACGGCAAGCAAGAGCCGCGAGACGACTCTTGCTACAATCGCGCAAGCTTGGTCATTGGGCTGTGGATTGTCGATACCACGACGCGCCAGTGCCCACGCCGCGACAAAGTGAGGAGGAGGAGCACGGCTCTGCTTCATTGCTCAGCGAGCATTGAACTACCTCCACGGCACCGCCGCATGCGCTTCTCCACCTTGACGAGCCAAAAGCACACGCCCTCCCGGCGGCGCTCCGCAACGACATGACCGGCTGACGGAGTTCTTCGCCGAGCTTGACTCTAGCGCCCGAGGTCAAGTTGGGACGCCCGCGTGGAAATCAAGGGCGTCGGCTCCGCCATCTTCGCGCCAGATCGGATGGCTCAGATTCTCACAAGGAGACACACAAGACTTAGGGGAGATTGATGGATAAGTCTCGTGCCCGCTTTTGTGTGTCGGCTTCCTTTGCTTTTGCTTTTGCTTTTGCTTTAGCATCTTAGACTAGCTTTTGCTTTTGCTTTAGCATCTTAGACTAGCTTTGACTAGCATCTAGGACAAAGATCTTTGCTTTAGCATCTTAGAGGACATAGAGATGAGCATCTAGACAGAGCATCCTAGACTAGCATATGCTTGGCATATGCTCTGAGATATGCTTGGCATATGCTTGGTGCTTAGCCCTATAAATATGTATCCCCAACCCTCAAAGTTGGCATGGCATTGTGAAGAGAAATATACAAGAAAAATTGCCCCATCTCCAAGTGTCATCCTCTCCATGAGAGTAAGGATCTTGCTATCACCAATAGTAAGAGTCCAATGACTAACACCAGAATCACTGCAGAATCCGACTCTGCACGGCCAAACCGGTTTTGTTCGGCCAAATTGCTCAAATTTGATTAAAATTCATTCAAAATCTGAAATTTTGATTTTGATTTGAAAACCGCCGGATTTCATTTCCGGCCACCCGATAGGCGGTTACGGCCAAGAATCACGCAGAATCGCGGTTTTTTTCTCGCCTCCTCGCAATGTTTTTATTACGTTGTTCAGAAAACGCCTAGGCGCCGCCAGCGCGCGGCCACGGATGGCCGCCATGACTGGGGCATAGTCGTCCCTAGCGCCGCCGCCTAGGCGTTCAGCGCCGTGCCGGCCCAAGGCGCGCGAGGGTGGGCGGATCACGGCCACCACCTTGGGCAACGAGGCGGATGAGGCGGGAGGTGGTCCAAGCGGCGGAACAAGTGATTTGAGGAGAAGGGTATAAAAGCAAGCACTCGCCACGCACTGCACCCGTGTTGTCGCGCCGCCGATTTTCGGCTCATCGGGCGCCAAATCGACCTCCCATCGCCGACGGCCTCCCACCGCGGATTTGGTCTCCCACCGCCGTCGCCTTCACCGCCTGCATGTTCTCTCTACCTCCTGGCTCCTCGCCCGCCTCGCTTCTACTCCCATCTTTGCTCAACCCCTTCGCCGGCTGCTCGCTTCGCTCCGCCGCCAACTAGTACCTAGCGCGCGTGAACATTGGTTTTTAACAATTATTCCCACTTCATTCACAAGCTTTGCTGACCCCTGGTACAACCACCCCTGGTTTTCAAGAAGTTTAGTGTGAAACCGGACGGTTTAACAGGGAATTCTCGTGTTCAGAGTGGCTCAACTGCACAGACGATCCAAAAGAAAAAACAAACCGGACTAGGCTTCGGTTCCGATTTTTCCGATTGAACCGTTGGTCCGGTCCGGTTTCAATAACACTGCACTTAATGCTAAGT
>CM070628.1:21618062-21818062 GCA_036346255.1 Ampelocalamus luodianensis | reverse complement strand
TAAAGATGAGCGGCTCGGAACCCACATCTAACCGGAAGGTCCGATTGCACACATGATCTCACCGCAGATCGCAAGATGGACGGCCCAGATGATGAGGGGAACCGGATGGTCGAATGCACTCACGATCAAGACCGCAGATCTAAAAATGAGCGGTGGGTGATGATCGTAGTTCAAACGAGGATCTTGACATGTGGGACCGCATGTCGGTGACTTCAGTCACCCACGCCACTGGTTTACCCCACGCACGCGGTAATGGACCCACTTGTCGGATCGAGAGTGGTGGTTAGGACGAATTAATGGCACTAATGATGATCATTAACTAGACACTAAAGACTACCGAATTTGATTTCAATCCCTGCGGGCCCACAATGCGACGGAGGTTAATTCCGAGCGGCGATTAAATGCCGACTCATTTAATTAAGCAATGATTAGACATTAATGATGTCGGGCGTGCGGAGTGAACGTAGATTGATTTAAGGATATTGGGCCCACCGTCGGTGGCTCAATAATAATGATTAAGACACAATTAATAACTAATGATTGGTAATTAATGTGTCCTAATGAGCCGACAAAAACGGAGCGCCGTGGCAAAACCCGAGTGGCTTCAACGGTGAATCGCGGCGAGACGCGCGCGGCGCTCACCAAGTACTAAAATGGAATCGCAATAGCACAACGAGTCTAATGGTAGCATTCATGCGCGTAGGATCGAACGCCGGCTAGCGGAGAATGAAACAGGAGCTTTCTTGCTAAACATGAAAATAGCGAAAGCTCATTGCGGTCCAAGGAAGCGGTGCGAGCTTGTAAGGACTAATAAGAAGCTACCTTAGCGACGGAAGCTTCAAAGATGGCGGAGATGCTTGCTCAAGGTGAAAGCTTGCCGGACTTGGAGAAGAAATCCGAAAATGACACTCGAGCCAAATGAGTGATACCAAAGCATCGAATAGCTTCATAATGATTCTGTGGCTACATGAGCAAAGAATTGGAAAATGGAGCACTCACCTGAGCTGAGGAAGAAGATGACCAAATTCGGCCGAATTTGAACAAACCCCAAATTGGACAATTCCTGAGAATCAATTCCAAAATTAAGTGAGGGGAAATGTTCAAGGTGATAAATAGATGAGGTTAGGGCAAAGAAACATGAAGGAGGACCACTGGAACACCAAGAACACCAATGGAGCTTCACGGGTCAACAATGGCGGTTTACCATTTTTGAGGTGTTAAGCTCCAATATTGGCAATGAAGCTTGATGGTGGTCTAAAGAAACTCCAGGAAGGGGTTTGGGTGCTTATAAGGCCATGAAAGTGTTAGGGTTTGCACCACTCCTCTCTCGGGCGGCAAAACACAAAGCACAGGGTGCGGCCGACAAGGAAAGGAGGTGAAGGCGTGCATTAAGGCATGGCCTAGCTCAGTGTACCTCCCATACTCCTACACGTCGGCTATGGTGGCTTTAGGGAGCAAGAAATGACCTCACCATGCCTTGCAATCGTTTTACGCACGGCGGAGGTTGAAGATGACCAGCGCAAAGCTCGGGCGATTCACGACCTACGATTTAAATCGGACGACCACAAAGCACCACGCCTCCCGTGTTTAAAACACAACGGGAGATTGCGAGCCTTGATTAGAAATGGATGGCTCAGTTGCCCCACGCCGCAATTCTCATTTACAACGAAGAAGTACGCGGCGTTGGATCCTAATCCAACGGCTCAGATTCAAAAATGCAACCGGAGGGTCCGAAAGTCTCGGCGCATCTCGACGGTTGGATGGAGATCTAACGGTTGACAATCAACCTTGCAACCGGAAAGTCCGAAGTCTTACTCGCGCGCGGGCCGTGCGATTGAAATCCAACGGACGAGATTCAACGCGCTCTTTAAAGAGTGGCTCGGTGCGTTTAGTTGACTGGACCAAGTCGATTGGCTCGAGCCCGAGTCTGACTCGAACCCGAGTAACAGTAAACCAAGTTTGATTTTGAAAAAGGACAGAGACTTTGAAAGATTTATTTGAGGCAGCAAAATAACTCCAAAAATTATGAAAATTTTACAGGAGCTTGCTAACTCAGATATTAACCTTGTGTAAAATTTTCAGAGATTTTTATGCTGCGAATAAATCTCAAAATTTCTGCAAGGCTCTGTTTTAATGTTTGGTGAGAGTCAAACAGGTTTGATACCTCTAACAATATTCAAACAATTTCTAAAAATTGTGAAATTTTTCAGAGGGGTCACATACAATCACAGAGACTTAGGAAAAATATTTCCAGAGGATGATCATAAGATTTGACAAGATTGTTTTTGGAATAGCAAGATTCGGATCAACAAGACTTGTGACAAGGTATTTCCATAATTCCTTGTACAAGAATTTCTTGGCACCACAGGAATTACATGATGTAAGAAAAAGTTTTAATTTCTACTGATTTTCTTACATTTGAAACACAAGCCTAAAATTGGGATGTTACAGCTACCGTCCTCGACGTCGCCTCCTCCTCGGGCCCGGCATGCCTCCTCCCCCGAGCCCACCGCCTCCTCCCCGAGCACGAGCCGTCGCTTCCCCGAAACCGGCACCCCTCTTCCCCTTCGACGTTGCCCTGCTGCTCCGGTGCTCCTGCTCATCCTTCCCTCGATGCCCAATGGTAACAGAAGCCAAGTTGCCAACCCCAACGCCCCTTCCCCTCACACATTGCTCAGATTGCTTGGCTTTGATTGCCATTTGCTTCGTGAGTATCACAACATTTCAATTTTATTACCCTTTTGCATTTGGTTAATTGGTTGAACCTCCAGGTTCTGTGATCCAATTCATAATACATGCTATTCTGTCAGTAGATCAAGTGTTGTTGGCTGACTTAGAGGATTTACATGTTTATATGTCAATTATGTCATTTAATTCGTATGTATACCTATACACATAGAGAATCTTATGATAATATGTTGATGCGTGACAGAACCTCTATTTTCTCGTGAAGATGTCGTCCACTCATTCTCTGTCATCGCCGCCTCATAAATGCGATGTGCCGTCCTCCGAAAATCGAAGCGCAAGGAAAGAGGAATATCGAAAATGCCCAAGGACCGATTTACCATCATGGGAGTCGATGTGTCTGGGGCCCCTCTAAGTCCTCGCCGAGTAGGATCCGCATTCCGGACAACGGTCGAAATAGTTGCACACGAACGGGTCAAGATCACCTTTGATTCATGGAAGGAGTTGACCAAAGTTGAGAATCTGAAAGCTGTACTGATGAAGAAATTTTTTAAATTGTTCCAGATACCGGAACAACACAAAGCCTCCATGCAACGATACGCGTTGCTAGCGGCGTGCAAAGCGTGGAGGAACTTCAAGAGCACGCTTATCAAGGATTACATGGAGAAAGATTTGACGCCCTTCCAGAAATATCCATTCGTGGAGGAGTACTGGGAAGACTTTGTGGCGAAGAAGACGACAAATGATTTAGGATTGAAAGTGAGGCGCACAATGTCCTCTAGGCAAAAAACACGCACCCCCACAGACTCGGCACCACTGGGTATGCGGGTAAAATCCCGCAATGGAGGGCTCAGAACGAGCATACACACCAGTTGGATGCCTCCCCGCCATTTGTCAGGATCACTGATGAGCATTCCAAACAGTGGCTAATGGCGAGGTTGTCTACCGTGTCTTCCGGGGTCATCTCCTTTCCAAACCCCGCAGACGAGGAAGTATTCCGGCGCATGGTAAGATATCGAACTACCTAGTTTGTAATTACTCGATAACTTCATAGGAAGTGAAATAACATGTCAGGCTCTTGTAGGAAGAGCTGAGTACTGCACAATATTCCCAAAGCTCATTCCAGACAGACAGGGAGATAGATATACTCTCCGCGGCCCTGGGAAACAAGGAGCATCTGGGTCGCACGAGAGGCATTGGTTTTTATGTTGATTGGAAGAAAGAATTCTCAAAGGGCTCCAAGACGTACCGAAGTCGGAAGAGAGCCAAAGTCGAGCGCGAAGCACAGCTACGAGAGTAGATTCGTGCATCCCTCAGAGAAGAGATGCGGGATGTCGTACGAGAGGAGATTCGTGCATCCCTCACAAATCAGTTCAAAGCCCCCGCCCTCGCCGCTACTTTGCTAGCTAGCCCCCCCAAACGTCTGAGTAGCTGCGCGTCCAATCATAACTTAGAAATTGATAACATATTTCCTGTTGATGACATCCTAGTAATAATTATTATCCCTGCAATGCTTGATCCATTGATAGGCTTGTTGGAGTAGCTAATTTTGTATTTATGTGAGATGTGGCTCCATTGCCTTGGATGCTGCTTGGGGTCAGACGTATCCATCCAGTGTCGGGGCCTTGCTGCATGGTGTAAATATAACGCCGGGTTTCGCAAAAGTAAATGTTGACGGTGTTTATGCCAATTAAGAGGTCGTCCAGCTGGAGAAGCCCGCAAACGATGAGGTCGTGACATTAGGGCAAGCCATTAGAGCATTAATTCATCCAGTGGCCCAAGACAGACATCTGCCTGGAGCTACGTGCACCGGTGTCAACTTCACAAGAAGTATTTGTACTAGAGCTACCTGCACCGAAGCGGCAAGGGCCCAGTGCATCAAATGCATCTACACCTCGTGCTCAGTCGACTCTTATGAAGTCGAGCTCTACAAAGCGAGGTAGCAAGGGCAAATCAAGACAGTCGACTCTATTCTGATATCCCCTTCTTGTCATTAGCCTGGAAATTCATGCTAGGCGAGCCGTTGGTCGAGAGGTTAGACAGCCTTACCCTAGGATTAGCTTACACGAGATTGCACACATGGTACATGGAACAGGCCAAAAAGACGGATGAACAACGACGCTCGGGTGTGTAACACCCTAGCCCGACATGAGCCTGGAATTCTACTGAAGAAAACATTAACAAAGCTAAACTAGAATAATCTACTAAATTTTGGTGGAACCTCCTTTGTATAGTTAGCTATACGAAGGTACTCAAAAGATAAAAGTATATTATATCTAAATAATCCAACATCCAATATCATCACTAAGTATAAAAAAACATGATAATCAGCTAGGACACATTCAAGGTAACCAAAGTATGTTTCTCATCATTATTACAAATAACCTTGATACATAAGACCTAACCATGATCATTTCCTAAGCAGTTTACTTAATTATTAATGAACATTCTAAAAGAATTAATCAACTTGTAAAGATGCATGGCAGTGTGTGACTCCAACTCAAGTCTACTCCCTCCCATGCATGCCGTTCTTGCAAAAGGTACCTAAAACACAACAAAAACAAGAGTGAGCCCAAAGACTCAGCAAGTACTAAAAAGAATCGTTAACCTCACAATTACAGCAACAACATTCAAATCCAAAGCTTTACTCGGAAACATAGCTCATGTTGTATCAATGCAAATATGCAATACATCTTTTCTCTTTCACTCTTTTTCGTATTTTACCGGTAATACGAGATATGCAACAGTCGCGCATACCATGCTAGTGCTCACAAGCGCAGTGATCAATTGCCCAATACTCCGCAAGTAATGAGGACCTCAAGCCCACACTCCACAAGTGTGGGGACCATAAGCCCATCGTTTTCCTGATGGGGACCTCTTTTCAATGCCCACATTCCACGAATGTGGGGACCTCAAGCCCGTCATCTACATGACGGAGACCTCGAATATGCATACCTGATCACCACATGAACAAGTCTTATGTATGCTCTCATGGTGCACATGAACAATTACAATTTCGCAGTAATCATGATCAGCATCAACACCATACATGAGTAACAATCATTCGTATCATAAGCATTCACCATCTTTAATCAACATATCACATGATCAACCAAGCATAGCTAATATATATCAAAATGCTAGCACTCACTGTCAAACAGTTCATAATTACTCAATCAAACAGAGTACTTGCCTTAACCGCGTGGGAAAGGAGGATGTGAAGAGGCTGCTACCTCCGGGACCAATCCCCCACCTAAAATTCATTTAAAAGCATACTAAGACAACAGTAATTTACCAAACAAACTATAAAAGCAAACACGAACTTGCAATAGTTCTTTTAACGCGAACCTAATTCTAATTCCTAAATGTTGTTCTGTCCCCTCTGTGGACAGTCGCGTTCTAAAATTCATATCTTTTAGTACATGAGTCCAAATGAGGTGTTCTTGGACTTCCTTGAAAGGTTATCAATTTTTCCAACTAAACCTAGTTGGTTAGCCCTCCTGATTTGTCCATGTAATGCCCCTACCAAGCTAATTAATAAAACATCGATTTCACATCAGGTTCTCTGGACAGTACACTAAAACTACCATAACATTCAGCACGGTTGTCCAAATTTTGCGTTCTTGAGCTTCCCTGAAAGCTACGACAATTAGCTACAACTTTCATTATACTGAGATCCTATAATTGTCCATTTAACTGGTCGCTCAAGTCAGATTACTAAAACTTATCATAATACCGAAAGATTTGGAGAACAGTCACACTAAAAACTTCATAACTTCTGCTACAGAGGTCCAAATGACGCGATCTAGCATTTCATCGAAAGGTGACTACGTTCTCTACAATTATCTAGGAGATGCCCAGGACTGAATCCATACTTAACTACATCAAAGAGACTGTCTAACGAAATCTGTCCAGAGCTGACCATAATACCGCAATGCTACAGATCAAATAATCCACTAATCGGAAGGGGGTGAGGTATTACCCTTGAAGAACCACCGCCAAACGTGATGAACACCCACCCCAGGCCATGATCTCTCCCTTTCCCTTTCCCTTTCCCTTTCCTCTTCCTCTTCTTCTTCTTCTTTTTCTTGGTCAAAGAAGAAGGAGAGACGCAAGGAGGCGGGCGACTCACTGCTCACGGGGTATCAGAGCAATGGTGGCTACTGTAGTAGGCCATGCTACAGTACCACCCCTAGGGTTTCCCCTCCTTTTATTGGTGGTCGGGCCCTCCTGGGCCTCCTGGGCTAAAGCCTGAGGCCCAGGTTGCCGAGTAATTGTAGAAACCCCCTTAATCCTCTGTTAATTCTATTTTTTTCTAGTTGGTCCTTCTCCCTAATTCTTTCTTTTCACTTAAATAGACTTGGGGTATTACATTCTACCCCCCTTAAACAGAATTCGACCCCGAATTCTTCTCACTTATCCACTTGAATGAGCACCAAAACTGAACTTAACAAGCATTAACACATACACAGCGTGAACGACTCTGCATAAGGCTCGCGCATGCGAGACTTCTAGCTTCTAAGTCATTTTCCTCTCGGACATATGGGGCCACCGCGCCTTGATGCAACTGACGTATTACGCCTCATCACACATACCGATCTGACCAGAACCACTTAACGGATAGGACTTAAAGATGTGATATCACTCGCTAGTTAACAGATCTTATGAAACCTCACACTCCAAATACCTCAAGCCACCTCTCAACACCAAGTCATACAAAACGTTATATTCTCCGCTCCAGGACTCGAGATGATTCTAGCAATTTGCTATCTTCCTAAATCCCCACATCTTCCAGAACAACCAAATATACTTTAGGCTATCTATCTCTTCGGGTCCAAACCACAAAACTTGCATGTAAACATATGGAACTCTTGTTCTGTCGCTTAGTCGACCTCTTCATCATAACAAGGAGATCCTCCATTAAGCAGGGACACACAATACAACTTATTTTAGTCAACTTTAATAATTAGATTTAATCGAAAACAAATGTTTCGTAATGTAATTCCAACTTTTCTTCAAAACACTCAAATCCAAAATCAGATATTCTTCACGAAAACCTTCCATCCTTCCAACTCGGCAGTTTGCAACTGAGCACCACATAAGCCAAAACAGAATTCACTCGAATGCCCAAATCAAACACTTCTTTTTTTTTCTTGAACCGGAAAGAACCACCTTGCCAACAAAGAGGCAACTCAAATTGTACATGTTCTCCG
This sequence comes from Ampelocalamus luodianensis, assembly GCA_036346255.1. NCBI lineage: Eukaryota > Viridiplantae > Streptophyta > Magnoliopsida > Poales > Poaceae > Ampelocalamus > Ampelocalamus luodianensis. Next base: position 21,810,164 of record CM070628.1, on the reverse strand, counting down.
TCATAAAACCCAACTCAACCAAGAACCACTGGAGCACTTCTCTACTCGAGAGAACATTCTTTTCTCAGATGTTGTTTTAAGAAATAAACCATTTCCCAAATCATGGGTGTCCAGAACTATCACACTAACTCCTTCCTCTTAACCAACAATCCCAAAATGATCCTCAAACCGAAAAGGACAACCATACTTATTTAGAGAAACTCTACTAATCCACAAAAGAATTCTCTAGTCCATTCCTATACCAGGGAATTATCTTGACAAAAGGTTTCCAATACCTCAATAAAGATTTTTCACCCTCAACCCCATTATCTCAGTCCGTTAAAGATAATCAACTTCAAATTCTCAGCACACATACTCCTTTACTTTACCCAAAGTATTCTATCAAAGATCAACATACTATTCAAAATCCGCTTCTATCCATCTACCTCTACACATAATATTGGGTCCCCAAGGTCCTAGCATAAAATGCAAAGCCCAAAATCAATCTCCAAGTCTCCTACCGTGAATTTCTAGTATAATGGATAGGAAATCCTCAAATTCATTTACTAAAATTTCACACTGCTCAACTATAACCTCAGTCATTAATATCAATATTTCTCACTAATCAAGTAACTACCCCAATGCAATTTATTTCACCAATCTTAGACCTTCTCTAATCCACACCAATCCAATTCAGTTACACAACCACAATATACCCGTTCGCAAAACCCTAACTTATTGACCAAGGTTCAAACATACTCAATCACTAACGTCAATAAATAAATATATTCTTTGGCCAAGATATCCTTAGAAATAATTTAACTCTCATAGGGTCATACTTGACAACAACTCCACAACCCTTGTTGTTGTCTCTTTAATTACCATAATGATAAGATTACTTTGCTAATTTCCTCTCATTAAATCACATCATCATAAATCACCTACACAACCTCGCAAAGTTAATTACCCAATCACGATACTCTAATAAATCTATCAGGATTCCATATTTTCAATAATCCCATCATTCCAACATGGACAAAAGTCCTTAGATTATAATTTATCATAGGTTCCCCTACTTGTAGCACTAATCAATTGTATTCCAATGACAAATATTCCATAGAATTCTCTCAAAGAAGTTATAAGTCGAAACCAATTCACCTTCTACTATTCTTCACATAGACTGGTTCTCTAAATCTCACCACTACCATATACTTGTCCACCACCAACCAATCGCCATATTACACTCTATGAGACTTGGCAACACAAGAAGGTTAGATACTTTCTCAAAAGGGAAGAATCAAACAAATACAAGTTTCAACACACAAGAACACTTCGCTCATCGGAGGGGGCACGAGACCAAGAGAAACAGTCAAATAGTAATGATCTCGGGAAACAAAACACGAGTCCACACTCAAGGGCACATATCCCTCAAGAAAGAATTTTTAAACCTCCATAAATCATAATAAAATATTGCTATGGAAACCTAAGAAACTCTTAAGCTGTAATGACAGAAAGGTTGCAGATTACAATTCTTAACTCCAACCTCAAATACTTATGGTACTCATTTTCCGTCAACAAATAAAGCAATTCTATTTTATTACATCATTACTTGTCAACCCAAACATGAAGTGCCTTTAAAGCTGAATCACATTAATCACTTAGGAACCAATCGAACCTTCCAAAATGTCACATTGCTCAAACTAATTTTATCTACTACATAAATCATGAACTCCCAAAGGATCACGAATGCAAAACTCCAAACATTTTATTTATCCGATATTACGAAAAGTAATCAACTTACTTTCTCTCTAGAAGAATCATCACCACTCCAACGCGTCACAATCTCTTGTAGACCATGTTACTAACATCAAGAATAATTCACTCTTAACAATGTTTGTTAACGTCAACTCTTCCTTTATAAAGTCCCCAAAGGCTTACCAAAATATCATCCCATCCTCAATTGAGTGTATTCCAAATTCTTACACTCTCACTACAACAACCACTCTATTTTAGAGGGAACCTACTACGCATTCTAAAAGGTTACACCAAAACCCCTTCATCAACGACATACTATTATCCGACGTATTCCAAATTCTTACACTCTCACTACAATAACCACTCTATTTTAGAGGGAACCTACTACACATTCTAAAAGGTTACACCAAAACCCCTTCATCAACGACATACTATTATCCGACAATTTCACCATCATGCAAACCTCTTTTAACAAGGGCATGCGGCCATAATACATCCTCATAGAACACACGTAAATAAATCACTTTCAAATTTCAAGCCTTCTCCTATTCGGAATGCTCACACTACTTTAGTACACACTAATTCCAATCTAGAGGCTATCATAAACCATTGATGACCATTCAATCATGGACGAATTGATGGTTCTTTCTCTATTTGTATTCCCACGAGCATAAATAAGATCATCAAATAGCCAATTAAAAAAATTCCATATTATCATCTATTGAGACAACGGTTGAACACATCATTATATTTCTCTTCCTACACAGTTAGATTAATCCATTGAGACACAAATAATCTAACAAGTTTAGCAAACTAAACTATTATAATGATCAACCTTTTCACCAATGTTCCACACTTCTTAATAACTCTACTGATTCCAATTAAGTGTGGTTATGCTCCTGATCACAGTTCATCAAGGACTACGAGAGGACAACGTTAATTTGATCGATTTCACTCCCACGGACACTCGTTAAGATTTATTATGCACTACACTACAGACCCACCTTGATAACTCATATCATATCCATCAATTTTTTTATTATAACCTCTGCCTTAACTACGAGAAGACATCGCTAAAGGGTTTAATATTTTCTTTCATAAAAAAGAACCATTCAACTTCTACACTCAAAATACCCAAAGAAGTTTTATTGAGTCAAAGCTTCCACACACTAAAAGACTTGCAAGAGGAAACTTTCATTAACAAAAAACATCAAACGAATAAATGGGTCATGTTTCCCGACGAGAAAGACAAAACTCCAATATAAATGCCAGTATTGACAACTAACCAAATCCACCAGCCGCAAGAATAACTCAACAGTTGGGAAAACGGTAATTGCTTTAACGGGCAAATTAAGCCAATGAAAACACATCAACCCTTCTCAAAGAAACCCACCAACTTCAATGAACTATTGACCCAAAAGAAATTCATCAACCACTACTAGACAAGAGTTGACCAAATTCAAACTCAAGGAAAAGAACAACTTTCTAAAGATACTCACTATCGACGCATGTACTAAGACATCTGAGGTAACCACTTCCCTGTTCTCATACCACGAAACATGATGTGACCTGGTAAAGCTCAAGGCCACAACCACGACCTCAACCTCTCAACATGCGCTACCATCACTCATACTAATCATAAAATCATATTATAGATATATAAGGTCATCTCATAACAGGAATCATCAATACAATATAACAGAAGCGTAAATGCAATGCTTGACCCACCCCATCCTACTGTGTACCAATGTGTCAGGTTTTTAAGTTCATTAACCATTACAAAATTTTAGCAAATTAAGTTGCCTAAGTGGTAAATCCAATCACCACGGACCTACAGCCCGCTCTGATACCAACTGTAACACCCCAGCCCGACATGACCCTGGAATGCTACTTAAGAAAATATTAACAAAGCTAAACTAGAACAATCTGCTAAATTTCGGTGGAACCTCCTTTGTATAGTTAGCTATACGGAGGTTCCCAAAAGATAAAAGTATATCATATCTAAATAAACCAACATCCAATATCATCACTAAGCATAAAAAAAACATGATATTCAGCTAGGACACATTCAAGGTAACCAAAGTACGTTTCTCATCATTATTACAAATAACCTTGATGCATAAGACCTAACCATGATCATTTCTTAAGCAGTTTGCTTAACTATTAATGAACATTCTAAAAGAATTAATCAACTTGTAAAGATTCGTGGCAGTGTGTGACTCCAACTCAAGTCTACTCCCTCCCATGCATGTCGTTCTTGCAAAATGTATCTAATACACAACAAAAGCAAGAGTGAGCCCAAAAACTCAGCAAGTACTAAAAAGAATTGTTAACCTCACAGTTACAACAACAACATTCAAGCTTTACTCGGAAACATAGCTCATGTTGTATGAATGCAAATATGCAATGCATCTTTTCTCTTCCACTCTTTTTTGCATTTTACCGGTAATACGAGATATGCAACCGTCGCCGCATACCATGTCTGTGCTCGCAAGCACAGTGACCAATTGCCCAATACTCCGCAAGTAATGGGGACCTCAAGCCCACACTCCACAAGTGTGGGGACCATAAGCCCATCGTTTTCCTGATGGGGACCTCTTTTCAATGCCCACATTCCACGAATGTGGGGACCTCAAGCCTGTCATCTACATGACGGGGACCTCGAATATACATACCCGGTCATCACGTGACCAAGTCTTATATATGCTCTCATGGTGCACATGAACAATTACAATTTCGCAGTAATCATGATAATCATCAACACCATACATGAGTAACAATCATTCGTATCATAAGCATTCACCATCTTTAATCAACATATCACACGATCAACCAAGCATAACTAATATGTATATGTCAAGCGGTTCATAATTACTCTATCAAGCAGAATACTTGCCTTAACCAGCGTGGGAGCAGAGGATGTGAAGAGGGTGCTGCCTCCGGGACCAATCCTCCACCTAAAATTCATTTAAAAGCATACTAAGACAACATTAATATACCAAACAAACTATAAAAGCAAACACGAACTTGCAATAGTTCTTTTAACGCGAACCCAACTCCAATTTCTAAATATTGTTCTGTCCCCTCTGTGGACAGTCGCGTTCTAAAATTCATATCTTTTAGTAAAGGAGTACAAATGAGGTGTTCTTGGACTTCATTGAAACGTTATCAATTTTTCCAACTAAACCTAGTTGATAAGCCCTCCTGATTTGGCCATCTAATACCCCTACTAAGCTAATTAACAGAACATCGATTTCACGTCAAGTTCTCTCGACAATACACTAAAACTACCATAACTTTCAGCACGGTTGTCCAAATTTTGCGTTCTTGAGCTTCCCTGAAAGCTACGACAATTATCTACAATTTGCATTATACTGAGATCCTCTAATTTTCCCTTTAGCCGGTCGCTCAAGTCAGATTACTAAAACCTGTCAAAATACCGACAGATTTACAGAACAGTCACACTAAAAAATTCAAAACTTCTGCTACAGAGGTCCAAATGACGCGATCTAGCACTTCATCGAAAGGTGACGACGTCCTCTACAATTCTATAGGAGATTCCTACGACTGAATTCATACTTAACTACATCAAAACGATTGTCTAACGAAATCTATCCAGAGCTGACCATAATATCGACATTGCTACAGATCAAATAATCCACTAATCGAAAGGAGATGGGGTCTTACCCTTGAAGAACCGCCGCCGAACATGATGAAAACCCACCCCAGGCCACGATCTCTCCCTTTCCCTTTCCTCTTCCTCTTCTTCTTCTTCTTCTTCTTCTTCTTGGTCGGCAGCACCCGTAGGAGACGGCGCAAGGAGGCGAGGTGGCTACTGTTCACGGGGTATTGTAGCAGTAGCGGCTACTATAGCATGTCGTGCTACAGTACCACCCCTAGGGTTTCCCCCTCCTTTTATTTGTGGCCGGTCCCTCTTGGGCCAAAGCCTGAGGCCCAGGTTGCCGAATAATTGTAGAAACCCCCTCTAATCCTCTGTTAATTCTATTTTTTCTAGTTGGTCCTTCTCCATAATTCTTTCTTTTCACTTAAATAGACTTGGAGTATTATAGGGTGTCACCGTCAAGTTCAAGAAGGATCATTTTAACCACGAGGCTCAAGACTGTGTCTTCACGGTGACCTTCGATGGCATGTTCTCTCTCTTCAACCCCGACTCCCTCGACGTCTCACTTATGCGATGCTGGACACTGTAAGTGTATACAATCACAGTCAATGTTCGTACAATCTTGATAAATATTATATATAACTCCTTGCATTTTTATATATATATATATATATATATATATATATATATATATATATATATATATACATGATTTCAAGCCAAGTAAGGAATTCACCGTGAGGTTTCTCGATCCACACGTGGTCTCAGAGCAAACCATCAAGGCGAATGCAAAATTCGTCGAGGATTACATGGCGGACTCATTCTTTGGCTCACCGCAACAAGCAATTCATACTTTTGCCCTACAACCAGGAGTAAGTCTGCACTAGTGGCTATACTTGTTGATTTGTACTTTATAAGCAACACGAACTTAGATTTAATGACCATGGCGACATACCTATGTAGGTTCCATGGATTCTAATTGTAATTATACCAAAAGCGGAACTTGGTAATATACCTAGATTCCCTGAGAGGACCAAACACAACTTCACGCTTATCCGACAATTAATCAACGAGTAAACACACTTCCTCCATAGATAACTCTATTGTACCATCTTTCCTTTCTTTGCAATGGTTAAGGCTAAGTTTTTAGAATCACGAGGTCGTTCAAGACGTACTTTGCAAAGGAGGAATATGCAAGGGAGGGACCCTGCGACACGATCTAAAATTCCCGGTATTCCTAGTACAAATTAATCTTATATAACACTTCATAGTAATGCCTCTCGAACTAACCAAATCTATTTTTGCAGTGCCACCAGCAGCCGCCGTCTTGCAACCTCTGTGGATTCTATGTTTGACACAACATCGAACTACTCGTCGGTTTCGCGATAACCAATGATCCTCAGGTTTGTTAATCTTGCAATAATTATTTTATACTTATCAATTTATATATACACGAATTTAATATTAGTAGCGACAGATTGCAACCATCGCGGCAACTGCGTTGGAACAGTGCCAGCTCATAAAAATTCGAGGACAGCTTGCGTCATTCTTGAACCATGAGGTCATAAATCCATATAGAAAGTTCTACAATGTAGATTGAACTTGATTGGGATAAGATATTAAACTTAACGGTACATGTGTATAAATGTACATGAATGGTTAATTTTAGTTAGTTGATTTGTTAATTGGATGTGCTTGTTTCTGAAATGAATGCGAATTGGATGTATACAACTTGTTGTGTTTCAGCTTGTTTCAGAGGGCATGGCTAGCATTTCACGAGGCTAGCCAATAAGCGAAAATAGATTTGTCAATACAAAGAATATCACGAGACGGTTCTTTAGGACATACCGTCGTGATGCATCGTCTCTCACGAGCGGTTTAATCTAAAATCATCGTGGCGCATCATCTATCACAAGCGGTTTAATCTACAAACCGTCGCGACGCATCATCTCTCACAAGCGGTTTAATCTACAAACCGCTCGTGATGCATCATCCTTCACGAGCGGTTTCATATACAAACCGCTCGTGATAGTCGACTATCACGAGCGGTTTGTATATGAAATCGTCTCGACTATCACGGCAGGTTTCATACACAAACCGTCGTGATAGTCGACTATCACAAACGGTTCTGAGTTAATAACCGTCTGTGATAGAACCGTCTGTGATGTCTCATGTCATCACTGACCTATAGACTCAGACTGCTCACGAAACCGTCTGTAATGGCGTTTTTGAACCGTCTGTAAAGATCTTTTCTGTAGTAGTGTCTAATGCTTTTGCCATCCAACTATCCAAGACAGTTTTTTCCAACTCTAACAGATCCTCCCTCTATTGCTATATAAATGATGTTTTCAAATCACACAGTCAAACTTTATAAACTTCAACCACCAATCAGTTAAAACGGTTTTAAAAGTAGTCGCCACGTTCTCATGAAAAATAAAAAATTTCCCATTAAGGGAAGAGAAAAGATGATCTACATCACTTAATAGATATGACAATTTTCAATCATAGACAGCAGAGTTATAAAAAAAATAACTCTATTTTTTAATTTTAACATAGTATCATAGATCCCATCAAGGCGTATTTGAATAGCAGACTAAAACTGATTTTTAAAAAAGTCAGTATAATTTAATTACGTTTCCTCTGGATGTGTTTTGGCTTCAAAATTTTATTGTCATTTTTCAAATGTTCACTTTAAATACCTATGTATCCCAAGTCTGATATTATATAAAAGATAGTCTACACTACCTATGTTCGCTTTAAAGTTGTACCCTTTGATGCTAAAAAATTGTAGCAAATCTAGCCGCACAAATACGCGGACCACCCTGTTGGTTATTAAAATGATAGAAAAAGAAGCAACTATATTCGCTCTCAAAAGCTAGAAATCCCCACATTAACCGAAGAAAAAAAAGATCTACACCGTCGATTTTTTGTGAGTTCATATTATAATTGTTGAGATTAATCTAGGTATACATACGAGAGCTACTATAGTTATATAATTTATTTCAATTATAAACATTAGAGTTGTATAATAAGTACAACCAGGGGTGGAGCTGGGCCTCGAGCCACGGGTAATGGCCCGAGGCCAAGCTCAAAATTGCTTGTTGTTTCGGTTGTGCTCAAAACTGTGCACAGGGTTGTGCTCCGCCACTAGGTTGGCCCGAGGCCCAGCCGCTGGCTGGCTAAGCCCCTGAGTACAACCCTATGTTTCGATATAAGCATGTGAATTGCAGTATCTAGCCACGCAGATTGCTTGGAAATTTGGCTAATTACAGATACACAAGACTACATACACATTTAGGAATATAGTAAGGCTACTCGCGTATGTGACTACAACTCTACAAGTATTCCATGTGTTGTGGGCTTTGGTTGAGTACGGGTCCGAGGACTGAGGGTGGGGCACTCGCCCTCATCTAACCAACGACATGGCTCTTTCTGGCAAGATAGAGAGGCTCTGAGGCTTTGTTGAAGAAGAGGGGAGAGACTAGGAACTTTGTTTAATTTATTCATTGCTTAACTATAACTGATACAATTATATCCTTTTTATAGAGACGACAACCCTAAGAAACATACATCTAATATAGAAAATAGATTATCATAACAATCAAATCTAAGTGATATGGAAATAATTAAAGGTAACATTTCCTAAACTTAAGGGATAGATGAGGGTTTCCTTAGCCGCCATGACCATCATCAGAGCTTGCACTGCAAATGTTAGTCTTACAGAAATCAGCACATGCCAATGCAAGGAACAAATAGAGGCAGTCACCACCAATTAATGGAATCATTGGTTTGATCAAAGGAAAACACGTAGATCCATTGATTTGAAACAAACAGGACAGGAAGAAGAAAAAAAGAACGAAAGAAACAAGATGAGCTTTTGGGGTGTGAGGAAAGAGAGAAACCTTCATAGTTGACAGCCTTGGGAGAGAGGAGGGCACTCGAAGTGGAGGAGAGCAGCAGTAGCGAAAGTAGAAGCGGGAGGCAGCGGCTCCATTGGGCCGTGCTGTGCCGGCCCGGCCCAGGCCCGCCGTGCTTTGGGCCGCGTCGTGCCGTGCCAGCTCGGCCCGGTCACCCCGCCGTGCCATGCCGTGCCGGCCCACCTCGCCTCCGGCCAGGCCCAGGCACGGCCCAAAGCCCGTCGTGTCGGGGTCGTGCCGTGCCAGCCCAAGCCCAGCCCTAAGTAACTATAGAGCGGCGCGTGGGGAAGGAGAGGGAGTGAGAGGGAGGTGGTTGGAGGAGTGGAGGGAGGGGACGGCCGATGGCACGGGGAGGAGGCGCGTCGGCATGGGGCATGGGGAGGGAGGTGGTTGGAGCTGGAGGGAGGGGAATCAGAGAATGTGATTAGGGATTGGGAATTTAGGAGCCGAGGCTCGGGAGAAGGGGTTGGGGATGGGGGTTGGGGGAGCTCGAGAGGGATGTTGGGCTAGACCGGGTGGCAGAGGGGGGTTATTGGTTGGGCTAGACCGGGTGACAGAGGAGGGTTATTGGTTAGGCCAGGCCGAGATGGGAGAGTGATTGAGCTAGGCCGAGAGAGGGAGGGATTGGGCTAGAACGGGAAGGTTGGGCCTATTTCGTGCCGGACCGGCCCACGCCCAACTAATCGTGTCGTGCCGTGCCACCCAACGGGTCGCATTCTCAGGCCCAGCCCGGCCCGCAATTCGTGCAGTGCCGGCCCGGCCCACCACGTGCCGTGTCGTGCTTAGACCGTGCCGTGCCGTCCGTGCTTTGGGCCGGCCCAAAAAAGCACGGCCTAAGTCCCAGCTCTAGCGTGTAGTAGTGTAATGTGCGTTCGCAAGGACAGCAAACAAGCGTGAGGCAGAGACATCCCTGGGCAAATAGTTAAATAGCTGGCATGGAGCTTAGTAGGATCATTTTGCATTTGGTATGCTTTCTGAAAAACTATAGTCTCCTATATCACAAATCCTGAATTAGTATAGTTAGTAGTGGATAATTGCAAATTAGGCCCTTGATGTACTTTAATTTTTTTTTTCATTTTCACTTTTAAGGATAGCTTAGAAGCACTACTCGTATGTTTACCATAAAGAGTCTTTACATTGTCACGGTGTTACATATTTGATTCACAACTAAAAATGTTTGTGGATATTAAATCAAAGTAATTAATATTAGGTAGGGGGAAATCTGTACCAACCTAAAACATTTTAATCTATTCTCTTGGGATGAGTTATGGACATCTAATCTTCAAATTGATTATCTTTCAGGTGGGTACAAATTTGCCCCTACCTGATATTAATTACTCTATTTTAAGATTCGTAAACTTTTCAAAAAGTGGTGTACTAAAGCACAACCCTTGTTGGGGTGTCTTGTTATAACACGGTGAATTCTATGTCATTTTTGTGCATATTTTACCGAGTTCTTGCACAAGCTTATATGCTATTTGAAAAAAAAAAATGTGTTTTCCATTAAGGCGAAATACCGAAACCTCCCCAAAAAAGATATTTGTTAGCGCACACCATTTTGCCACTATGATGTGTTAATTTACCCGACTTTGCTGTTCGAACGAATTTCAGCACATTTCTCGCTTCCTGCAGTAACACGCGAGGGGTTCTTACTAGTTTTGACACTTGTAGCCGAAACAAAACTAGAAAAGTGTCATTCGGATGAAGGAAATTTGCCGGAGGAGGGCCTCATGTGAGGTCTCTCTCATCAGTTGTTGATTCTTCTCTCATCAACAGAATCAACAACACGCAAGAGGTTTTTACTAATTTTGACACTTATAGCCGAAACAAAACCAGAAAATGGCCATTCGGATGAAGGAAATTTGCTGGGGTCTCACGTGAGATCCCTCCCATCAGTCATCGATTCTTCTTCTATCAATAGAACCAACGGTTATTGATATCAACGATTGGTGGGGATAGGGTCTCCCTCACCCATCAAATTTTTTCCCCATTCGGAATCAGTTTGTGCTTGGACTCTAGATGAGCACATAGCGCACAAACTAAACTAATATCCCGAGAGAATAGAATCTAAACACTCCCAAAGTTTGGCCACGTATTAGAATCCTAGTTCCATTTTTTCGTTTGGTGGGGTTGGAAAGAGTGCTGGATCGGAGGCTCCAGAATTGTGCGCGCATAGGGAGCACAAACTTGGTTCCTTGCTTCTCTCTCTCTCTCTCTCTCTCTCTCTCTCTCTCTCTCTCTCTCTTTCTTTGAGACCTGCTTTTCTCGTCTCTATCTCCTTTAGTTTCTCTTTCTCTCTCTCCCTCATCTGCAGGCCTTCTGCTACCTTTTCGCTGAAAAAATAAAAGACAATGTCAATTTTGTCGGAAGCATAGAATAATTTGTCCACATGCAAGCTTGCCTTTTCGATTATCGAATTTTTTTAAAAAAAAGTAATCCATTTTTATTAGAAATTACAAATTTATTCCACTGAACTTTTTTTTAACAAAATTAACCTCATGTCGCCGCACGGTAAAGCAATATAAAGGCAGTCGCCGAACCGTTGCGCATCATAAATACAATTGCCCAACCGTTCAGCTTTTAATGCTATCGCTGCACCATTCGCGCATGAGAATCCTCCGATCGCCGAGCAGAGGGGCGATCGAACGCTATATAAGGCCCGCGCCTTAAGAGCGAAAGAAAAGAAAGCGCGAGAGAGAAAGAAAAGGGAAGAAGAGAGGAGAGGAGAAGAAAGGAGGAGGAAGAAGAGGAGAAGAGAAGAAGAGAAAGAAGAATTGAGAGGTAATTTTTATTTTGTAGTGTGTTTTTAGTAAGTAAATAGTTTGTGTAAGTAAAATAGTAGTATAAATAGCACTGTAGAAAATTTTAGTTAGAGAAAAAAAAGTATAAAATCATAATGTTGTTAATTTATATGTAAGTAGCATCGGTAGAAAACTTTAGTTAGAGAGAAAAATAGTCCGTGAGAGAGAAGTAGTGCTGTTTGTGAGAAGTATTGTAGTTGTGTTGGTGCATACGTGACCGACTATTATTCGGTGAATAATTAAAATGTTGGTAAGTAGTAGTGGATACTTTGGCCGAGTGCATGAGGATGGTGATTTATTTGTATGAACTAATTAGTACATGTTAATTAGTACAATCTAATTGACTTAGGTAATTGGTATAGCTCTGTAGAAGACTGGAACGCCACCTGTAGCATTTCGGATTGCAAGTTAGTGTCAGAATCAGATAATGCCTAGTATGGAATAGCTCAGTTGTGGTAGGGAATGGATGACATCTTGACCATGCTGTAGTGTATTTGTTCACGTTAGGCGTAGGGCTGTATAAATGTAAAGTACAATGTAGCAGTACTTGCATATCATGCGTTGCGAACTGACTAGTTGTAATATTGAAAATATTTGCACACAGACATCAGTCATGCCTATACCCACTACATTCAAAGTGCATTACGGTGTTGGCACCATTCGTGAAGGTCCGTACGGTGTTGACTTGAACAATTTTTCGCAAGCCACTCTGGTACACCCGGACGGCGAGAATGCACGAATCGTAGAAGTGATGTACTTGCTAACCAGCAGCTTCTCCTTGGATCCTGAGGTGTGCAGCGTCGTCATACAAGGGCTTTGGAGCCGGTCTCCCACGGACATTAGATGGGAGTTAAGAAGACTGATGCGCACAGCTGTGTGGAAGGGCTTTATAGAAGGCTGTCGGCGCCATGGATACGAGTGTGTTTGCTTGTGCAAGCATGCCCAAAAGAAGTTGTACAGAGCCCTGCCGACGGATATCATCCGGGTAGTGGGAGCAGCTCGGGCGCTCAACATGTTGGTGAAGAAGAAGAAGAGGACCCAGAGGCCGGTGTTACGAAGTGTTCAAAGGATGTTGCTCGTGACGAGGCCGAGGCGGTAGATGCAGGAGATGAACCGCACGGTGAGCCTACAGGACAGGCTGATGAAGGAGAGCGAAGGGAGTACATATTGCGTCAAATGGATAGCGATGATCAGATGGCCTTGGCTGAAGAGGAAGTTGTACAAGAAGACGATGAGGACAGTTCCAATGAGGACGGAGCTCCCATCCCCCAGGAATGGAACAGGTGTGACGCTGAGGGTGTAGCCACGCATGACGAGCACGAATCACCTTGGGAGTACCATGCCACGGAGGTTCGATTGCACTCAATGTTTGCTGATAAGACATCCTTGCAGGATACCATTAAGTTGTGGGCTATGTCCATGCAGCGGACGTTTTGGGTTGCCAAATCTAGCCAGGAGCAGTACACGGTCAAGTGCGAGTAGGTCGGTTGTCCTTGGCGAGTGCACACACATAGACCGAAGTATGATACTCACTAGATTGTCTCGAAGGTTGAGCCGCACTCCTGTGTGCTCAGCAGTGTTTTGCCAAGGCATCGTAACCTAACGTCGACCTTCATAGCCAATTTGATGTATGGAGAGATAGTGGAGAACAAGGATGTGGAGGCCAAGCACATCATGGTGGTTATTGAGAAGAAATTCGAGTACAAGATCATCTACGCGAAGGTGTTGCGTGCGAAGCATAAAGCATTGGAAAGACGATTCGGGTCTTTTGAGGCGACGTACGACAACCTTCCTCGTATGCTTCGGGTGTTGCAGGAGAGAAACCCGGGCACGTACACTGTAGTGAAGGACAAGCCATCTAAAAAGCCGTGAGGTTTTTTGATATTACATAGGGCCTTCTTAGCCTTCGGTGTCTATATCGAGGCTTTTAGGCATATGCTGCCCGTGATCTCAGTTGACGAGACTTTTTTTACCAGGAAATACAAGGGGCAGATCCTTACGGCCATTGGCGTTGACAGGAACAATCAAATTCTCCCGTTGGCAATCGCATTCGTCGAAGGTGAGAATTACGACACCGTTGTGGTTCCTTCAACATGTGAGGGTCGGAATTGTTGGAGCTCGTCTTGGTGTATGCTTGATCCATGATCGCCACGCCGGGATACTGAAGGCCATAAAAAACCTTCAGCAAGACCCCGAGGAGCCATTCGCTTGGCCGGATATGAGTAGTAGATGGTGCATTCGCCACTTGAGGGCCAACTTCTTCAAGAATTACCCGAAGCAACCTTTGGTGAAGCTATTCAACAGGCTAGCTATGCAGAACCAGCAGCGCAAATTTGACGCTTTATGGGCGCAGCTGGATGAGCACAGTAGGAAACACGTAGATGAGAGGAACCAGGGACCAGCGCCTGAACCTGCTGGTCCGAGGAGGAGGACCTCGAGGAACATCGAGTGCTTCTCCTACTAGATCGAGGCCGAGCCATTGGACAAGTGGTCTCTGCTGCACGACACGGACGGGGCAAGGTACGACATAATGACCACTAATCTTGTGGACGTGTACAACTGGGTTCTTAGAGGCCTTCGTTCTCAACCCCTCGTCGCCATCGTGGAAGGTGTTCTGCACGCCACAATCGGGTATTTCAAGGAGAGGCATGCAAATGCCGCACTTCATGCCGCCAACCCTCAAACACCGTACTGCTCAAAGATTACATCATACATGCAGGCGAAGACAGAGAAGGGCCAGTCGCACACGGTCTTCATGATGGGCAATACAGAGCATCGTTTTGACATGCTCCTCCGTGATAGAGCCGGATTTGGGACGGCTCGTTCTCTTGTCACCCATGAGGTATGCCTTGGAGATCTTGTGAACGAACCTAGTTGTACATACAACAAACCGAAGCTCTTACACAAGCCATGCTCTCATGTCCTCGCCGCATGCGGGATTGTGCACATAGACCCTACGAACTTTGTGTCCGAGTACTTCTTAAAGGACACGGTGGTGCAGGCGTGGACTCGCGAGTTTAGGGGGTTCAGGGTTGTGGGTAACTTCGCCACCTTGGATATTGCAAACAGGGCCTGGATTCCGGATGTTGACATGCTAAAGGGTGGCAAGGGTCGTCGGCAGAGTCGTCATATCACCAATGATATGGACGAAGCATAAGCCGGCATGTTGGGTAGACGCTGCGGGCGCTGCGGCCAGGAGGACCACACAGCCAGACGATGCAACATGGAGTAGGCACCACCATGGTTTGCGGTAGCACTTATTCGAGTGTGCAAAGTGGGACCAAAATTGCATATCAGTGCACATTGTCATCTGTACTTCGAATTGTTTATGTAACTGTTCTGCTACTACCCAATTTTCATTTCATGTACGTACTGCTGTAGCACATGTGTCGTATGATGCACGTAATGTTTATGTGAGTGTTGTAATACTATCTCTTTTTCATTACTTTTTGAAGTACTGTCCTAGTAGCCTAGTACTTCTTGGTTTGTTTGTTTACAAGTTAAATTTACTCATGCTTTGCATTAGATGTTTTATTTGCGCGTATTTGCTAACTTGAAGTTGTTTTGCAGGTATGGCTCGTGACCCTCACGGATCCGACTGGAGTTTCGGCCTCCTGGAGGAGCGCATCGACCGGCTACATCGCGAGTCACATCGTGTGCCGCATCCTGCGGGCGCGGCCAACGCGACTGTGTTGGGGGTGATCCGCACGCGGACACCTCGGGTGGCCTGGAGGCTAGACCCACGCTGGACAGACAGGTTAACATCCGTCGACACTATCTTATAGCCATACGTACCTTTTGTACTGACCTTTTCTTGCTTCACAAGCTCAGCGCTGCCGGTCTACTACCTCTCACACGGATGGTGCAGGCCACGGACGAGGATGATCTGGCAGCACCCGTTGTGGGCGACGACAGAGACGTCCATGCTGGGTCGGAGCGGTCACGACGCTTCCCGTTCGACCACTCCCTACTGACAGCTCTCGTGGACCGGTGGCGGCCAGAGGCTCACACTTTCCATCTCCCATTCGGGGAGATGGCCCCTACCAGAGGACGCCTCCTCGCCGCTTTGGCCTACTGGGAGAGGTTCCCGCCCCGCCAAAGGCAAGGTTCGCAAGCGGTGTGCGTGTGAGTAATCAGCACAGATGTCCCTATTTGTGATGTCGTCTCGTACGCACGACTTCTAACTACATGTTATGTTTTGTAGCTTCAGTAGGAAGGGAGTCCGTCGTGGCACGAACTGGGGGATTAGGATGGACACGTGGGTACAGCAGTGGGAGGGCGCGCTGCAGGACTGTGTGCAGGAGGACACCCCCTACGACCACAGCGCGTACAATGAGTACCTTCGCTGGTATGCTCCTCAGACACATACCAGGCTCGTACTTGCTGCCGACCAACCGGCACCACGTGTCCGGCACTGACCGACACATACCCTGTGCATTTTGCGTAGGACGTGCACCGCGTATACGTTACATCCTACTTGCAAAACTTCGCTTGTGGCATCCCCAATGACAGTTTTCACCCTTTCGTGTTTTCATTGCAGGTGAGCATCAGTCATGAGATTGGGAGGGAGTGCCGCTCCTTGTTTTAGAGGTTCACCAATGGTGTGGAGGGCACACAAGATGAGGCAACCCGGCTTTCTGTCGTGTGGCTGTTCAAGCCACACGTATTGTCGGCCTGTTGTCGTGCACCAGGGCCCCGGAGGTTGACACGCTTGCGCCTGGTCGACAATCCGTACCTCCGCCGGCGCCGTCCCGTCCTGCAGCATAGCAGGCTCCCCGAGGACCAGCCAGGCCATGTCTGACACCGTCGGCCTAAGGAGGCCGGAGGGTCCGCCTGGGCACAACCCCGTACACCGGCACCGTCGCAGTACTTCGGACCTCCAGACTCCTTCGCCTTCCACACGCAGGGCGCGTACGACGTTCCCTACTTCCCTCAGACGCCTTCTTGCGCGCCATGGCGGTAGCCGACGGTACGTCACGTCTCTGTTTGTTAGCACGCTTCATGTTTTTTTATTAACTAACAATATTTGTTGTGCACGTGGAGGTAGTCTAGCCTATGACGGATTGGGGGCCTCCCCAGGCGACGCGGACACGCACGACTTCCTAGTGGACGAGGACCCGACACCTCAGCCCACACCGGCTGAGGTTCTCTCGGGACACAGCTCGCCGGTGCGCCAGTACCCACACAACCTCCAGTTCTGTCCACCCCTCCACCTTACGGTCCTCGTCAAACCAGGCCTCCAGACCGTCTTACCCTCTCGAGACCGAGGCCCCGACACCCAGCACAGAGGAGGATGCCCAAGCGAGCCCGTAGGGGTGGACACGGAGCTGGAGTAGGCCGTGGCGACGTGGGAGGGGATGCTGGGGGTGCGCTTGGGGGCCCTAGTAGGGGGCGTCCCCCTGCACTGGCTGTACTTTTGTTTGTTATGTGATACTTTTATTTTGCACTTAATGTGTGATGCATGTACTCTTGTTCTTATGTGTACTCATTCGTACAATGCATGTTTGTTCAATGCATATCGACGCCTACATCTTAATGCACGTGACACATCGATAAAAGACAACCGCAATGACGCGTCGACCATTCAGTTACATGCTTTAGGTACAAGTTTCTCCGGCCGTGCCTAATGGTAGAAGGTGCCCCGCGTTACCCACATAGAGTGTTGTACAGGGGGGTGCATTTCGGATGTAGCTGGCCGTCATTGTAGTGGCACGCACATATGCAGCTAGGGTTCACGCACCAGCATGTGGGATCATAGGAACTTCCTATGTTCACAACCTCCTCGTTGCCCCTCTCGCGCTGCATCTGTTGGCGGAGGTCATCGTTTTGCTTATTGAGATTGTCAATTTGTGCCTCCAATTGAAAGATTCGGTGCCACAATGTATCCACATACATCACAACATGTCGTTTATGGGGAGGATCGATCTAGTGGACAAAGTCGTATTTCGTTATCTGCTGGAAAAGAGGGTTAACATGGAAGCTGTATTAGCAGTAACATAAAGCAAACTGCTTACTAATTGTACCCCAGAGTGTGGGTATCGGAAGAAACGTCATCCGCCATCGAAAAGACCATCCAAGACCTGCACGACAGCGTCCTCCCTGTGTCCGCATTTTGGCCATACCGGTTGAGCACGCTTGTTCGGCATCAACCAGTAGTTAGGCTCGAAGTCCTCCCTCCTTTCCAGGGGAAGGTCTTGCTTCGGCGACCCCGGTTGGAATGGTCCCATTGCTTCGTCTGCCATGGTATGTTACTGTATAACGGAGAAGGCTTTTCTTCATACGATTTGGAGGGTCGAGTGGTCCTACTTTCCGAGCGTGGGGCGTGCATTTTATAGCCCGCGTAGGGAGCCTTACAAAGCAGGTAATGTGTTACCTAGCAGCTACGCGTAGTAAAAATACCAGACGGGCCAGCTTTGCGCAGTGACAAGACCGAAGGAGACAGCCTTGCGCCTTGACAAGACCAAACGGGGTAGCTTTACGGTGACATGACAAGACGATGATAAGACCAGATGTGGCAGCTTTCCGTAGTGACAAGACCAAATCGACCAGCTTTGTGTAGTTTAGGTTTAGGCTTAGGTTTAGGGTTTATGGTTAGGTTTAGGGTTTACGGTTTTAGGTTTTCTGGTTTAGCGTTTAGGGTTTGGGTTAGATTTAGGGTTTACGGTTTAGGCTTGGGTTTAGGCTTTTCAGATCGACTTGACAACCCTGACCTCTTCGCTAGCTTTTCAGATCGACATGACAACACTATGCCTACTGAGCTTTTTAGACCGAAAAGACATGACTCTACAAATCATGACATGACTTCTTGCCAGCTTTGGGTTTAGGGTTTGGGTTAGGTTTAGCCTTGCGCAGTGACAAGACCGGACGGGGCGGCCTTGCGAAATGACAAGACCAGGCGAGGCAGCCTTGCGCAGTGACAAGACCAGACGGGGCAGCCTTGTGCAGTGATAAGACCAGATGAGGCAGCTTCACGCAGTGACAAGACCAGACGAAACAGCTTTACGCAGTGACAAGACCAGACGGGGCAGCTTCGCGCGGTTACAAGACCAGACGGGGCAGCTTCGCGCAGTGTCAAGACCAGACGGGGCAGCCTTGCGCAGTGACAAGACCAAACGGGGCAGCTTGGCGCACTCACAAGACCAGATGGGGCAGCTTTGCGCAGTGACAAGACCAGACAGGCCATCTTTGTGCAGCGACGTGAACCTACGCTACGACAATATTCCTCCTCGCGGATGCGAATTTGCTTCAACCGGATTGCACTTCAGCCGCTGTAGAACCGCTACAGACTAAATTGGCTCCCACTATAAATACAATCTTTGCTCGGGCCGTGAACTCCACAACACTACCTACATAAGATGGAATAGGAGAAAATCCGCAAACTCTTGAAAGACTGGGTGTCTCCCCACGAGACCAGTGCTCTCCATTATGCATTTAGTCAGCAGCCTTACACACACCAAACTTTTTCGGAGCTTGTGGATCTAAGGAGGCTTCCTCGCAGTACGCCCAACGATTCTGGGTCGAGTCACGCCCCCCTCCTATGCCAGCTGAACGCCCTCCGGAAGGGCCCCCTATGGGGGTGGTGCCACCCCTTTGATGGTGTCGGGACGCCTGCAAGTGCGTCAAATCAACTGACGAGTGGACCATTGGGCAGCGCTATTGGTGCTACGCAAACTACGACGCAGACTACCCTAACCGCAGGTTTGACACAGAGAGCTACAGGCAGCCGGTAATGAAATCATATTTCAGTGCACACTACTATTTTTCTTCCCATTACGCCATACCCACGTCTTTCTTCCCACCGCAGTCTCCGTCGCGCCTATGCGACTTCAGCCAGTGGATCGACGACAAGATCCACCCATACGACATGTGGATGCTTCTGACATGGAAGGACTGGGCCAGGGAGGACTACGAGGACCGTGAAAGGTGTCGCACAGAGCTGCGAGCTGAGAAGGACGAGAAGGACAGGCGGGACTGGCTGCGCGAGGAGCAGGAGCGCGAGCATACCAGGCGATGGGAGGCCGAGAGGGAGCGGAAGAGGGCCATCGCGGCGAGAGCTAAGGCGCAAGGCGATGAGTACAACGCTGAGCTAGGCCACAAGGGCAAATGGCCACGTTCCACGCTGTAGTTCGACCCTCTTCGTCCACATGTCCCATGTATATCTATTTCCCTAAAGGCATACGTATACCGTGCTTGCTTCGTTAGCTTTTGTGCCATGTAACCCCTTTGTTGGATCAACTGTCATGTTGTTATTGTTGCGTCATTTCTCCAAAGTTCTCCCCCGTATATGAACTTCCTGGTACATCGTAATACTACTTACCTTCGTACTGACGACTCAATACTATCTCAACCGTCCTCATAAAATTCTTCAGAAAATTAGCGCACTACAACGATATACGACGATCATAAAATGTTATTGTGAGTCTGATAAATTTCGTATCCTTGATATTCTACGAAAATAACAAACTGACCAATCAACCTTAACACTACAATTTTCTTTTCTAAAAAAGACCGATATATTACAAGATTTGCTAAATGTAATACATGCGAAATGTGATATGTATTATAACACAATTATTCCAATCGGATCTGGTGAATAGTACAGTTATGACCTAAAATCGCCTAGTGGTTGAGCGACTAGTAAAATCGCTCGGTGGTTGGGCGACAAGTGTGAAGTCGCCCAACATGTATCACTTCTGGGGCAAGGTCTCCAAATATTGTGTAGTTGTGAAGGATATATAAACTGAAGTGTCAAAGGTTATTAATCCCAAAAAAAAATGTTTTAGTCAATATATGGTTCACACGTAGATTCTCTACTATTTTTAAAAAATGATTAAATAAAAAAACAGCATGCCTTCTGTTGCCCAATGGTAGGGCAACTGGGTTTGTATCGCCTAACGGTCGGGCGACAGCATATGTCGGCCTACCATTGGGCGATAGATATCTCTGTCGCCCAACGGTACAACTACTGCATTTATGTCGCTTGTCCAACAGTAAGGCGACAGGCGGTCAATTTTGTAAATAAAAAAAGTTCGATGTAATAAATTTGCAATTTCTAATAAAAAATGAATTATTTAAAAAAATTCTCAATTATCTCTATGCAAGCTTGCCTATTTTCATTGTCCACGGTCATGTCCCTTTGGTCTAAAAAAATCTGGTTTTTCTGTAATGCAAATGTAAATCTAATCATTTTTGAGTTATTTTACATGGCAATGAGAGTTGGATAGAACACTTATTGTAAGATGTAGAAATGGTTGACTTGGTATGAAATTGATATATTAGCAAATTCTCTCACAGAAAAGATCGTTTGAGACGTTTGACCGTGGTGGTGGGCATTATAGGGTATTTAGTCAAATTAGCTAATGTGGGAGATCAAGTCGCACGACAGAAACACGACTGAGGCCTTAGTCTATCACGTATCTAAGTCATGAGCTAGTAGCGCGATTGAGGCTGTCACATCCCCAATTTAATAAAGAGAATTATTATGCATATCTCATGAGCATGCATCATTATTTTCAAGCATTTACTTCATAAATTGCACTTGCAAAATCTCAAACAAAGATCAAATATACACTTCAATTTGAACTCTAAATAAAAACAGCAACAAAAACTTGTAAACCTCTTCTGGAAATAATTTATTTAAATACAAGAGTAATTATCATGAATTAATTAATTTTTCCCAAATTTTTGGGATTGTTTTCAACTCTCAAAAAATTCAAACACAATTTAAATGACCTACACTAAGTTTGAATTTATATAATATGAAATATATCTTAAACAGTAGGGTTTAAGAATTTTAATGGACACTAGACCTTCCCAGGAACCACCATGATTTATTTCATGGTTATAGGAATTTTATTCCTATTTTTAAGGCCTTGGTCAAAGTAGATAAGTTAAGTTAATTCACAGTCAAACCCAAGACCTAACCCTAGGCACTGTTCCTTGGACTCGAGTCCAACGCGTGAACTGGCTGGACTAAACCCCCTAGCTGCACCGCGCCTAACCCAACGCACCCAGACCGTCCAATGTATACTCAACCGCCCAGATCGACGGAACCGTTCGGACCTCCGAAACACACAACGTTTTGGGACCGTTAGATCAAGATCAAATGGCCCACACCGAATCACTTAACTCTACTCTCGCACGCGCGTGTGTTTTGCTAACGAAGCGGGCCCGCGCTGTCAGCGCCTTCTTCAACCTCGCGCAGGAGCTCTTCGCCACACAGCCGCGCTCGCCTGCTCCGAGCCGTTGGGCGATTCTCACGTCGTCAATCCACCGCCTCCATCCACCACTCCTGGAGCTCTCTCACTTCACACCGCCTCCATTGCCGGCATTCCACGAGCTTAAAACCCCTCTATGCCCTTCAACTCAGCTCATTCTCCTCTTTCGGCGGAGGAGAGGGAAGCTCATTCCAGCTCCATTGTTGGGTAAGCTTCAAGCTTTTGGTTCCTCCCTTCTTTATCTACTATACCATTTCTATTTTCGCTAATACCAGCCCTTGATTTGGCTTGTAGCTCCTGTTTCATCTTCGTGCTCTCGGCAACTCCAGAACACGCTCTCGTGGACACCACTGTGTCAATCTTCACTTGTGGGAGGTATTGTCTTTTGCCTTCGCGTCATATCGTGTTCTTTATCTTTTGTAGAGTTTCCCCTCAACAAATTTTACTAATGCGCAACAGGATCTGGTTAATTTGAAGCTTGGACCATTTTCAGTCGTAAAGCAACTTTTCACCTCCCACTTCATTTTGGTAAGGCCTTGTCCGATTCTTTGCTCCTATAGCATGTTCTTAAGGTCTTTGAGCTATTTCGATCTTTCACTACCTTTCATTTTGCTCCCAGCGTCCTCTCCACGTTAAGTCGTATGCGTCACCATTGTCTACTCCGCGTCGACACTGCTCCAGTCGACTCCGAGTTCCCCAAGCACTCTTCTTCGCTCACGTAGCTCTCTTATAGTCCCTAGGACCTCTGGCACCCGCTTGTATGTGCTGCGGAGCTTCACATTGTTGTATGCATTTTTGGCCGAGTTTCACCTGTCGCTCCTCTCCGCCACCGGTACAGGCCAGCACCGCCATCGAGAACACCACTAGTAGGTGCGAAACACTATTGCGCACGTATCCATGCCCTTGGCCGGCGCCACCGTGGCGCGTAGCGTCGGCGAATCGCCGGCAAAGCGCGCAGGGCAAATGCCATTGTCGTACTCGGACATGCACAGTAGCTCATTATTACAAATTAAGTACAATGATTAGCTTTAAAATGTTGTCTTAACGAGTCAAACTGTCACTTACTTGTGGAACCAAGCCACTTAAACCATGTGCCTTGTTCATGTAGCCAGCCCAAACACAAATAGGAGTAATTTGGACCTTTGGATGCGTAATCAACGATCAAGATCAATTGGGTCGTTCGGACCATCCAAACGTGCCACGAATTTAGATCGTTGGATCTTAATCTAACGGCTCACAAGCATGGTCCGATCGTCACTCGCGCGCACGCGCCATTTCGTTTCACTTGTCAATGCGCGTTTGATTCGGTAAACAACTTAAGAACTGGTGCTGTGCAGGGCCCCACTGGTAGAGACTGAGGCTAGCGTAGCTCTCGGTAAGAAAAGGAATAAATGAATTAGAAAATTTGAAATCTATTTATCTACACACTGAGAATTCTATTAACTTCAAAAATACATAACTATTTCATCTTAACTTCAAAAACAGTGAAACCACTTTTGATAAATTTAATTTTAAGTAAACTTATTTCTAAAAATGGTTTTAATTTTACCTCTATCACAAAAGTTATAGTTTGGGGAAAGTGATCCCAAAACTAATTATTTTTACACTATGAAATGCTAATAACTTAAGAAAATCATAACTAAATCATAAAAACTCCAAATGAGGTAAACTCAACTATTTTGGTCTTATATTATTATTCTCTATTTACCTATGTAATCCTTTGTCCCACTACTACTCTGCAAATTTTGGTCAGATAATTAAATTAAGTGAATAGTAAACAAAACCAATAAAATTGGATTTTCCAGCAAACTGAATTTCAAACCCTTATAACTTTCACATAATAAATCCAATTGGAATAATTCCTTCACCTAAATCCATCTAAAATCATGACTTAGCTGCTATAGAAAATCCATACATTTTGGAGCATTTTGAATTTTGAGGTATTTCTTGGTATTTATCGATATATTTAAATTCTCTAGAGTCCGACGTCGTTGACATAGACTCCTACGCCACTGAGAGTGAGCTGCTCAGCTTCCAGCAAGGCAAGCATCATTTGAACTTTCTTCTTGCATCATATTGATCCCCAGCGCCTATAAAAGGCGGCCCCAGGTAGCCATCTTCACACCGATCCCGACGCCGCCACCCATCCTCCCTCTCTCGCTGTGAGCTTGCCGCAATTTGAGTTTCGTTGCCGGCGACTGAAGAAGCTTGGAGCTCCGACTGCACCACCACCAGAGCCGCTGCGACCCCGTCGACTACACCGTCAGCATCACTGCTCCACCGCGAAGCTCTTGCGCGCATCCACACCACCGGAGGACCTCGGGAGCACCTATTTCATCGCCACCCGTACCGCGCCGCCGCTTCCACCTCGCCGCTGGCCGCCTCCATCCACCTCTTGTCGTGTGGGTAAGCACATCAGGACCGCCGCGTCCTCCTCTCTCTTCTGGTGCCCTCGTCGGACATCGCCGCGCAGCACAGCGCCGGCGACCTTTGGTCCCGACGCCGGCGCCGTCCTCGCCGACGTGGCACCGCCACGTGTGTGCCAGCGTGTGCACCACCTCAGCGTTGGATTCGACGTGGCGCCATATCAACGCAGCCCTCCAGAGCCAAAAACCCGTGGACTTAGCCCATATGAACCGTGTCTATGACACGTGGGGTCCACCAGTCAGATTTATTTCTTTTCAATCCCGAAACATGTGGCTGACGTCAGCCTTGCGCAATAATTAGATTTTCCTTTAGAAAAATAAATCAAGAAAATCTAATAAATTCAGAATTTAGGTTTTTAATAGATTCAAACTTCAAAAATTCATATATTTTGCATTTGAACTCCAAATTGGGTGGTTCAAGTTGCAAAATTTGTATAAAATTATAATCTAGCTAACTAAACCAAAATATTTCAATTTGGAGTTAATTTGAGCTGTCTTTTTGAATTTAAATTAAATTTATCGTATTTTCGCGTATAGACTTCGATGACTCCAAAGAGTTTGACCATCCCGAGGACCTACATTTTCAGGACATCAACAAAGGCAAGTTATACCATTGATCATGTTGATCCCAGTACTTTAAATTTATTTTCAATTTTTATATTATTTAATGCATGCACATGTTTATTTGCATGCATATGTTTATACAAATATTTCAATGCCCTGTTTTATACATAGTTATTCCAATATTCATTGTATGGCCAATTTGAGTATTATACACGAATGCCTTGACACCATTAGACAAAATGTTACTAAAATTAGTCATATGCTTAGCCATGTTTAGACCACACTTCTGAATTTGGGAAGGTTTAGCCAAAT
Organism: Ampelocalamus luodianensis; assembly: GCA_036346255.1. Taxonomy (NCBI): domain Eukaryota; kingdom Viridiplantae; phylum Streptophyta; class Magnoliopsida; order Poales; family Poaceae; genus Ampelocalamus; species Ampelocalamus luodianensis. The sequence goes on along the minus strand of CM070628.1, from coordinate 21,784,571 downwards.
ATGTTACAAACTTGATTTAAATTTGACACTGTGGTATTATTCTACCACAGAAGGTCTATAAAGAGGGTTTTACTCTAAATAAAATCAAAAATGGGTTTGGACTTTGGTGAATTGGTTGAATGGTGGGTTCAGGTTCATGCACGGGTTTAATCTGGTTAAGATTAAGGTCCAGGGTTTGTTTGATAGACACCCAAGTCAATTGAGGACTGGTCTTTGAGCCGTTTTTTGCTATGCCTTACCGTACCACCACATGTCCTGTATGGCCAGGATTTTACTAATTAATTTGTAATGTTTTAGTCTATTTGTGCCATGTTGAATATGTGGGTGTCGGTTAGACATTTATTCCCACCTGGCGTAAGAAGGGGCTTCCGGAGGACGGTTAGTCCAAAGGAGTGAAACCTTAGCGGGCATAAGTACACTAGGACAGAACATTGTAAAGGCCTCATGATAACTACTCAGTCGCACGCCAACGGAAGCATGTATTGGCCGACTTAGTGAGCATGTCATCTCGTGTGGGTAAAGTCATGCATGCACTCGCAGAGTAGAAACTATTCGAATAACGCATCCATGATCATGGACATGCTAGCAAGGCCACTTGAAGTTAGATTTGTTTTTGGTTTTTAAAAAGTTTTATCAAATGGTTGAGGATGGTTAATCCTTGTAGAATATTGGGCGGTCAGCCATGTGATAGGAGGATATCCTTCACTTGTTCATTTGGAGGTTATCCATAATATTGCCTTTTTAAAATTCTGACTTTAGATATATTACAAAAATGGCCTTAGAAATTAATATGAGTATTTAAATTAAAAATGTTGTTTATGCAAAATAACCCCTGCCTTATTCACTTGTTTACCTTATGTATGCATTTTCATTCCATATTGAGTGTAGCTTGCGAACACGGTAGTAATGCTCACTCTTGCTGAATAACTTTTATTCAGGAGAAGATTTCTTTCCCGACGTGAGGACCAGGACGTTTAGGCCTTCGACTCCAGACGATTGCCTGTGGCGAATCGTGTGGCTCACTTATATTATTATGCTTCCGCAATGTTATTTGATATTTGTTTATCAAACTCAGTTGTATTAAACATTTGTTTACTTAACGTTATTTACGTTTTCGTGATATGATTGTGATATCAATTTTGTGAGACTGTGTACACTGCAAATCCTGGACCGGTGTATGAACATAGAGAATTCGGGATCCTTCGTTCCCGGGTTTGACAAAAGTGGTATCAGAGCTATATCGACTGTAGGTCGTGGCCTTAGATAGAAATGGCAAAACCATTAAGGACTATTTTCGCAGTCCACCACGTCCAGAGTCCCAGTGCAGAATCAGCGCCCAACACCTTCAACTTCCGCAACACCTCATCTGGAGGACAATTCCAACAGAAGAACTCAACTCCCTCAGCCACAGGAGTGACCTGTTTCCATTGCAACGAGACAAGGCACTACGCCAACAGATGCCCAAAGAAGCAGCAGGCAGCGGCATCTTCCAAGCCAGCACCAGGAGCCCCAACCACCGGCGGCACATCAAAGCCGACGGTTCAGTTTACCAAGGGACGTGTGAACCATGTCACAACTGAAGAAGCCTAGGCAGCACCGGATGTCGTTCTTGGTATGTTTCTTGTCAACTCGATACCAGCATCAGTTTTGTTTCATTCCGGAGCTTCACATTCATTTGTATCAAATAAGTTTGTGGGCAAAAATAGGTTACATATATCCTTCTTAGTCAATCCTATGATAATCCATTCCCCGGACTCGGAAATGAGAACTAGCTCTCTATGCCCGAACCTCACCCTTGAAATATCCAGAGTATCCTTCCTGGCAGACTTGATAGTCTTGCATTCCCAAGATTTGGATGTAATTCTTGGAATGGACTGGCTAGCCAAGAATCATGGACAAATATACTGCGCCAATAGGTCTATCACCCTCACCAATGAACAAGGAATTTCAGTCGAATTCAAGCCCAAGACCTGCACCAAAGGAAGTTCCATCCTCACCAGCTAGAAGGAAGTAAAGCTTGAAGACATACCTATGGTGCGAGAATACTCCGATGTCTTCCCTAATGACCTACCTGGCATGCCACCAGATAGAGACATAATGTTCTTAATTGACTTAGTCCCTAGGACAACCCCAATCTCGAAGCGACCCTACAGAATGCCAACCAATGAGTTAGCAGAATTGAAGAAACAAATCGAAGAATTGCAGAACAAAGGATATATCCGACCCAGCTAATCACCTTGGGGAGCACTAGTACTATTCGTCAAAAACAAGGACAATAGTATGAGGATGTGTGTAGATTACAGATCACTCAATGAGGTGACGATCAAGAACAAGTATCTGTTACCTAGGATCGATGATCTGTTTGATCAGTTGAAAGGAGCAAGTGTCTTCTCGAAGATTGATCTGAGATCTGGCTATCATCAACTGAATATCAGACCAGAAGATATTCCGAAGACAGCTTTCACTACCAGATATGGATGCGAGTTAGTTTACGAATGTCTTTCGCTTAACGAACGCCCCTGCTTATTTCATGAATATGATGAACAAAGTGTTCATGGAATTCTTGGATAAGTTCGTGGTTGTTTTCATCGATGACATTCTTATCTACTCAAAGGATGAAGAAGAACATGAGAAGCATCTCAAAATGATTCTGGACAAACTCAGAGAGCATAAGCTCTATGCCAAGTTCAGTAGAAATGAATTCTGGCTAAGTCAAGTGGCATTTCTTGGACATATAGTGTCAGCAGGAGGAATTGCAGTAGATCCCGCCAAGGTTGAGGCAGTAATGGATTGGAAGCAACCTAGGACAGTCACTGAAGTGAGAAGTTTTCTCGGATTAGCGGGTTATTACCGCAGGTTCATTGAAAGTTTCTCTAAGATTGTAAGACCTATGACCCAACTTCTGAAGAAAGAAAAGAAGTTTGAATGGACAGACGCCTGTGAGGAGAGTTTCCAAGAACTAAAGAAGAGGCTAGTCTCAGCACATGTGCTAATTTTACCTGACATCCGTAAGGATTTTGAGATCTTCTGTGATGCATCCCATCAAGGTCTTGGATGTGTATTGATGCAAGAAGGCAAAGTCGTGGCTTATGCATCCAGGCAGTTGAGGCCACATGAAGGGAATTATCCGACACATGATCCTGAGTTAGCAGCGATTGTGCATGCTTTGAAGATCTGGCGGCATTATCTCATTGGTAATCGCTGTGAGATTTTCACGGATCATAAGAGTCTGAAATACATCTTCACGTAGGCAGAACTAAACCTTCGACAGAGAAGATGGCTAGAGTTGATAAAGGATTATGATTTCGGAATCCACTACCATCCAGGCAAAGCAAATGTAGTTGCGGATGCCCTAAGCAGAAGGGCTTATTGCAATACCATCATGGTACAGGAAAATCAGCCCGAGCTTTATGAAGAATTAAAGCATCTAAACTTAGAGATTGTCAACCAGGGTTGTGTGAATGCTTTGAAAGTACAACCAACTCTTTAGAGTCAAATCAGAGAAAAACAACTAGAAGATGAAGACATCAAAGAAATCAAGAAGAATATGCGAAGAGGCAAGGCCCTAGGATTTTCCGAAGATGAACAAGGAACAGTGTGGTTTGGGAACCGCATCTGTGTACCTGACCAGCAGGAGTTAAAACAGTCAATTCTGAAGGAAGCTCATGAATCACCTTACTCCATTCACCCTGGAAGCACCAAGATGTACCAGGATCTAAAGGAAAAATACTGGTGGGTCAACATGAAACGAGAGATTGCTGAGTTCATCGCTCATTGTGATGTTTGTCAGCGAGTTAAGGCGGAACATCAGAGACCAGCTGGATTATTGCAGCCATTACCAATTCCAGAATGGAAGTGGGAGGAAATCGGTATGGACTTCATCACCGGACTTCCTCCATCTGGGTGATAATCGATCGATTGACTAAAGTAGTTCACTTTATTCCAGTCAAGACCACCTACAGATGCAGTCAGCTAGCGGAATTGTATGTGGCCGGGATCGTCTGTCTACACGGAGTACCCAAGAAGATCGTGTCCGACAGAGGTTCCCAGTTTACATCAAGATTTTGGCAGAGTCTGCATGAAGCTTTAGGTACCAAACTCAATTTCAGTACAGCCTATCATCCCCAGACAGATGGCCAGACGGAACACACCAACCAAGTTCTAGAAGATATGCCTCGAGCCTGTGCCCTAGATTATGGAAAAAGTTGGGACAAGAATCTACCATATGCAGAATTCTTGTACAACAACAGCTACCAAGCCAGTTTACAGATGGCTCCATTCGAGGCTTTGTATGGTAGAAAATGCAGAACTCCGCTCCTTTGGGATCAAGTGGGGGAACATCAGTTCTTTGGACCTGAGTTGATCAAAGAAGCCGAAAGTAAGGTAAAAGCTATAAAGGAACGCCTGAAAGTGGCTCAATCCTGACAAAAGAGTTATGCTGATAACCGTCGGAGGGAATTAAACTTTGAGGTAGGAGATTTCGTATATCTCAGAGTTACTTCACTCAGAGGGGTAAAAAGATTCTGGACGAAAGGAAAACTCGCACCCCGATTTGTCGGGCCATACAAGATCTTGGCAAGGCGTGGAGAAGTAGCTTATCAATTGGAGTTGCCAACAGCTTTGTTAGCAGTGCATAATATCTTCCACATATCATAGTTAAACAAATGCCTTCGAGTGCTAGAAGATCACACCCTCCTGGAGAGCTGTGATCTCCAACAAGATCTCACTTATGTGGAGCGACCAATTAAAATTCTGGATGTCGCAGAACATGTTACTAGGAGCAGGATCATCCGATCATACAAGGTGCAGTGGAGTCATCACCCAGAAAGTGAAGCCACATGGGAGAAGGAAGACGACCTCAAGACTAACTATCCTGACCTTTTTGCTAACCAAGTCTGAATCTCGGGGTCAAGATTCCCTTAAGGGGGTAGGTTTGTAACAGCCTAATTTTCAAATTTCAGTAGAAATTAAAATTTATGTATTTTTGTGGAATTTTCTGGAATTTTAAAAGCTTTTTATAATTATTTTAAAGTTAAAACAAATTTATTTCAAAATTAAAAGCCAACATTGAGTTCGAAATAATTCTATTAAGTCCAAAATGAGCATGGGAATTTCTGTGAATTTTTCCATATTTTTTTGGAATTATTTTGCTATTTTTCAAAGCTTATTTGAATTATTAGGATTAAAACAAATAGAAAATCAAAATCTGGCTTTGGGCCGAAACCTAAAGGCCTCACCCAACCCTCTCACAAGACGCCCGCACCTACCACACCGCCGCACCCTCTTATCTCCACCGTTGGATTGAAATCCAACCGCCGCCGCGCCCCTCTCCATCTCCCTTTCCCGCACGATGCAATCTCGACCGTTGGATCAAAATCCAACGAGTCGCGCACCCGTTTTCTTCCACATCACCGCTAACGATCTTGACCGTTGGATCGAAATCCAACGACCCGTACCCTTCGTCCCCGCGCCCTTCGTCTCCGTTCATCTGCGCAACATCGCCGCCATTGTTGCCCACGCCGAGCTCCACAACGGCTCACCTCCAACAACCCGCATCTCCCGCGCGCGTGCGCGCGAGACTCGCGCCCTCCTCCGCACGACCCCCACCCTCTCCCCTTTCTCCGCGCCGGTTGCCCGCGATTCCCCGCAACCGCCGCCGCACGCCCCCACGTCGCCATGACGCTCCAGAGCTCCCCAGCGCCTATAAAAGGCAGCCCCGAGTAGCCATCTTCACACCGATCCCGACGCCGCCACCCATCCTCCCTCTCTCGCTGTGAGCTCGCCGCAATTTGAGTTTCATCGCCGACAACCGAAGAAGCTTGGAGCTCCGACTGCACCGCCACCGGAGCCGCTCCGACCCGGTCAACCACACCATCAGCATCACTGCTCCACCGCGAAGCTCTTGCGCGCATCCACACCACCGGAGGACCTCGGGAGCACCTACTTCATCGTCACCCATACCGCGCCGCCGCTTCCACCTCGCCGCCGGCCGCCTCCGTCCACATCTCGTCGTGTGGGTGAGCACATTAGGACCGCCGCGTCCTCCTCTCTCTCTTCTGGTGCCCTCGCTGGACACCGCCGCGCAGCACAGCGCCGGCGACCTTTGGTCCCGACGCCGGCGCCATCCTCGCCGCCATGGCACCGCCACGTGTGTGCCAGCGTGTGCGCCACCTCAGCGTCGGATCCGACGTGGATCCGACGTGGCGCCATCTCAGCGCGACCCTCCAGAGCCAAAAACCCGTGGACTTAGTCCATTGAACCGTGTCTATAACACATGGGCTCCACAAGTCAGATTTATTTCTTTTAAATCCCGAAACCTGTGGCTGACATCAGCCTTGCGCAATAATTAGATTTTTCTTTAGAAAAATAAATCAAGAAAATCTAATAAATTCATAATTTAGATTTTTAATAGATTCAAACTTCAAAAATTCATATCTTTTGCATTTGAACTCCAAATTGGGTGGTTCAAGTTGCAAATTTTGTATAAAATTATAATCTAGCTAACTAAACCAAAATATTTCAATTTGGAATTAATTTGAACTATATTTTTGAATTTATTTGAATTTGAATTGAATTTATCATATTTTCGCGTATAGACTTCGACGACTCCGGAGAGTTTGACCATCCCGATGACCTAGATTTTCAAGACGTCAACGAAGGCAAGTTATATCATTGATCATGTTGATCCCAGTACTTTAAATTTATTTTCAGTTTTTAAATTATTTAATGAATGCATATGTTTATACAAATATTTCAATGCCCTGTTTTATACATAGTTATTCCAATATTCATTGTATGGCCAATTTGAGTATTGTACACGAATGCCTCGACACCATTAGACAAAATGTTACTAAAATTAGTCATATGCTTAGCCATGTTTAGACCACACTTCTGAATTTGGGAAGGTTTAGCCAAATCTGTTACAAACTTGATTTAAATTTGACACTGTGGTATTATTCTACCACAGAAGGTTTATAAAGAGGGTTTTACTCTAAATAAAATCAAAAATGGGTTTGGACTTAGGTGAATTGGTTGAATGGCGGGTTCAGGTTCATGAACGAGTTTAATCTGGTTAAGATTAAGGTCCAGGGTCCTCTCTCTGTCCTCAGGTTGAGCTCCACTCGGTAGCACCATCGCCGCTGCCGCTGTTCTTCGTCGCCAACGCAACTCCGGCAACCTCTCCACCTCCGGATCATCGTGGTGAGTCCCTGGAGCCCTCTTGTTGCCCATGCACGCGCTATTTTGCCGCGGGCGTCTCTTTTCCGCTTTGCACCATGATTAGCCGTAGCTCCTCCTCCGCTCCGCCGCGTCGCGCCGCCGCTACGGGCCGCCGTAGAGGTCGCCACCGGTGCCATTCGAAGCGCACGACTATTGTGCCCCATCTGCGTTCCTTATATCGCGCGCGTGGACCACGCGCGCGCAAGCAAGCCGTGCAAGCAAGCGGAGCGGAGCTCGTTGTCGGGCGTTCGACCACTAATCGTAGCTCGTCATTAGGGTTAAATTGCGATGATTAGCATTTAAGTGTAGAATCTTTGTCGGAAATCCACGTTTAGCTGAGGATCCGTGCGACTTACATGTGGGCCCGGTAGTGTTAAGTGCACAGTAAACTTTCGGTGGACCGTGGGCCGAGCTCATGGCTTCTGGTCCATGCACTGTGCATGTGGACCGAGAGTATGATAAGTGGACCCCACATGTCAGTGCGTTTCTAAATCCGAGATTTAATTAGAAAATAGCACTGTGCTCTGGACCCCGATTGTCAGTGTTAGTGGCTAGGTTGGGTATCGGTGTAAAAAGTATTGTATGTTTTTATAATTTCCGAAATGCTTTATTGTTGAACTGAAAAATCAATTAACTTTAAAAATGCATAACTAATTCAGTTTAACTCCAAAATTGATGATTCAAATTTTGTTAGATTCTATTTTAAATGTACTTTAATATAAAAATAGGTTGAACCATGTTGCTGCTCCAGAAAATGTTTGTTAATAAAATAACTTTAGGTTAGATTTATTTTGCACTAAAAATTATTTTAACATCAAAAATGCATAAGTATTTCTCTGTAACTCCAAATTGAGTGAATCCAATTTTGTTGGCTTACTATAATAATAAACTTGCTGTTAAAATTAGTTTTAGGCATGTTACTATTGTTAAAGGAATTGCTAATGCAATTAAATTGTGCTCATTTTCATGTCTTTCAAAATTCATAGAAAATGCATTATAGCTCCAAATGAGATAAATCCAATTGGGTTGTTCATCTTGTAAGGTGCTTGATTTACTGTAAAAATTTCAACTTCACCACCTTTCTAGAAAATATTGTCAAACAATTTAATTATAATAAATAGTAACTTTTTGCATTTTTCAAGCTAAGTATATTTGTTTTGCTTATAACTTTTGCATAGAACATCCAAATAAATTGATTCTTGTTTATAAATTCATTATAAATCATGCTCTTTGTGCTGTAAAATTTTCAGAGCATTTGGAGGAAGTTGATTTTTGAGTCTTTTCGGTACTCTTCGTTCTTATCGGTTCCTATTCGCTTTTTCGTTAGGTACCGATGAGTGTGTTGATCTTGAGAGTGTCCCTCTGCAGCAAACTGAGCAAATCCAGCAAGGCAAGCAGTTTGATCATGTTAATCCCTTTATTTTAAAGTCTAATATATTATTTTGAACTTGTGTGTATGCATTGCTATTTTGTGTTAAATTGGTTAGTTATTCCTTTAGATGCATAACCTGTACGTAAATGATATTCCTCTACTACCTGAGCCTAGGTTATTTGCTGTGATTAGAGTTCGTTTGATGGGCTCTTGTCACTTAGTAGATTATGAAGTCGAATTGCTTAGCCATGCTTAGTTATCGGTAGTTTTGGGTGATCATTGACTTAGTCGATGATCTTGATCACACAATGTTAATACTATTCCATTTTGTCCAGCCTTGTGTTTTACTAGTTTGTAAATCAAAAAATAAAAATAAAAATTATATCTTGATTTGGGCACAATGATATGTTGGTGTGATCTATTGGGTGTGATTGGAATGGTGCCTAAGTCCCCAAGGACCGAGTTACTTGTGTCACTAAGCCAGGCGTTTATTGCGTGCTAACCACACGGGAGGGATATGGGGCCTCTCTTAACTAAGTACTTTGGGAGTTGTTAATTCGGGGTCGCAGGTGGTTAAAAAAAATTATAAGGGGAAGAGCACCTGCAGTTGTTGCGGCTGGGCCGGTGCACCCTACCCTATCCGGTTGTCGCGACTCTTAATTAGCATCATTCACTGGAAATGTCTCGTTAGACTTAGTCATGCCTGCATACCCAAGGAAGTGTGCTAACCGTGGCTGGTGGAAAGGCGGTCTATCGTGTGGGTACATTGGTACACCCCTGCAGGGTTTAAACTATTCGAATAGCCTCGTCCTAGGTTATGGACATTGCTTGGTAAGGTCGTGCAAGAACTAGACTATAACCTTTTAAAAACTTAAACCTGACATGGGTGGTATGAATGGGTAATTCATGCTATTGTTGTGGTGACTATGGGTTAGTCACTTCCAGGATGCTGTCATCTACCTTTCATTATTATGATATTCTTGCTGCTATTTGAACAATAAAAATGAATTGCAAACTTGCTTTCAAATGTATTACATTATTGCAAATAAAATTTTCTTTGTGCCAAAATAAGCCATACAGCCTCCACTCCAAAGAGCTTGCATGTAGTATATGTACAGGTCTGCTAGTCCACACGTCAGTCTTGCGAGTACATTTTTGTACTCATTTTCTTTTCTTAATGTTATTCGTTGCAGAGGAAGAATGTGAGCCCCAAGGGCCTCACTTTTGTGAGATGTGCGGTTTCTGGGATGACTAGTTTGGCGGTCCGGTTGGTTGCCTGATGGGTAAAGGCACACTAATTGGCTTTTGTTTATCGCCATCTTATGGCACTTTTGCTTCCGTTGTTTACTTAGTTATTTGTATGTCATTTGGTTGGTTGGCCCTCTTTTGTAATAACTCTATTTTGTATGCCTACTGTTTGGTAATGCGATGCTTTGGATTCTATGTCTAGAATGGAATTGATGCATGATTTTGTGAAGGGGTGTGTATACTGCATTTTTGGGAAGTATACATATCTCGAGGCTTGGTTTACTTGATTTGTAATGCTAGGACCAAGTGGATGGTTAAGCATTACAAGCCGAATAAACTAGGGTCCTCACAAAGTTGGTATCAGAGCCATCCTGACCGTAGTAACCCAAGCATGGTCGTCCTTAGAATATTTTTGGAAAAGCTTATTTTCAAAGTATCAAATGGTTTAAGAAAGCTTAAGTAGATTCTCAAATTTTACTCCTTACCTATCTTAACTTGCTCATCTCACCTTACTCTTAATTAAGTTTTGAAAAAGTTGTTCCTCTCTTCATTTCAAAAACTAGCTACTTATCGATTAAATTGGGTTTTGGAAAAACCATGAGTGTTGTAATTTGAAAGGTTGGTTGTCCATTAATGAGATTGGGAGCTTCTGGAACAGGAAGTTTCGGCCAGGAGCTTAAAGGAGCAGATTTGGACAGCTAGCTAGTAATTAGTAAATGAGGTAGGAAATGAGAGGTTAATTCAACTAAAACTTGTTGGAATAAAAGGGTAAGAAGTTATATGAATTAGCTAAATACCTAATACTCTATTAGGTGGTTATACCTTAATTTTTGGGCTGTTTAGAGCTAGAGTTGAGTTCTGAAATTTTGGTCTTCTCAAACGATTGCTCGTTCCTTCCATACGAGTTGGTCATTCTGGGAAGTTGATTTGGTGACTTGTGGTCTTGTGCTCTTTTGTGGTTATTCTTGAGTCCTTTTAATTGAGTTTGGATTTCCGTGCTTTGGGTCTCGGGTTGTAGCTAACTTGTCTTAGTGAAACAGGATGGTTGGAGGAACCCGTAGTGGTCGGAATCAGCCGGATGGTCCCGATGAGGAGCTTCCACCTCCTCCGACCATGGCTGAAGTCCTTATGCAGATCGAACGCAACCGTTCGGAGGACCGGAGGGTGTTGGAGGTCATCGCAAGGAACACCTCTTATGGCACTTTTGCTTCGTTGTTTACTTAGTTATTTTTATGTCATTTGGCCGGTCGGCCCTCTTTTGTAATAACTCTATTTTGTATGCCTACTGTTTGGTAATGCGATGCTTTGGATTCTATGTCTAGAATAGAATTGATGCATGATTTTGTGAAGGGGTGTGTATACTGCATTTCTGGGAAGTATACATATCTCGATGCTTGGTTTACTTGATTTGTAATGCTAGGACCAAGTCGATGGTTAAGCATTACAAGCCGAATAAACTGGGGTCCTCACAGTTAGTCCAAAGGGGTGAAACCTTAGCGGGCATAAGTACACTAAGAGAGAATATTGTAAAGGCCTCATAATAACTGCTCAGTCGCACGTCAACGGAAGCGTGTATTGGCCGACATAGTGAGCATGTCATCTCGTGTGGGTAAAGCTGTACAGACTCTGCAGAGTAGAAACTATTCGAATAGCCGCATCCGCGGTCATGGACATGCTAGCAAGGCCACTTGAAGTTAGATTTATTTTTTGTTTTTAAAAGGTTTTATCAAATGGTTGAGGATGGTTAATCCTTGTGGAATATTGGACGGTCAGCCATGTGATAGGAGGATATCCTTCACCTGTTCATTTGGAGGTTATCCATAATATTGTCTTTTTAAAATTCTGACTTTAGATATATTATAAAAATGGCCTTAGAAATTAATATGAGTATTTAAATTGAAAATGTTGTTTATGCAAAATAACCCCTGCCTTATTCACTTGTTTACCTTATGCATGCATTTTCATTCCATATTGGGTGTAGCTTGCGAGCACAGTAGTAATGCTCACTCTTGCTGAATAACTTTTATTCAGAGAAGATTTCTTCCCCGACATGAGGACCAGGACGTTTAGGCCTTCGACTCCAGACGATTGCCTGTGGCGAATCGTGTGGCTCACTTATATTATTATGCTTCCACAATGTTATTTGTTATTTGAGATTTGTTTATCATACTCAGTTAGATTAAACATTTGATTACTTAATGTTATTTACATTTTCGTGATATGATTGTGATATTAATTTTGTGAGACTGTGTACACTGGAAATCCTGGACCGGTGTATGAACACAGAGAATTTGGAATCCTTCGTTCATGGGTTCGACACCTACCCTATAACACTATACCCGACATTAACCCTAAAATTACCGATCTACAACTACAAACCCTAGTTCTACCACTAAGCTATGTTCATTATTGCTAACCCATCATGTTTTTTCTCGAAATGACCAACAAATTACATGAGCACAACAAACTCACCGCAAAAGGACGAGTACACATAGATACACATAGACACGCCGAGCCAAGGGTATAGTCTCCTCCTCCTGCCCTCCTTCCCCCCCCCCCCTCTTCCTCTCTGCGCAAGTCGAATCAGATTGGAATCAGCTAAGTTGTCACTTTTGACACTACTTTTGGAACTAATCAAGAAAGTGGCCATTTGGTGTGTTTGTTGGATTCAACCAGTTCAGAGAAACTGTGGTTTTTGAGGCTGCTCTTACATACGATGAGTCATTTGAGTCTTTTAGATGGTTCTTTGATACATTTTTGTCAACTCATGGCAACAAAAAAACCTAGAACTATCTATACTGATCAAGATGTTACAATCGGGAAGGCAATTGCAGAGGTGTTACCAAATGCATGGCATGGATTGTGCACTTGGCATATTATGCAAAATGCAATCAAATATTTGAACCGTCGAAGATTTAAGGTTTAAACATTCTTGCTGGCTTCAGCCAAAAGATAGTATTTGTAAGCTAATAGAAAAATGGGTATGCAGAATGCAATCAAATATTTGAACCGTCAGAAGATTTAAGGTTTAAACATTCTCGCTGGCTTCAGCCAAAAGATAGTATTTGTATGCTAATAGAAAAATGGGTTGAATGTTACGAGAAGGATGTGTACACACTAGGAATGAGAAGTACTCAACTCAGTGAGAGATCGAACAATGACATGAAAGAATACTTAAACTCGGAATTGAACACTCTTCGCTTCTTCGGGCACTTTGAGAGGGCTGTCCAAGCAAAGAGAGATAAATTCAAAGCACTGAGTCAAGGAAAAAGTTACTGCACATCAAAATGAGAACTACAATGCTGCTGCAAGCAAGCAAACTTTATATGTCGTAGATATTTGAAGCCTTCCAAGTTGAATATGAAAGATCCTGTTAGCATATATGAGGCCATCAAATGAAGGGAATGCATACATTGTTGGAATTGGATCTCTTGACGAAGATTCTACACTTGAGGATGAGCATGTGGTCGTTGGTAATTATTTTCAGCACACAATTTCATGTACATGTAAACTATTTGAGAAAATTGGCTTATTGTGCATTCATGCCTTGAAAGTTCTTGATTTGATGAACATTAAGCAGTTACCTGAGCACTACATCTTGAAGCGATGGACATTGGAGACGCAGTTTGGAACTATTTAGGATGCACATGGGAGAAAAATACTGGAAGATCCAATGTTAGATGCAACATGTCGCTACGAGTTCCTTTCACACAAATTTATTAGTTTGGCCTCTCGAGCAATTGACTTTGAACAATGTTTTTTATTGGTGGATAGCGTACTTGATAGCCTTGGTAGGCAAGTTGAAGAAAAAATCAAGCAGTCTTCAGCCAGTAATGATGATCAATCTGAAGCACAAGCAGCAACTGAAGCGCATATTAACTTCACACATGTTGCTGGCCTCAAGAAAAGAGATACAAAAATAAGCGGGTCAAAGCGAAAGAAAAGTTGGGTTGATAAATATCATAAAAGAAACAAACAAGGATCAGATCAAGCAAGTCCCATAAACAAACTAATGTGGTATGTGTTAGACTCCAAATTTGTAACTTGGGAGCCACTGTATTAATTTATGTCATTCCCTATATCAGTAGATAGCATATACAATTACATTGTTGGTTCAAACACATATTACAAAAATGTAAAGCTATTGCATAATATTAAACAAAGCGTAAATATACCTTATGATTTTTAACTTGCAGAATGGTTGGACAGGCCAAATACCTTTTAGAGAACAACAGCGGAAGCAGAATCGAAGTATAACACGTGGAAGCCTCACGATATACCCACAGGCAAAAGACTGAGGGCTCACGACCTAGTTTTTGGCTTTCTTGATCTTCAATCTTGTCCAATGCTCATAATTGTTCCTATAGCCTTCTTTTATACTTACTAACTAAAAGAATATAAATAGCGAGCATGAGTACATAACCGTACTCGTGAGCTAACACACAATGCAATTATTATATATGCAAGGCTAATCAAGGAAGGTTTATGGTTCTTTTATTTTGCATAAAGTTATTTATTAAAATAGATTAAGTAGTACCAAATCCTGAGACTTAGCATTTTGCTAACACAAGTTTTGATAAACAGAGTTTTGTTGTAAAGTACTAGTGGAGATTCCGTCTCCTATACCATTGAGTGGCTCCGTCCACTCAATGCTTATTTTTATTTCTTGGGTCACATTCCCGTAATTATCACTGGTCCTCGATTAGGCTCTTTCAATTCTCAGGGCTCCAACCCACCTTTTTAATTCACCCACAAATGGTTTTATTAAAATGAAAGCTGGATCAAACAAGTTCTCAGCACCGCTCTTGACTGTGAGCACGATTATCCAGATAGTTTTCTTACCCTGCAGAGTTCGTACACTTTAACTACAAGAGACAATCAACTTATAATGTTTGTTTAACATATTTCTATATGTGTGTGACTAAGATGATTGTCATAAGGCATTTACAATGTCTCACCTCAATACAACCCTACGAGGCTAAGTATCACCTCCTTGGGCCTCGCCCCTGGGAGGTCTCCTATTTGCATCATGTAGATCGATGACTCCCTTAACCTTGTTTCACTCCACACACCCACCAATGGTGAAGTTGCGAGGTGACGGGTAAATTAGTTAGCTAGGTCGTACCCATTATAGACTTGTGGTTGCACTGTTTTTACAAGAGAGATCATCAAAGATTCGGTCCTTAATTGACTCGGACGGTACATCCACATACCTACTTTCTCTTGTGCACCCGGCACCAACCATTCTTTCCAACCACCCGAGTCGAAATTTGTTTTTTGGGGGTTTTTTTTGTTTTTTAAATTACCGTTAGTCCAACATACCATCCAGGCTCCAACCTCAACTGCCCAATATCATTTTCAAATGTTGTTTGATGTCGGACAATTTACTGGTCGAATGACAATGTATCTAAGAAAAGCTAAACATGATACTTAGATAGACTTATTAACAAGTATGTAAACCATTAATTCTAGGGTGACAAAGGTGTGTCCAAATTCAAGAATTGGAAGTTTATACACAATTATTATTAAGGCATTAACTATGAGCTAAACCAATATAACTATATAAACTATAGCAATGCAATTTCATAATTTAAAATAATATAATTGCATTTCAAAAGTAGGTGCAAAATGATCAAAGTATTGACTCTCCTTGTTTAATATTCTGATAACCTCAGTACTATTCTTGCTCAATGTTCTGATAATCTTGTTTCTACTTTGACTCAGACTGTTGTTCCATCATAGCTTCAGATTATATCTATGCAGAATACGATTGAACCCAAGAACGACTGTTCAGTAACCAAATGAGATCCAATAAATCCAAAGATATTCAAACCACATGAAACACTTCAAATGATAGCAAATATACCTATGGGCATCTTGAAAGAAGGGAGTACTTCAGATGAGACCAAAACATACTCATCTGGAGTTGATGAAGGAAATACTGCAGACGAAGTATATCCAAAGGAGTTGATGAAGGAAATACTACAGACGAATTATAAAGGAGTTGATAAAGGAAATATTGTAGACAAATTATATCCAAAGTAGTTGATGAAAGAAATACTTCAGACCAAAGTAAATAGATCCAAACTACATTCGTTTGGTCTAGGGTTGTGGTTTTGGGTTGATAGTCAGACATAGTCAGACTTAGGGTTAGGCAACTGTTTGATCTAGAGTGATGGCGAGAGGGATCGGGCTCTCGAAAAGTCTGTTGGTGCAAGGAGTTAGGAATCCAACAAAGAGGGAGAGAATATCCCTCATCGGTTTACTTAGATGGGATAACTCACCCAGTTTGGTAGGATCTTCTAATCCACCTTTGGATCACAAATTGTCCGATTGCTGGGAACAGATTACGATGGATGATAGCTGAAGCCTATAGGAGGTTGTTGGGTGGTTGAGTTATATCACCCACTTGGGAACGTATCATTGCTACTCATACGCGGCACCTGGCTACTCTAATAATTCTTTTAGTTATTATTTCCTATTTACCGAAGAAGTTCCATGAAAGTCAAGTGAGACCTATGCACAAGTGCGGGGTTCGCTCTGGGCAGACATAAGTCTTACTAACACATGGGATCTAGTTCACTTAATAGTTTCTTTTACGATTTTATATTTATCAAGGAAGTTCCATAAGCCTTAGTTGGAACTTCCAAGTATTGGCTAGACATCAGCCTTACACCCTTAGTGGTGTCTACAGGTTTGGGTTTATCGCCGCTGCGATCTTCAGCTAGTTTCATTACTTGCATGGCTTGGTATACACTAAGGTGAATCTACTACGCTAGGCTAGATCCTTAGCTACAACATATGCTAATGATTCGCATTTGTTAAGTAGACAACTACCTTACAACGTCTGTGGCTTTTGCCTACTATCCTTCACTTACCGATCGACCTCATTGACTTAGCTACTATCACTAGCATGAAGCTAGGTCATAGCTTCCGCTAACCTCTATGACTATCTAATGGTACTAATATTACTTCTTAATGTATAGATCTAAGAGTCGGTGACGTAGCATAACCCTAATTAGGTTTTAACAAAAGTAATCATTTTACCTAATCGATAATTTAGTAAGGATCTACTAGACATTGGATCATATGTGCATACATACACCTAAACATGACTATATCGCCTTAGGTTCTTACTTTTGGGTCGATTACTCCCGCTTTATTTGCTAATGGTTTATATGCACTCGAATCATCCATCCTAACTACTCACTAATTGATTTAGTTCAAAATGCATATGACAATTGAAGCTCACTACATTAATCTAACTTAACCCTTTCATTTGTTTAAACTAGCTACTAACCACTTACGTAACATGGAACTTGCTAGTGAGTGTTGTGATTAGCTAAGGGTTAATTGGCTCCTAAGTATATGTGAGCTAATGTGTCTCACTACGGGGTTACTAAACTAAGATTAACCCTAGACATGATATTGTTAGGTCATGGGGTTACTAAACTAAGATTAACCCTAGACATGATATTGTTAGGTCATGGCATACAACCCTATGTTCATTCGGATACTTCTAGACATAAGGCTATATGTTAATGGAACTTGATTATTATCCAATTATTCTACTAACTCTGATTAACTATTTGATTCAATTATTATCTTTATTATTATTATTAGAATATTGGTCTAGGACCAATGGTCGATTAAACCCCTAGTTAAGTGATTTAAGTTTCAATCCATTATAATAAGATATTTAACTAGTGAGATAGATTTAATTGTTATTCAATACTTATTCTATTTACATGATACTAGACTAAGCGGAACTTAGTCTTATGGAAGTATTAACCAGACATATTCATTTGAACCTAAGCCCTAATGGACATAGTCTACTAATCATTAATCATGGTGTTTTGTTTGTTCATATCTCCCCATGCTGACTTCCTAACTGCGTATTAGTGATGATCAGTTAATATCTTACTTTAATCTTTTTAATTATTAGTGCCTTACCAAATTAAAGTGTGACTCATTGATCCTCTTAGCTTGTGTTTTATTTGCTAACATCTTTACGTAACGACACTTTGATTTATCTTAATCTACTAACCTTATGACTATTATTATCTCGATATGATTTAAATCTGTATTCGCACTAGAAATGATAATAGCTTACTGATTGTTTTTAGTTAACCTCTAACTATCCAGGTTAATCATCTTATACTATTTACTAATTACTTAATTTAGGAGTGGACCTGCTACCCTGGGTTACCATTGCTAATCACCCTACTAATTAGCTTCTAACTATACACTTAAACATATGGGCCCACTGGTCAGAGGAGTGCACACAGAGAGAGACTGGGAGAGAGAGTACTAACCAGATGGGACCCACTAGTCAGACACTCACACTACTACACAGAAAGAGAAACACAGAGACAGAAACAGGGGAAGCAAAGGGCGGCTCGGGCGGCGCTTGGTCGCCGGCGGGTGGGCGGACGGCGGCGTTCACAAAGGGGAAAATGGAATAGGCATGCCAAGCCGATCCCGTGGGCAGTGGAGGCACAGCAGGAGATGGCCGGTGGCGGGCTGGAGGCGGCGCGCGGCGGCCGGCAGTGGAGGGGAAATGGCGCGACGGCGCCGGAGAGGGAGAGGAGGGAAACAGGGGTGCGCATAAGCTAGGGGTAGGTGAGGGGAGACCGTCGGGATGGTCATTGGCGACGGAGGAGAGCCGAGGGGGCCTAGCGGCGAGAGCCGACAGCGGCGCGGGCTGCTCGCCGTGGGGGCGGCGCTACAGGAAAGGGGAGGGGGAGCGAACGGTGGGAGGAGGTAGAGGGCTATGGAGGGATTCTCCGAGAGGGAGGAATTGAGAGGTGGCTCACCGAGTGCATGCATGACGACGTAGGCGGCGATGGCTGGAATGGAAGAAGATGAAGGCGCGCGGCTCTCTGGTGGACGAATCCCCAAATTGGATGAGGGGTTTTGCCCATGGGTTTGTGGAACATGGCGTGACGCACGTAGTTGGGGGAGAAACTCGCCAGCGCGGCCGGAATGTCCATGCCAAGGCGGCGGGCGGTGCAGTGGCGGCAAGCGCGGGCACAGTGCTTCCTTGCTTGCGCTTGGTGAAGAGGGGACAGAGGGAGGGCAAGACCGGCTCGGGGCGCAGCAACTCGGTGATGGCCTTTTATAGGCAAAGGGGCGATGAGCACAAGGTAGAGCGACGGCATGGGCGCGACCTACAGGGATGGACAGCGCGGAATGGGTGGCAGCAACATGGGCGCGAGACAGCTTGACGCAGGCAGGCCGCACAGTGACGGGTTAGGCGACGCTTGATCGACGGCTGAGCGACAGGTCCGGCCTGCATGGCCGCGACGGGGCGCCAATGTTCAGAGGAGGTTGGCGCTGGGAGAGAGAAGGTGACTGCTATGCTCATTGGTTCACTCAGGCTATGCGTTGCCAAGATGACCGAAGGATGGTGTGGTTGCAACCTGGTTCGGCCAGGGGAATAGTAGAAGAGGGAAAGCAAAAAGATTAGGGAAAGCTTGGAAAACGGAAAGAGACAGAATTTTAGGTTTGCTAAAATTCCGATATCTATTTTAAGAATTCTCATGCGATGACAGCTAAAATCTGATATTTAATTAAAGAATTCTAATCGGCTTTTGGACATGATTTCAGTTTTAGGGTTTACAATTCATGTAATATTTAGGAGGGCAATACCTTGGGTTAACTTTGCTACGATGATTTACTTGTATCTAATTCTTTTGCTTTTACAATTTAGACTTTTAGGGTTTTCTATTTTACACCACTTGTGCCGGCAAAAGAGAATACAATTCAAGCAATTCTAAAAAATGCAAGCAAATAGAACGACAACAGCTAATACACAAAAAAAATTTAAAATCCCGTATTTTTATATTCGGACACTTTTGGGATGTTACAGTATGCACCAGTAACTCAACAAATTTATTTTTCAATTGCTCTGCATTATAACATGTTTCCAAACAATGTCAATTAATAGGGTGCAGAGGTGAGTGAAGCAGCACAACCTCAACCATCAGCTGAGAAATGCTTCAACAATAACCAACAAGAGATTGAAGGGACTGAATTTCTTGGTACTTACAGGCAGTTATTGATGGTATGGTTCACAAATATTCGATATTATTGTTTATACGATAGCCATTTACGTCTTGTTCATTGACAGTAGTGTTACTTGATAGCCATTTACGTCTTGTTCATTGACAGTAGTGTTACTTCGTTTTAGGGTCATTCGGGTGGTTAAGATTTTAATTTTGAAGGTTCACTTGAGACTGCTCACAACACTGATGGTCAAACAATCTAACAATCTTACGGCTGCAACTTGGCGGTGTTCTCTTTGTTTTGAAGGTCGTATATCTTTGGTACTTGACTTGGGTATCGAACTTGTGTTAGTCAGGAACTATAAACTTTGCTTTTTGTGTTTTCTGGTCAAACATTAGTTACTACGAGTATTGCTTTCGTTACTATGATAGTGTGCTTCTCCAGATTTTCACAACTGTTCTTTGCTAGATTAATCAAGGTTCTACATAAATATTTCCTTCTGGAGATTTCAGTAGTTTGCTAGTTCACCAAGATCAAACTAGAAAAATAATTTATTTTACCAGCTAGAGTACACAAGTAGCAACATCATTCAGAGATATAACACATCTGCACAAGTACTAGCTGAGCATTTGGCACTGCTCAAGTGCAGAACATATTGACCTGGAGCGACTAGCTGGTCGCGGAGGAGGCGGAGAGAGACTAGGCTGTGTGGGAGTCGCCGGCGGCGGCATGTGAGGCGGCGGTGGCGATTCTTGGCAGCGGCGCCACAAGGCCCGTCGCTTGGGCAGCTTCGCGCAGCAAAAAAAGGAAGAACCCGCGACGGCACTTGGGCGACTTGGCACAGCGAAAAAGGAACAGCTGACGGAAGCAACTGGGTTTGCGAGGCCGGTGGCGTCGACAGGCGTCGGAGTGGGCAGAGCCGGCGAAACGAGCGGCGGCGTCGTTGTGAATCGAGAGGGAGAGCAGGAGCACAGAGAGAAGATTGGGGAATTTCTCCCTAGTGAAGGTTGGCTATGGTGGGGTTGTGGGCTCTAAACTGGCAGCCCTTGATTTTGGAATGGACAGCATGGATTGAGGAAATGGCACAAGGTAAAGGTAACATTACTAATTTACTATGTAATGTGAAACGATGCGAATCCCCCTACCTGCGTGTACGAATTCTGCCATCTTCCTGCAGCAACAAGCACCTGAAGACAAGGCAAAGAGGGACGAAACGCAAAACAAGAACTCTTTATGAGGCTGCACTGCAGCCTCACCCCAAAAGGATAAATTCCATCAGAGGACGGTCATAGACAAGTCCCAATCATGCACACTGCCAATTTCGCATTGGGTGTTTCATCTGCACCTCTCAGGTGTGCAGAATTGATACCTCAGTGCCTGATCCGTGCCCAGATACAGGCATACAGCATATATTTTGCCCCTGTATATAAGACGGCATGTGGATATATGTACAAAGGTCATCCTTTATCGTGAAATCAGCGGTGCAACGCGGCTGAGCTCGGGCGAGCAAGCGATTCTACCCATCCCCCCCCCCCCTCGGCCGAACGAGTTTTTGTGTCCCCCCCCCCCCCTCGTGCGCCCGATCCCCAATCCCTCAGCATTCCGACACTCGATCGCCAAATCCTCTCGCCCTCGTCCCAAATCACCCGAGGCGAGGGTGGCGGCACCACTCCTCTAGCCCTTGAGTGCCTCGCTGCCTCCCCTTGTGGTCCGTGCGCCTCCGCCTCGCTCCCACTGGGCTCCCCTCCCAAATTGAGTCTAGGGTTAGGTCCTGTGCCCCGCCGCGCGTTGCCACACCATGGAGAAGTAGAAGGATCGCACGAAGGAGCACTCCGAGTGGTCATCGACAGTGATAGCGTCTAGCGGTGGGCTCCCTCTCGTGCCATGCCCAAATTGCAACGCGAAGATGATCTGGACCGTGTCCAGAAGCTTGAAGAATCGAGGAAAAGAGTACTACAAATGTAAGAAACCCCCTTTTCTCTTGAATTTGATGTTGAAATTTCGTTTTTTGTATTGCGACACTTTCATGTAGAAAGACCAATACATGAGCCATTTGAGTGGGATGCATCTGGTGGAACAGCAGAGAAGAGATGATTCTCCTGTTAAGTTGAGCAATGGAAAGAAAGTGGTTTTCACAGTCGACCACCGTGTATTGGACATTTAGCTGTGATGAAGACCTCATTGGACCAGGTCAACAAGTCAATCAGGAAATCCACTGCTGTAGATGAAAAGTTAAAAATGGTTGTTGTTGCATTTTTATTCTTGCTGGTAGGAATTTGCATTGGGAAGATTGTCAATTGAGTTTCTAATTTTGTTATCTTCCAAGTCTTTTGTAATGTAATATGTAGTTTGGCAATTGTCTTGGGAATCTGAAATGTGAAAGATTGGCATCTGGTGTTGCTGCAATCTGAAATGTTGTCTTAATTATGTACTGAACATGTCTCAATGGTATTGAAAAGTTGTATAAATTATGTCTAAAATGGTGTCTTAATTGTCTCAATTTTGATTTTTGAAATCTGAAATATTGTGTACATTCTGAAATGTTGTCTGGATTCACAAATCTGAAATCTGAAATGTTGTCTGGATGTATGGATTCACAAATGGATATATGGATTCACAAATGGATGTATGGATTCTGGATCCTGGACTCACAAATTCATATAGCATTTGGACCACATTTCATGTAGCATTTGTACAACATTCAGACAGCCCATTTTGGACAGCATATACAAAGCATACCACATTTCAGTCTGATATCCACTCTCTGGAAGAAAAAAAAGACCACATTCCAGTACAAAGGTGACATTTCAGGCAGCTATTTGGACAAGTGACATTTCAGTACACAAGTTCCATTTCAGGCATTTTAGTACACAGGTTCCATTTCAGGCATTTCAGTACACAGGTTCCATTTCAGGCATTTCAGTACACAGGTAACATTTTGGACAGCTATTTGGACAGCATGTACAATATTTCTGACCACATTTCAGACCACAATTCAAACTACAACTCAAACAACAAATGCACAAAGGCCATATGTCCAAAATTTTGGACTCTAGGGTCACAAATTCAGATAGCATTTGGACCACAATTCACACAACAAATTAGGACAGCATATACACAGCAGTGAGACACTTCAGATAGCATTTACACAGCATTTGAGACAACAAATTCAGATAGCAATTGTACAACACATACACAACATTTCAGATAGCATTGTACAGCAAATACACAACATTTCAGACAAGAAATTCATACAACATTTCAGACAACAATTTAGATAGCATTTGGACAGCATATGCACAGCATTTCACACAACAATTTCATACAACAATTCAGAGCACAATCAGACAACATTTCAGTACTTCATTTCAAACAAAATTCAAACTACATTTCAATACATAATTCAGAGATGACAGCAGATTCAGATAGCAGCATATTACAAAACACAAAGCAGATTATATCAGAATTCAGATCACTTCATTACTGCATTGCAGATCACTTGACTTCATTACTGCAAGCAGATTATAGCATTGCAGTCAACTGGTTTGCCTGCCCACTGAAAAGACACACATTTTGAGTTAGTATGTAATAAGAGGAACCACAATTGAAGTGAAAGATATTAAAAAGCTACATTACATCATTATTTTGCTTGTTTCCTTAAAGGGTAGTTGCGGTTGTCATAGGTGCTGATCTCATTGCAAGTCCTGCACATGCGAACTACCTTCCCCTTCAACTTCTTCTGTTTGCTCTCCCCAGGCCGATTCCTCATGCATTTGCCTCTAGTGAGATTGCTAGTTAGCGGCAATATATCAATGTCATGAGGGATGCCACACCCAAGATATGCTTCGACCTCCTCCACTCTACTTTGTGGTCGGGTAGGAATTTTCTAGTTTATGTTATTTAAGTTTCCCTATCGCATTATGCATGTACGGTAGTGACGGTGTAGCTCGATGTATCAATTCTTCTAAGTCCTTGCGCATCTCCGAAGCCAACTTTTTAATTTCTTTCTCCGTTGGATCTTTTGGCTTTTCCTCAAGAATATTGGCATTCTCATCGAACACAACCTCCCTCTTGCAATTTGCAGTCCACCTTTTCAAAACATAATGACTTGGAAGTTCATTTAGCAATGCACCTCGTAATACGAGGATAATGTGACGGCAAGGAATTCCATGAGTGCCGAACAACATACAGGAGCAGCGGGCAATCATGGTGTTAGTGTCGCTGGTGATTTTTCTGACCTTCTTGCCATCCTCATTGACCGATGTTACTTTAAGGTCACATACTTGCGTCGTGCTCTCAACAACACAGTTGTCCCTGGCCGCAATGTCGGGACCCCAGGGATTCAACCCCCAGGACCCTCTGTGCACCTCGAGCTAGTCTCATGATAAGTAGTTGGCTCGCACAGTTTTCAACATAGATGTAATCAAAGCCAAACGATAAGCTTAAGATAAGGCAGACAAATTAACTTATATTAACAGAGGATCTTACGGTCAATGTTGTTACAGAGGTCGCCACCACACTCTTACAAAAACGACAACAGGAACACTTGCAGCAGAACGACAAAAAAGCGCGCAGAGCCATCCGACAAACCTACAGGCTATCGAGTGGAGAACGTCCCCTAGAAGGCATGGTCTTCAAAGAACTCCTCTTCAAAGAGGTCGGAGCACCCTTGGTCCTCTTCGGTCACTGCTCAAACAGAGGACTTAAAGCGATGAGCACATTGAATGTACTCAGCAAGTCGCAGGGAACAAGTACGCAATTAATATTTATGCAAGGCTTGACAAAAGAGAGCTTTATAGTTAATTTGCATAAAAGCAATATTGATAGTGAATATCGTAAGTAGATTGCAAAGCTTAAGTTAAAAGAGTAATACATAAGTAACAGTTCTTTTTGAATGAGGTCGTGAGCACTCTGCTCACTCCCAGGACCACTCCCAAAAGGTCAGGTTGCATCAATGACCAGGACCACTCCCACGCTTAGGTCGCGCCAACGACCAGGACGTCCTAGACGCCAACCACGACCACCCATTTTGAGGAAAACTACCCCTCGTGCGATTTCACCAGGCATTGTCCATAACCGGGGACATGGCTATTCGAATAGATTTACACTCTGCAGAGGTTGTACAGCTTTACCCACAATTCACAACCTCTCTAGCTGGTTGGGTTCCTGTCGAAACCCCTGTTCACTTCCAAATGTGAGCAGTCTAGAGAGCATGATAAGGTCTTTACAAAGTTCTATTCTGGCTTGGTTCTGCCCGCTAAGCTTTCGCCATCTCAGCCCCCTCTTGCGCCAAGTGTGAACGTAAATCCCAAGCTTCACACTTCCACCACAACAGAACCAAACCATAACATTGCTAATTAGTTGGCCCAGACCACCCTATAAATGATCTTTTGGTTGCACGGTAGACCCAGATCAATGGAACACAAAGTTAAGTCCTTAGATCACTCAGGCGAGACAACCTCATCCCAATGTGCATATAGCACCTCCTTTACTGCACGATCACTCGCCCGAGTGAGAAAATATTTTGGGTTCAACCTGGCTAAAAGACCACCCTGGTCTTGGCACAACAAGTTTTAATAACAGTGGCATCGCACCACGATCAACGCAACTATGGCATCCCATCACAGTTACACAACAGTGACATCGCACCACAATTTCGTAGTTCATTTAGTCAAGTTTAACAACAATGATTCATGATTCGTGAGACCAATGCAACTAAAGCAGGACTAAGCATAAATACACTCTGTGGTTGGTAATACCAGTACAAGACCAACCAAGAATACCCATACTATGGTGTCCAAGGGGAACATGTCAACATGTCAAGCACAATTATTCAAGGAGCCATACTGTCAAATAGGAATTTAACTATTGCCCAAACCATTTTTATACAAGTAGCCATGTATGTTGATATAAAATAATATACTTTTGAAAAGTGGGTACAACATGATCAAAGATCTACGACATATCTTCGTTGAAGAGTTGCAAGGTTTCGGTAGAGGTCACTGGATCCAGATACTCCTCCACGAAGTCGGAATCTACACGTACGAGAAGAGCTGAATAAACAAAATAACTCTAAGTAAATAACTAAAAAGAAATTAACCAAAACCAGAAAGCAGGAGGTCACAACTGAGAAGGAGGTCCAAACAAAATAGGGTGGTCTTTGTAAAAAGACCAAGAGGTGGTCATGACCGAGAGGTGGTCATGGCTAAGAGAGTGGTGTTTGCAAAAAGACCAAGAGGTGGTCCAGACGGGGAGGGAGGTTGATGGAGGCGGGGTTCCCGATCTTTCGATTAGATTGACAAATATCGATTTTTTGGGTGGATGTGACTCTCGCGATCCGACTACAACCGTACGACGACGCTTGCGTCTTAGCAATCGTTGAACCAACTCCGCGACGTTATTGACCGTGCTGGAAACGCAATCAACCTGACCACGAAGGCCTATTCCTGCATGCAATCGAAGAACACGCAAGAACAAGATAAAACGCAATCTGAAATTGCAAATATGGATTGAAATATTTATAAATTGGGATTCCGAAAGCTGTCTTGACTGGTGATCATCCGACACAACTGAAGAACAGAAGTTTGCACAATGGCTAAACCTTAACTCAACGAAATCCCAAAAAACTAGAGGGGGTGTGGCCTCCTTATATAGGGGAGGAAGAGCCACAAATCTAAAAGAAATAGCGGGGAGGGACTAAACTCGTGGGATACTGTTCACGTGAACAGTAACCACGCCTCTAGGTGGGCCGCCGGCATATGGGCCAAGTTGAGTTCGATTACAAGCCCAAATTGGCCCAAACAGGTGATATGACGCCATCTTTAGATTATTGCGATCAGTCCAGAAGGAATTTGAAGGTGAGGCCGGATCCGTTTGAAAGAGGACGAAATAAGCTTTCAATCAAGTACTCATGGACCTCCAACGGACTCCGTATGTGAAAGTTATGTCTGTTTTAAGTTGGTGTTATCAGGCTGATTCCGGAGGCCGAACTGGATTCCAAAACAGGTCCAGCTCGAATTGCTTGCTTGTCTTAGACCAAAAGTGACATGGTGCTGCACATATATATATTTCATCATTAGGTAGCATCATATAGTTCATATAATATAAAGACACTCCTAAAAACAAGCTCACCTGATAATTTAAGTGAAGCGTACGAGCTCTTAAACTTGGAACAGTAAGCATAGTAAATATGGTTATATCCATAGGGGTCATGTCCTCATCATCCTCCCTTTCTTGAAAACAAAGCCATCATCGGCTTTTGTTAAGCTGAAAATAGGGTAACAAAGAAGTCAAAGTGTATGCATGGTATATGTATATGTCATCTGTTTTAACGGTTCTTCGTTGTTGCACAATTAATGTTAAAAGACAACAGCGACCATAAAAAATCATTGTATTATTAACCCAAGAGTAATCATATATGTGAATGATCAAAACAAAAGTTCCCACACAACAATTATTACAACTAGTTTTGCAAATGTAAGTGAAGCGTTTATGCAATTCAAATCTCTGAAGTTGTAAACTTACAGGGGTAGCACATATGGGCAAATCTACAACTTTTGGAATCAAACAAAATTCATCCATATAATCAGATTTCAATCGAGCAATAGCAAATTCATCTAGCAATGGTGAAAAGATTTGTAAGTTCTTCCATAATTCAACATCTTCATTCAGATTGTCCACACTAGATGGTGTAATAAAAGGTGAACACATAGGCATAGGATGAGCACTAAATTTTATTTTACTCTCATATTGAACAAGATTCAAGACACAAGAATTGTTGTTCAAAGCAAAAGCTTTAATTTATCCATGTAATCACAAGTTATGCATATTTGATAAACAATAAATTGATTGTCTACACCATAATCTCCAATCAAATTAAACTTATACCCAGGGGTGTAGGCACTAGACAAGCATTTTGAACATACAATTTCAGAAACTTTCTCCATAACATGTGACCATTCCATAGGTGAATCCAACATAATGTAACACAAAGAATCAGCAGGAGAAATTCTAGTCAAAACTTCTTTATGTCTAACCAATTTCACATGATCATTATATGCGATTAACACATCACATAAATCACTCAAAACAAGAGCAATTCAATTATTTCATCACATGGTGCAATCAAATCAATGCGATCAGTATTCTCTACTTGAAATATGTGCATATCGTAATTGTTTTCCACTAATTTTTGCTCTAAAATAGCATGAACAGTGGACAAATGTAGTTCTTCAAAATCATACTCACCTTGAGTGATGATAGCACCATGATCTTTACCTTTTTGGCTCTCCTCAGATGATGTAGGCGCTTCCATCTCCTCATCTTCCTTCTCAACCAATGGAGTAGGTGGTGCAATCAACTCATTCTCCTCTTTGGCATGGATCTCAACTTCCGCAAGTCGTTAGTCACGTAAAAGACACAAACATAGGCTTGTTCGATGTTTCCTATCATCATGTATTCTTAATTTCTCCTCAATCGACTTTCAACCTTACAGCAAGTATAAACAAATGAGAGAGAGAATTATATTCTTTATGAACAAGAAGGTCCTGAATTCCTGATTAAGTCCACTTAAGAATCTATTTTTCGTAGCTTCAAACATGTTCCTCTAAACCACAACGCAACAAACGAGTTTTCAATTCATGATAGTATTCCTTACAGTTCTACTACCTTGATTTACACGTTGCAATCTAGCTAGTAAATAATCAACATGATATTTAGGAACAATTCATCTCTCAAAAGCTTCTTTAATGCATTCCAAGTTTGAGGCACTCTTCCATGTCTATTTAAATACTTCCACCAAAGTATTGCATCCTCAACAAAAACACTAGTGGCAGCTCTAATCTTTTGCCTATCAGACCAATCATAAAATTCAAATTCTTTTTCTAATGCTATTTCCCAGTCAACATAGGCATCATGATCAAAGTTACCAGCAAAGGATGGAAATGCATACTTAAATTTACCTCGTTCAGGCACAGGAGATGAGTTAATGGTGTTGTTGATCTCCCGAAACTCTCTACTATGTGATCTTGAACCTGTCATGGTTAGCAGAAAACAAGCATATGTCTCTAGCAACTACTAGGATGTGGTGGTTCAAAAGTCACTCACACTCAAGCCTTTTATCGAGTTCTTACCAATTCTTACCAAGCAAACAGGGGTGATCGACATCCAACGGTGTCAACGTATCTTCGAAGATTGGATGGAGCGATTGCTAGGAGAAGCTCAGCCTGTATGATGTAGAAGAGGTGTAGCTGGGAAGGCTCAAGTATGGTAGCAAGGATTAGCAACAATCAATTCAGCAAATGCAAGTTGAATAAATGTTCAAAGTACTAGTCAATATTGCTGATCCTAGCCTAATCAAAGCTAGCTAATCAAAGCCTATCAAGAGAAGTGTATGCACACACACGCAAAGATTAATGTGACTTGATGCAAGCAAAGGAAATTCTCACACCAAATGCTAGGAGAGACGCTAGCCAACTACTCAAACCTCTGTGTAGGGGCACAAGATTGTTCACACGATGTAGAGCACAAAGATGCAATAACGTGCAATGTAAACAGCCCTCTAGATTGAGCAGAAACAATAACTAGTCTCAAGAGATGAAAACTCAAAGTTTTATATGGGTTATATATACTCTTTTGAAAGGTTTCGATGAGATCTACAACTTTGCAGTTGAGGCGAACTCCAAATTCCGAAAGGAAGATCGAAGGAAACGGCAAAAATAGAAACTGAAAACTTGCAACGCGCATTCGGGGCCGAAGATGACCGATTTTGGGGCACCTGGAGGGCAACTAGTGGCTTAGGTAGAAAAGATGCGCATCGTCATTAGCTTCGAAATGAGCACAAGAATGTGAAAAATGGACGCCGTATGCAAAAGTTATGTCCGTTTTACTGAAGGTGTCTCGGAAACGGAATCCTACTCGGACTCAAAACCGTCTCGTGTTCAATCTTGAAAAGAGTATATCTTTTGATTTCGTGGGGCCAAACTTGCTGAATTTTTTTTATGGAAGCTTGTGGCTATATGTAGAAGGTCTCCACTAATTTTTATGCACTTTTCTTTTCGTTTTCTTTTTCTTCTTTTTTTTTCTACCACGGCTTTTGTTTTTGCGGTTGCCTCTTTCTCCTTCTACTATTTGGCCGACCCTAGGATTTGCCGCAAGTCGCAAATAACATCAACTCTCCCAAAAGATCACAACAATTCTCTCTTTTTTGTTGGATTAACAACCATACGAATTTTCTATTTTTGGTGCGGATTAGAGAAGTTCTAACCCACGAATTTTCTTTTTTTTAGATGCAAAAACTAAGAACCCTAAAAGAACGATCAAGCGCAAAGGAAAACGAAACAACTAGATGCAACTAGACAATAACTAGAACTAGAAATCAAGCAACTAGACACGACGATGCAACCAATGATTCAACAAGCAAAATACCAAAAGAAAATTGTAATGGCTCAAAGGGGTTGATGCAGATGATAGATGCAATAATTTTTGGGCAATTTTCTCGGACTCTAGGTATGAAAAACGAATCTACTACTAGAAAATCGGAAAATCTCACCGATCAATCAAGCTCGATACCACACGATGGAGGCGGGGTTCCGATCTTTCGATGAGATTGATAAATATCGATTTTTTGGTGGAGGTGACTCGCGATCCGACTACAACCGTGACGACGACGCTTGCGCCTTAGCAATCGTTGAACCAACTCGCGACGTTATTGACCGCGGCCGGAAACGCGATCAACTTGACCACGAAGGCCTATTCCTGCATGCAATCGAAGAACACGCAAGAACAAGATAAAACACAATCTGAAATTGCAAATATGGATTGAAATATTTATAAATTGGGATTAGAAACTGTCTTGACAGTAGTCATCGACACAATCAAGAATGCAGTTTGCACAATGGCTAAACCTTAACTCAACGAAATCCCAGAAAACTAGAGGGGGTGTGGCCTCCTTATATAGGGGAGGAAGAGCCACAAATCTAAAAGAAATAGCGGGGAGGGACTAAACTCGCGGGATATTGTTCATGTGAACAGTAACCACACCTCTAGGTGGGCCGCCGGCATATGGGCCAAGTTGAGTTCGATTACAAGCCCAGATTGGCCCAAACAGGTGATATGACGCTTTCTTTAGATGATTACGATCAGTCCAGAAGGAATTTGAAAGTGAGGCCGGATCCGTTTAAAAGAGGACGAAATAAGCTTTCAATCAAGTACTCGTGGACCTCCAACGGACTCCGTATGTGAAAGTTATACCTGTTTTAAGTTGGTGTTGTCAGGCTGATTCCGGAGGCCGAACTGGATTCCAAAACAGGTTCAGCTCGAATTGCTTGCTTGTCTTAGACCAAAAGTGACATGGTGCTGCACATATATATATTTCATCATTAGGTAGCATCATATAGTTCATATAATATAAAGATACTCCTAAAAACAAACTCACCTGATAATTTAAGTGAAGCGTACGAGCTCTTAAACTTGGAACAGTAAGCATAGTAAATATGGTTATATCTATAGGGGTCATCTCCTCATCAGAGGTCTTGACCCAAAAAGTGATCTTGACAAAAGAGGTCCCAATGAACAGGAAACAGAACACGAAAACTCACTAGAACAAAGAGACGCTGGAGGAGGCCGCGAAAGAACTCCAATGGAGATTGAAGACGATGCATACTCTAGCAGGTCCTCCGACAGCGAGGAGGTCGAGGATGACGTAGACTCCAACTGGCTTCTTTGACAGCGAAGCTGTTGAAGAAGACACGGCTCTAATCGCTCAGGCGAACTCGAAGCACGGAGAAAAATGAGCTAGAGGAAGAGGGAGTGGAATTGGAAAGCTATGGGAAAAATAAGAGGTCTAAAGGGACTCGCTGGAGCTGTATTTATAGAGGAAGGAAAAAGGAACTAAGCTACAAGATGTAGCATTAAAAGTCATGGCAATGGCAAAGGTACACTGCCATGAAGTGAGAAAAGGTCAAAGGGGCAGGTAGGGTGTCGGGACCCAGAATTACGATTCTGGAACCCTCTGTGTATACTGCACTAGTCCAGGATCACGCTAGTGCACACAGGGTTAACACAAGTAAATATCGATCCACACAAGCGATAAATAAAGTAAACGATTAGTTTGAATAACAAATAAGGGTTTTGACCTTATGGTCGAGTTTACACTTATTAAGCCACACAGGGCTAACAGGAAATAAAGCAGCAGCGAAACGGAAATAACTCCAGCGTAGATCCCACCAATTCACCACAAGCAACCGCGGGATCGGACCTTAACGAACGATCACCTTGGCGAACTCCTCCTCGAAAGCGGCGTAGACTCCTCCTCTTCAGAGGTTTGGCGCAAGTTTTACAACAAGCGTGAGTACACAACCGTACTCGCAAATCATACCACAGAATGCAATGTATAGATGCATGCTTATTCCAAAGAAAAGGCTTCTGTGGTTCTTTTGCGTAAAAGCAACATTTGCAATTGAATACGAATAATAGATTGAAAGCATAATTCAAAACAATTAAACAATATTAATTTAACAGTTGTTTCCACAAAGACACACAGCTAAACAGATTATTTCACATAGCCATATGATTAAGGTCACACAGCTCCCATCCCAACATTTTATGAAAACTACCTCTCGTGTGAAATCCCCGAGCATGTCCATGACCGCGGACACGGCTATTCGAATAGATTGTTTAACACTCTGCAGAGGTTGTACACTTTACCCACAAGATACAACTAGTGTAGCAAGCACCAATCGTAACAAAACAATTCGGAAACTTCATCTCAAACATTGACATTCCCAGTATGCTTACAAACCGCTATACCACTCACATAGAATTGGTATAACACACACCATTGGTGCGGAAGACGATCGCCCGCGATGCAACCACCAAGTAGTCACACCTCCACCGTCACACACCCTAACCTATCCACTGAACATCAATGCCGAGAATCCATAACTTACTAAGTTAGGCTCGTCCCATACTGCATGTGGTCGCATAAAGAAGGCTGGTTCAATGGCGCACAAAGTTAAGTCCTTAATTGACCAAGGCAAGACTTCCATTTTCTAACTAAGTCACAAAGACCATCATTCCCATCACATAGACCACCATGTCACACAGTCTCCACCACTTGCCTCAGTCTAAATCCTTTACCACCCAGTTGGTTTTAGTGCAACACATGCCATCACGAAGTAATAACACATAGCACACAGTTTTACACAAAGTTCCATAGTCACTTAGTCATAATTAATATTTGCAACTTACATGAGATGTGAGACTCGTAGCATGGCTAAGCAACTGTACTCGCATCTAACCAACCCACGTTGGTGCTATAATATTACCAACTAATAACCAATCTAGGGTGACAAGGAATTATGACATACAAGGCCAAGGTGTGATAACAATTTGGATAATAACTATGCCCAAAGCATTTAAATAAATAATTAAAGTAGAATGCAATAATTTAACACAAAGTAATTTGAAAACTGGGTTCAAGATGATCAAAGGTATGACTTGCCTTGGAAAAGGACTATGTACTGGTCTTGATCTTGGGGTGCTCCTTCTTCCACAAAATTTCCCGACGAAACGACGTCTACTCGCAAACGAAACAAAAACAAATAAAACAAATAAATAAAAGAGGCAAAAAAAGCTCCAAAAATTAAATAAAAATCTCAGATAAATAGAGCTTGAATTTAGACAAATTTAGAAATTTGAATGGGCTCAATCGGAGTTAGGATGCAAAAGTTATGAGCTCTGGAAGTTTAAATCTAAAAAGAAACCCTAATTTGGATTTTCTGGAATTTCCGAATTATTTCTCTGAAGAAAAATCGGAATATTGCGCAACGCTGACGTCAGCGAGGATTTGGAAAAGAAATAATAAAAAGAAATCTCTGACATGTGGGTCCCACATGTCAGAGGCTAGGCTCACGGTGGACTAGGTCCACCGAGCCTCTGGCTCTGGAACCCGGTGGGTTGCACACGTGTGCACCCACGTGGACGATGACGGGGCGACACCTGGCTGCCACGCGAGCACGGGTCGATTTGGCGAGCCACGCGCCTCACACGCCAATCGGCGACACGGCTCGGAAACCAACGGCAACAGCGAACGGCGGCTCCTCGCCGGCGGTGAGTGGTACCGACGTGTAGAGGGCGTTATTGCGAACCTACTGGTGCAACGCCGGGTGCTCGGGGTAGACGGTGGCGACCGGCGGCGAGCTCGGAGCGGTGGAGAGGTTCGGCTATTGTCGGATGGAGGCTCCGGTGAGATTCCGGCGACGGCGACGACTCCTGGAGGTAGCCCTGGCGTCACTGAACCTGACGGTGCACTCGGTGGCGACGCGGCGACGCTGGCGGTGGCGCAACCGACGAAGAACAGAACGGAGGCAAAAACCCTAGAACTCCAATTGCGGCGGCGCTAAGGCTGGCACGGAGATGAGGGTGGCGGCTCTGGGTTGCGGAGGACCGTGCGAAGCTCGGGTGCTATTTATAGGGGCTGGGGTGCCCGGGATAAGGAATCCCTAAATCGAGTCCGAGAAGAACACGAAAACGATTTCGGAAATCCGGGGATAGGATTTGATTCGAGATACGATTTTAACGAAGCGGTGCGAGAGGTTAGGGATAGAATTTGGCACGTTTTCTAGAAGGGCTTTAGTTGGAAAGGTTGCGTTGTCGCACGGGCTTGGAGCTCGGAAACATGGCGGACGGCGCGGGCGTTCGGGAGGAAGACGACGGCGCGAGGAAGACGACGACTGACGTCGCGGGCCCACACGTCGCCAGACAGAGGCGCATGCATGCTGAAGGAAGAGCCTCACATGAGCATGGGCGCAGCGGGCGCAGCGGGAAAAGAAGTTGGGCTGGGTAGATTCGGCCCGATCGGATTTCTGAGATTATTAATAGTTTTTCTATTTTATAAATTACTAGAAATTCAAATAAGCAATAGAATATAGCAAATGAACTCAGAAAAATTCTAGAAAAATCTAGAAAATATATCTGAGCACATAGAACCCAAATAAAATAGTTTTGGCTATTGTTCCACTTGGGATTATTCACATTAAATGTTTTTTATTGCAAAGTCCAATATTAAGCTTTTGAATTAAAATTCAAATAAAATCCAAATGGTGAATTTTCTTCCTACTAACTATTTAAAAGATTTTTAAGCTCAGAAAATTGGGATGTTACATAGGGGAAAGAGACAAGAGGGGAAAATGGTCAAAGTGGATGTAGCATTTATTGTGATCCATCAGCATTCAAAGTGACACAGCAGCATTTAATGCGACTCAACAGCATTTAATGCGTGGACAGACTGCGTCGGAAGTGATGCGATGGGAAAAAGGTGAGTAGGGACTGACAGGTGGGACCAGTCAAAACCAAGGGGTGGTCCTGAGAAGGAGGTCCAAAGGAGGAGGAGGTCCTAACGGTCAAGATGAAATCAAAGGATGTCCTGACGGTCAGATGAAATTAAAGGATGTCCTGACGGTCAAATGAAATCAAAGGAGGTGGAGCGATAGCGAGGAAATACGCGGTGGACCGGGAGTTGTCAGATTTTGATCGGACGGAGCAAAACGACAAGAACGTTCGGAGGTCCAAACATAATCAACAGATCTAGCCGTCCATCAAAGATTGGATGGTGCAAGGAGGGAGGTCACGACTGGGTCGCAGAAAAAGAGAAACGAATGAAGGAAACCCGATTGAACTTCAAGTAAAAGCAATATAGTTCAAATAAATCCAACTTTAAGTTGATTAAAGTTTGAATTATTCAAATTAAGTCATTTTTTAAATCTAAATTTTGAGTTTAGCTTGGGCAACTTAATAAACCGAATGATTTCTTTTTGGTTTTAAAAACTTGCAAGAACTCTGGACAAACGGGACGTTGCACGCAATAACCTCCTTCTAAAATTTAGCGAACACCATATGTGTAAACACTTCACTACCATGTAACTCTATTGCCCATGGTGTCTTCAACTGAGGCTTAGCATGAAAGGTGACATGGTCTTCTCTTAGCTCCTTTTGCTTTTGTTCATCCACTGCAGTATCGAATCGGATCCAGAACTCAACCAAGGCATGTTTGTAACCAATAAAGCAATTGAAAAAAGAATTGACGCTTTCGGACCTTGAAGTTATTCTAAGAATTCCTACCAAGGGTACGTTCATAAAGTAGGCTAGTACCCAAGATGCTTGAATACTATACCAACCAGCGAACCACTAATTATCTTCCAAATCGAACTCAGAAATAATAGCTGCCCACTGTGACTCAAATTCTTCTGGAGTTTCTGAAGGATACATGCATGAATTGACACGACTATAAAACATTTGGTTATCCCTCAAATCTGGCCTTATCTTAGTTGAAAATTTGTTCAATATGTACCACATGCATAACCTATGTGTGCTAGTTGGGAAGATATGCTCAATTGCCTTCTTCATGGTCGCATCTTTATTAGTTACTATAAGTCTAGATGCAATACCTCCCATATATCTTAAGAAAGTATGGAACAACCATTTGAAAGTTTCAATCGTCTGGTTGAGCAGCAATGCAGCCCCAAATAGAACACATCCCCATGATTATTCACTCCTATGAATAGTGCAAATATCATGTCATATTATTTTGTATTATATGTCGTATCGAATGAGAGCAGCTCACCAAAATAAACATAATTCTTCCTACAGGTTGCATCCGCCAAAAACACATGCACCAACCTACCCTTGTCGTTAATAACATAGTCAAAATAAAATACAGCATTATTCTCGTTCTTTCTAGCTAGATTATCAAGGAACATCTAAACATCTGATGACTTTATCCTCTCTCTCTCTCTCTCTCTCTCTCTCTCTCTCTCAAAGTACTATGATAATTTTGCAAGTCCCTCCTTGTGCATCTTACATTCTAAAATCCCCTTTCACTTACATGAAGATACCTAAATGCCCTAGAAGTCCCAACGCTAGCCTGATGGCATGCAAACAGTGTAGTCTTAGCCTTCTCATTTACTTGTCTATTAGAACGTATCAAGTGCTACTTACTAGGTGAGACAAAACTATGGTTATGCACTTCTACAAATGTCTCTAATATGAACTTATTGTCCGTAGTCCGTTTGATATCAAACATCGCCTCGCAACCGCGCCTATTCAATTTAGACTCATATATCCTCTTCACTTTGATCTCCACCTTGTCTTTACTTTTTTCTTCCTTCCAACCACATTTGGTACAATAGTACCACCTCAATTACAACACACCATTCGTAGTTGTTCGCTGTCCAATACGAACGGAAAAGCCCGCAACATGCGCGTATACTTTGTAAAAATCCAGGGCTACTTCCTCATCTTCAAAAATCATCCCCACGGTAGGTGACAAAGCGTCACTAACTACCGATGTGGATGACGAGCCCTGCAGCGGTAAGGATAATTTAGCCCAAGAATGAAATTAATCATGCAAATTAACAAAAATGTGCGCACACTCACGCAGAATGGGATGCTAGCCGCCTTTCGAGGGGTTTTACAAATAGATATCGCAATGAGAGAGTTTGCAGGAAAGTTTGCATCGGTCATTTTGGGTCGGGCAAAGCTAGTGGCCGCAAGGAGCTGCTGCCCACTTCTTCCATTTCATCTATGCGGCTGCACATCACAACAAAGATAAACAATCCACAATTCGAGTGCTACATAGTTCATTTCAATTGTGAACTACACGAACCATTATGAAAGAAATCAAAGCTTACATGAGGAACTCGGCACTGGCCACTGGAGGGGGCGACGTAGGGGGCAAGGAGGGACGACTGGGGTGGCAGTGTGGCGCAAGGGGAGCGACGCAGGGGCGGCGACACGAGGCCTCTGAAACCTAGGCAGAAAGTGATGAGGGGATTAGGGCCTGGGAGGAGGGGTGAATGGAGCGAAGATGGTGACACAGCACACAGCATCGGAGGATTGGGGGCCTTATGTCCATATGTTCACGCTTTAGCCTATGTCCACCAGACATACCGCCTGTATATAATGCATTTTGGTGCAATAGTTGGCCCAGTCCAATGTCAGCAGCATAACCACACGGAATAGAAGCAAATGCAACATACCAAGATCTAATAATTTCCCACAAAATGGTTTCCTCATCAACTTCATAGAAAGATGTGCTAGTTTTGTGTAACCACGGAAAATAATCAGTGCGTTCAACAAGACAATTGATAATCTAGCAAAGCAACCACTGTCTCCTAGAGAACCCTGAAAACATCTCGGTCACGCAATCATGTCACATTGACATAGTACAAACAGGACCACGTGTGCCATGAGGATGCCGGTTTTGTTAGTCATGCCGGCCCTGGAAATGGCTTAGAACATCGACGACGTGACCTCAGCAACTTCAGACAAGACTTGGTCGTAGTCCGATTTAAGTTTCTCCTTGGTCTCTTCCTCAAGCTCTCCCTTGGCTGGCTTGGTCAGAACCAATACGCAACAGGTAGGCCTCTTAGTGGTGCCAGCAGTCGCAAGATCCTGCCACAAAGAGGGAAAACAAAATGCATCAGTAAATCTTAATATTTTACCATGTATCTTGACAGCAATTGTTGATGATCCCAACTATAGCGGTGAAAATGTAACTTAACAATTAACATCACCAATTCCTACATCAGTTTTCTCTCTGTCCCTTTCCCTTTTGGGGTGATTCACAGTACAATATATCACAGCTTCATACAATAAAAATTTAACTGTATAAGGTGCATTAGAAAATTATCAACATATGAATTTCTCAAGGGGATACTTGCAGCGACATGTGCTTGTAATCTGGGCTTTGCTATCAGAAAAAAGCATACTCGTGAAGGAAAGTTGAAGCTATATGTCCTGAAAGCCTGATGGTCAATAAAAATGCAGCGCAATAGCAACTTAAGTTAAGTGCATCTTCTTCTCAAACAGTTCACAACCAGTTAAATCTTATATGCAAAAAGACTGCCAATACCAGCGTGGGCAAATGTTAAATGACAGAAGAGGTTGAAAGGCATGCCTAAATTCTAAAACAAGAACAAGATGTATAATAATATCCCATTCCAAACCAGAAAACTTTATCAGTCTGAGTGGAAACTTAATGTTAGCACCTGGAGCAAATGGATGCTTGTTTCAGAAGTAGTATATGGTTTCAACAATAGAAGCTTTCACAACCCCCGTTGTTCAGGATATCTTAGATGATACAATTAGGTATCAGCCAAAAGGTTAATCAAACAACTCATGGAAAGCTTTCTAAACTACCCACCATGGCAGTTCATGCTGTTTTGTGTGGCATCACGTATGGCACCAATACTTGTCAACTCCAATTGATCAAATCTTGAATGGTGAAATGTGGAGACACAGTTATGAACATAGGTTAAACCTTTGCATACTGGTCACAACATGTGTCTTGCAGAAGTGAGGAAACAGTTGGTTGCCTCCATTTCCCAGATTTGTGTTCTTTTCACGGGAACACATTGTTTCATAGTACTATTTAGGAAACAAAATGAAGAAATTCAGTGTGTGAATTTATTGTCTGTCTTGACTTAAAACCAAGCATGGTCCAGCCAAGTTCAACTTGGGGGTTAGGCACCTTAGGGTAAAAACTAAAAAAAGAAAAATCCACCAGCAAGGAACTACCAGGAGCCAGTCTCATGTAAGAAGGTATGTAGCCGTTTTTTTAACTAACGTCTATAATAGTTTCATAATCACTTAACACGTGATTGCCAAGAAAGCAAAAGAAAGGTCCAATGAAGCTAATAGACAGTCTTGATGCCCTTAGTTAGCTCATGCTCTCATAGAAAATGTGATCAATACTGACTAATGGGGGCAGAAAACCATCAAGAAGATTAAAAAAACACAGGAACCAGTAAGGTGGACAAGTCCATACGAGGCATGTGCAATTAACCGCAAACACAACCAAATCGATCAAGATGTGCGAGTGGACAACTGGGTGGATGCTCCCTTATTCCTACATGTTCACGGAACAACCTTTCTTTTTCATTATGTACTGTTTCCTAGAAGGGAAGCAAAACAGTGAAGAAGACAATGGGTTTCATTCAAAAATTCCAACAGTACTCACTCAGTCTTGGGGAGCCCCCTGTAAAATGCGAACTAGAATATAAATGTAGTTGTTCATAGATGATATTCATTGCCTGATCAACAATGGGAATTTTGAATCAACATGTGAAAGACCAATCAAAAAATACAAACCGCTTCTTTTCAAATTTCACACTACATGGACTGGACTGGGTCACTTTTAAGAATGTCTATGCAATACTGTGCTTGCAATATCTTAGCAGAGCAAAAAACATTCCTAACAAACGATTACAAGGAATTGGAACTGAACAATGGAGGTACAGAGCAGTACAGATACCTCTTTTGAAGGAACATATACGTAAGGAATATTGGCTTCTTCACAGAGTATCGGAACATGTGTTATCACATCGATGGGAGAAATGTTGCCGGCAATCACGCACAATCTACAGAGACCAAAGCCAAACATAGAGGGTGGTCAATAAACCCGGGAGAAATCAACTAACAGAAATCATTTGGTACATGAATTCGAAAATCAGCAAGACGCCCCCAGTGTTAACCAAAAGCTGAAATGTAAAGCCACTTATATTCGCGCGTCTATGCAAATTTACCTAGGTACTCACTGTATTGTATCATTAAGCTATGAATCGATGAATAAACAATAGTACAACTGTACAATACACAACGAGAGGAGTAGCGACAGAAATTACGAACCCTTTGTTCCCGCGGCGGATGCTCTTGACGACCTCCTTGACTCCTCGCTTCAAACATTTGGCTTCAGAGGCTGCAAGGGAAGGACAAATCACAAGATCATAAGAAAATCGCCAAGAACGCCCGAAGCCAAAGCCAAATGAAATCGGGAAGAGCCTTGTGACCTCGGCGGACGAGCTTGAGGGTTCGCTTGCAGAGCTTCTTGCCGGCGAGCGGCTTCGCGATGGGTGCCAGCGCCACCGGCGTCTTCTTCTTCTCCGCCTCCGTGTCGCTCCCCATCGCCCGGGCTTCGACCACTCCTCCTCACCGCCGCCTCCGAGATGGGGGTTCGCGCCCTTTGGTTGGAACGGCGGCTAGGGTTTTGGGGCTCGGACTGGCAATGGTTTTGAGTCCGGACTTTATGCGCCATTGCGTGTCACTGGTTTGTGGGGTCAGTGTTCCGTACGTGGGGTCAGTCGTCAGTGAGGGGTTTCGTGCCCTTGTGCTTCCCGTATCACGTGAACAGATTCAGCGGGCTACGCAACTAGGCAAGTCGAAGGCGTACTATGAGGAGTACCTAGGGTGCGTTTGGTTCATCGAATCATTTGGAAGTTGGATCCAAATGGCCTCACAGAGCAACGTAATTCCAGAAATGGCCCTTGTATTGCAAAAATTTCGATTCTAGTCCCCTCGGCGCGCTTTGCTGCGATGCTGAGACAGCGAAGAAGCGAGTTCTTCGCGCTCGCCGCGCCGCCATTCGACCGCCGACAGCGAAGAAGAAGAAGTTGCGCCTCCGTCAGCGACATCTCGGCTCACGCCACCGCGCGCGCGCGCGCCGCTTCCGGGCCCCGCCACGCGCCGCTCGCACCCCGGCCGCCAAGATGCTGCCGTTTCGGGCAGCAGCAACTACATGCTGCTGTATGCGTCGGCAGCATGTTGGGTGCTGTCAATTGGCACGGCAGCACCTACATGCTGCCAACTGACACGGTATTAGGTACTACCATGGGGCTAGAATTGGAATTTGCACGCTAAGGGGGCTAGTTTAGGAATTAACGAAGCGCTAGAGGGCCAACACAGTCCAGATTTCAATCATTTGGTCCTGAATCGTTCGGTACGGGAAATGAGCTTGTTTAGGTGTTTAGTTGGTTAAATAGAATCAAACCGTTCAGGATGAGATGATTCAAGAAATAGGAATATTCCATGTTTATGCTGTATCATCCTGTTCGGGAAAAAATCCCGAACCACACCGTTCACTCGAATTCCAAGTCGCGCACGGAAAAAAAAGGCATGATTTAGGAGTTTCAAATGATCATATTTTTCTAAACCGAGTATCCGATTTGCGATCCTATTGAACCGTTGTGTTCCTTGTCATTTAATCAACAAAACAAGACTACTCTTGATATATTTTACTGCAAAAAATATTATTCATGTATCATTCTATCCCACCAACCAAACACCATCTTGAACCATCCAGGACCATTCCATCCCACCAACCAAACAAAATCATATATCATCCTATCCCACCAACCAAACACCATACTTGAATCATCTCATCCAGAACGATCCCATCCTACCTGTACCATTCCATCCCATTCAAGCTCATCCCACCAACAAAACGCACCCGTAAACATCGGCGCCAAGGAGCCGTTTAAAGTAGAGCGTTTTGCTCCTTTCTTTGTAGACTGTGTCACCCACCATCCACGCATAGGGTATTTTTCTTAACTACTATAATTCGGAGTTCACTCCGATCGTCCCACCGAGAGCAGTGCGCGCACGCACGCCAAAAAAAACCGACACCCCGTCCCTACCTCCCATTCCCCTCGCCTGACGCCGCAATCATCGCCACCCCTCGCCTTAACCGTCGCCCGTCCCTAACTCCCATTCCCCTCGCCTGACGTCGCATCGCCCTCGCCCCCGCCCCCGCCCGCCGCTGAGCCGCCCTGCCTACCTGTCCTTTCTGATCAAATCCCACCTCCCGGTTCCATTCCGCCCGCGGGGCCTTCGCGCCGCCGCCGCAGTGGCAATCGCGAGATCGGTCGTCTTCCAACTCTCCAGATTCGCACCCGATTTTTTCATCTACCCCCGCTCTGTGGTCCCCCCACGCCGCCAATCTCACCGGAATCTCTACTAGAGTTCCGTGATTCGCGATGCGGATGTTTTTGTAGGAAACACTTGCTAGGGTTTTCGCGTCCGATGCTATGGACTCCGTGGAGCCTCAGGAGGGGATAAAGCCGATCGGATGCTTGATGCCTCTCCTCCCGCTGCCCCGATGTCAGATGCCGATGAGGTGAGGAGAGAGTGCGGCATGGCGTTCGCTGAGGCTAGCATAGCGGTTGAAGACTCCCCTGCTGTGGCGCCCGCGATGGTTGAGGCGAAGATGGGAGAGGCAGGTGAAGGCGTCACGGTGGAGCAAAAGCATGTTGTGGTGCCCTTGGTGAGCGAGGCGAAGATGGAAGCGGATGTGGACAACGCGGCTTTGGGATGTACATTGTGGTGTTTGAGGATGGACAGGGTGAGGATTTGGAGCTTCTGCAGCTCTGGGAGTTACTCGTGGCTGAGGAGAATGGTGCATCTGGCATGAAGGTAAGATGCAGGAAGAGGAAGTTGGACTTGCTGGTCTCATCGGGGAGTGCCACAGAGATGAAAGGGCCAACAAGTACTAGGCAGAGGGTTGATGCATGCGAGATGTCCGCCGGGCCTGATGTGTCGCAACAGAGTGGGTCTGTCTCGGATGTATCTGAGGATGCAGAATATTCGAGCAATTCATCAGATTCCACCAAAGAATTGCCAGCTGAGACGTGCCCGCCACCTCCAACTGTGGTCATTCTCTTCATAGGGATTGCCTTTGTTTTTATGGGTATATCCTCATCTCTTTCTATTTTATCAAATTGGTAAAGACTGCCTTAGATGTTTGTATTTCAGTTTTGGTGAAATGGTTGCTTGTTTCCAATATGCATCAATCAAGGTTCACTCTGTGTATTTGCCACCACCAACCTTGATTTCACATCCCAGCATCAAGAATGGGTAGAGCAAGAAGCAAATGAGGTAGTATGTTTAGTGTTATGATCTTACTTGTGTGATATTTTCTGGCTGATGCTAATAGTCAATGATTCAGGTGGTTGACTCGGCTAAACACATTCCTTTGAAGTCTTGAATGCACTCCACCAAATTTCGAAAAAGGCCAATTATGTGTTCTTTCGATGGCAACATCAAGATCCTTGAGTTAAGAAGAAACATCATGGAGTCGAAGATATCCTGCAAGCGAGAAGGCCGACTTTCTTTGTAAAGTTGTTTTACGCTCTCTATTTAATGTTTTATTAAGAAACAATTGTCCCGCTTAGCTCTGTAAAAAGAAAAGCTCCACTTAAAGTGGTATTCGATTATTGGACCATTCACCTTGAGTCATTAAAGAATCTCTTGAAAAAGGAGATTAGAAAGGGCATCCATTTATTGATATTCTTGAGGTTAACAAACTAAGGAGGCAGCTATTGTTTCTGTGTTATTTATGAGATCAGCGGTTAATCTTTATAGCAACTTTAGGTGGCAAGTACTGCGATGCACTAGGAGGTTTATGGGTTGGAAGTAGGAATTCTGACTTGAACAATAGATTAGTTGATACCAATGCAACCACAATATTAGAGAAGATCTCAAAGGGCACCGAAGTTCTTTCAAATGCTAAGGAAGGATCCTTAAAACAGAGCTCAAGCCCACTTCATGCTGACGAGGGGCTGGACCAACCTGATCAATCTAATGAAAATAGCTTGAGAAATGTTGCAGAGTTAAATGGTACAGAAGATACAATAGCCAAAATCAATCATTCTAACAGCACAAATACTAAGGATCACCTTGATCATGAAGAACCCAATGTTGGTGTTCGAAGGGTTTTTAGTGATGGCCAGTTCCCAGTAACTACTGATATTTCGGACACATTGGATGCAAAATAGAGAGGTGAGAATGGACACTGTTCTCGATGCAAGCATGGTGAGGCCACTTTGGTGTGCTAGAAGGCACATCTGTCGATGTTAAAAATCAAGCTAAAGCGCATACCATCCCATATACGCTTTATCATGCAGTGCGGAGATCGATAGATGACTTATTGAGTGGCTTAAAATGCCATACATGACATTCTATAATTCCTTAAACACAAACTCTTGTACAGCACCGAGATTCGGGACCATGGCTGACTACAATCCTGTATACATTTGATTGTTTCGCGAGTTATCACAACAAGGTGGAGCAAGGCCTTTTCTGCCGACTGGAGCTAATGATGTTGTCATCCCAGTATCTGATGATGTCCCCATTATATGTTTTTATGGTATCCTTTTTACATTTCTATAAGTGC
This sequence comes from Ampelocalamus luodianensis, assembly GCA_036346255.1. Classification (NCBI taxonomy): domain Eukaryota; kingdom Viridiplantae; phylum Streptophyta; class Magnoliopsida; order Poales; family Poaceae; genus Ampelocalamus; species Ampelocalamus luodianensis. Next base: position 21,739,722 of record CM070628.1, on the reverse strand, counting down.
AAATCTTTGGTGGGAGTTTTGTCTTTGAATATAACCTAAAGCATTTCATGAACTTATGCAAATAGATTCGAAATGGTGAGAAATTCAAAAGTTTATCTGTATCTGAATTTTAAATTAGATGTGACAAAAAATGTTAATTAATTAACTAATTCATTTGACCAACTCATATTTGGCATGCTAATTTGCACATCTACATTGGGATTGGGTAGATGGATTAATTAATTAATATTTTTGCCACATCTAATTTAAATTTCAGAGATTGATGCATTGTTTGATTATTATAAGGAGGTTTCTAGTTATCAACTCAAATCAGAGGGGTTGGGTGCTCGACGAATAATTCAATTATAGCATGCTTGTTGGAGGAGAGCAGTCTTCCTTATGCAAAGTTGGTGGATGGTTGTTCGAGAATTCAAGCGCCCTGCAAATGTGTTACAAAAGGAGAAGTATGCTGCAGGAGATGGTATTTACAAATATATTTATGTAGTAATTTCGGCATATATGGAATCTTTCTTATTCTTTTGATTCTGTTATAGGTGATGTTTTGGTTATTTTGGATCTTCAACTTGATCAATCATTGTTTAAAGATTGGGTGCTCGAGAGGTATTTCACAAATTCTTTCTCAGTACAGGAGGCGATGTTTTGGTTATTTTGGATCTCCAACTTGATCAATCATTGTTTGAAGATTGGATGTTCGAGAGGTATTTCACAAATTATTTCATTGTTTGAAGATTGGGTGCTTGAGAGATAGTTCACAAATTCTTTCTTTCTCAGTACAGGAGTTATATAAATGCCTTTTGTTTTAAGTGCAAGGCAGAGATTATATATGAGTTTCTGTATTTTATAGGCGGAGTTAATGTTTTTATTTATATATGTGTGAGAAAATTGATATTTATTATGCGGTTTATGATCCCGTCTACTGATATGTATCACTCTTTTTTGGGGTTCCGTTGTAACGCACGGGCATCCAACTAGTATATTTTGAAAGGGCAATAATATAACCTTGTCTAATGGCGGAGCCATGAACTACAGAGTTTTTGACTAATCTAGCATGTTTCGGTAACGTATTTACAGATATGACAGTATGAAGAAGGTATTTGCAAAAATGACACCGCTGGCGTACGGCCACTGTGCGCCAACACCAACGCCGTCGACGCGTGCCTCTAGCCCCGCAACCTCAACCGCCGACCCCGCTCAATGCCACCTCAGCCGCTGGCGCACGGTGGCCATGCGCCAGCCAGCCGCTGGCGCATAAGTGTTAGGCTAGTTAGTGGTTAGGTTAGTTAGGTAATTAGTTAGGTTAATTAGGGTCTGAAATTTGGAGGAATTTTAAAATATAGCAAATAAGTCTAAAAAATTATGAAATTTTTTGTGGAGCCTCCTGACACCGTGTACTTGCTTGTGTAAATTTTTCATAATTTTATTCGTTCAGAATTTTTATCGCTATTTTGTATAAGTGTATGCTTTTCTTTTCCTTTTCCACCGAAAGGAAGATTCTTTGTCACCCGTCATTCGGTGTCTCCCCTGTCTTGTTATCCCATCTCATCAATCTATTCACTGTAATCTTTTCTGCCCGCATGCTGCATGCAAATTAAAACCTCCTTCCCTCCCAGCTATAAATTAGTGAGTGAACGAACGCGATTTCATTTCGAAGTCAGTTAGTCGCTCGCTCGCTCGTTCTCTCTTTCGGTTGCTCTATGTGTTGATTATTTTTTGGTGACATTTTAGCGTTGTTAACCGCCGTTATTATAAGCCAATTTAGTAGGTAATTTATATCTCCGTCGATTTTTTGTTGTTTGTAAATTTTTTATTAACTACGTACCTAAGTAGTTAGATTTGGTCATTCGTAAATTATTTATTAACCGCGTAACAATTTTGTTATTGTTCGTAAATTCTTCATTAGAAGCCTATTTACCTAAAGTTACATAAATAATTAGTTCTAAATCCGTAATTTCTACTTAAGAAAATGTCATGCAACACATGCACTGCTGGCGTGGTTAATTGGTTAGAAAAGAGGTGCTAAAGTATGCATGCACCATGTAATGAACACAGACGCATATAATTTGTAGTAATTAATTAATTTGTAGTGTTAGTTTGGTCGTAAAGTGAAATCAAATAATAATAAATGCATTCACCGAAGACAGGGGAGCATAATCTAATTAAGCTAGCTTCTCATGAAGCTCATCACCCCAGGAAAACTACTCTGCAATTAATTTACAATCTTTTATGGTCATTAGCCACCTTCTCATTAATATTCTCTCTGTTTCATGTGTTGCAACTTGCAAGCCATGTCTCTACCGGCCCTTCTCGAACACTTCTACGATGAGGACCATCGGTGCAAGTTGTGGCTCACCGCTGACGCGGATGGCCCTCCGCCCCTAGCGCTTTGGGCGGGGAGGGACTGCTGGGCGCTGGACGATCGCTACATCCCGATCCTCCAGGACACGCTACATCCTGATCCTCCGGGACATGGGCTTGTTGCCCTTTGCGATGATGGTCTCCGTTGGATGCCAGTTGACCCTAGACGCTAGCCTGTTGTCATCACTTGTCGATAGGTGGAGGCTCGAGACGCACACCTTCCACTTTCGGTGGGGGGAAATGACGGTCACTCTACAGGATGTTTCGTTCTTGACCAGTTTCCCGATCTAGGGTGAGCCGCTTGTTCCGGACCCTCCGAGTGCGGACTAGAAGGCTGTGAGGACACCCGGTTATTGGAAATGTACTTAATTAAAATTATACTGTAGCACAATTCTTAATTAAGGAACAGTGTTGCCCCTTTATTAAAGATCATGCTAAAGGTATAAATTTAACAAGTAACAAATCCAATAAACAGGATTCCCGGATATATATATTCCACAATGGTTCCCAGGATCAACGACCATTGCATATATATCCTTCAACAACATTGCATCAAATACATACAAGTCATACATTGACATAATTAAACATAAGTTTACAACTTGCGGTTTTAGTACTACATTATGGAGTGACTTGGTCACTACAACAAGTTCAACAGCGGAAGCAAAACAAAATGGCAACATCCACCAATGGCCCCATCCACCCGCAGGCGATTGCGTGGAGGAAAGAAGTAGCGCTACTCGTTAGCGTCACCCTGATCGGCGCTAACGGGTACTTCATAAAGGTAATCATCCTCACCTGCAACAATAGGTGATAGCACCTTGAGTACGGAAGGTACTCAGCAAGTCTTACACAAACTAATAAAAGAAAGTGTTTATTAGAACCTATTCAAAGGAGTAGAATTTGTACATGCATAAGGCTACAACAGGAAGGTAAAATGGTTAAGTTTTGCATAAAGCAGGACATCTTAACCTACAAAGACTAAATTTTGATAAAGCAGTTTAATAAATCAAAGTTGGATTAAAACAGTAAGTAAATGACATAATGTAAGCGATGCGATTGCATGAATCCTCATGCAAAGCCAAAAACAGAAACCAGATTTGTAAATCAAAACTTCTATACAGGTGACATCAATTCAAGTTATCGTCCATGACCGTGGACACGGCTATTCGAACAGTTTATCACCTGCAGGGGTGTACATCTTTACCCACATGACTTAGCTAGCCCGTTGCCTTGGATGCCTCAGAATGATGACGTACTTCCTTTGGTATGCCGGCCGGGAAACTAAGATTTGGTATTTTTCAACAAGCTAACATTATTGAGTTGGACCCCCATGTGTGAACTGATCTCGCTTAAACAACGATCGATAGCATCCGCTAACCGGGCACACATGTTGCGTCGAATGCCGATCCAAACAATTTAATGCGAATGGGCTCACTACCCATATTAGGATGCAATCGGCATCTTTAAGGTACGTATATGCTATCGAGCACATATACGCCCTCACCCTTCTAAGAACATCTGATACTGACATACAAGCTCACATGACATACAACACAGTCATAAGACCTAAGCATTTATGCCATACAAGGTCAATACACATATTCTTACTTTCTGTTTCCAACCCAATAGTCTTAACATTTTACTTAACCAAACAATACCATACATCGCATGTGGAAGTACGTGGGGACTTGAATTTAATAGTCAGAGTTCGGTCCTTAATTGGTCCAGACAAGTCCACCACAATTCCCAATCTCGTGCACAAAAGCACCATCACTAGCTTCCTCTTGTCCAGATCAATTTAAATTTAAAATACAAGTCGATTTAAAGAAAGCTGGACAAAGAGTTCAAAATAATGAAGTTCATTTGTGATTCCCTGCTCGACAAGATATTCTTGTCAAACCCTAAAATCTCTAGATCGCATGTCTAAGCCAAATCTGAAAATATATGTTATAGTATACGATCTTGAGCTAGGGTTAAGTGTATGATTATAATTAAGGTAATCCACCATGTTAGGTTATAGCTAGCTACTACAGATCATATTTTTGTATTTTTAGAAAAATAGCATGCACAGATATCTTTGGATTTGTAAAAGCTATTGTACAAAATTTGGGATCAATATGGTGCGAGAGGAAGCTTGCCTTGATAATAATACATACATTGCGAGTTCGGGTTGTTGAAATAGTGTCAAAAGCCTCGTAAGAACCAGATTCTATAAAAGATAATAAACTCCAATAAACACCAAAGATGACAACTAGTATAGATCAACGAGAAAATGCATGATCAATAAAGAAATGCATGATTAACAAAGATGCTTAAGTCACAACTACCCTAATAGTGATAATAACCCATATTATAATACACGACTTTTAAATAACATAAACTATTGTTTGAACCAAAGTTACGATTTTGATTTTGAAAAGAATTGAAAGCAGACAGAGCGATTTTGGGTTAGTCAAGAATAGACTAAGTAAAATATGTTAAATTGAAACTTAGTCTAATGTTTAGAGTGGATAATATCCTAAGCAAACCCTAGTTTAACCCTAGTTGGCGGATTACGAAACTACCAAAATTCCAAAAGTTGTCGGTTAAACTGACAACAAAAACGAGATGATTCTGCTACAAGGTTAAGTAGATAATAATAAAGATCAAGAGACTAACTTATTATGCTACTAGGTTTTAGTTTAGACCTATGTAGGATGATATCTTGTGGGGAGAAACCCTAGTTCTTGAAAATGATATGAAAGACCTGAAAAGTTATATTAACAACTTTTCGGTTTAAAGAAGGTTGAAGCTCTTGATGTACAAGTGAATGATCCATATGAGTTTCTAAGGTCCTTAAGGTGCTCGGGATGACAATAACTAAAGGTTTAGCTTACTGAATAGGAAAGACACCAAAGACTCTGGCAGAAGTGGATTGACAGAGAAATAAACTCGTTTTAACCTACAAAAGATATAAAATCTTCATTACAAGGTGTAACAGCGCTTGAGATGGATAAACAATTTGGAGGAACAAGAAACTCCTTTGGACTGAAATGGCGATGAAAAATCTAGTGGTCAACAATGGCAAGACTCAAAAGTTAGGGTTATATATAGGAGTTGAGCTACGAGCGAGTGGAAAGGTCTAGAGTTGATGAGGTGTCCATTTAGGCTAAATATCCCAAAATTAGTTGCATAAACTTTGGGATAAATTCTCTCCCTGGTTTACAGAGATGGTCTGTGCAGAGATAAGGAAGAAGGAGGCAACATATGACATGTGGGTCCCTTTGTCATCCTCAGTCGCGCGCGCCTCCTAAAGCTCAAAAGAACATCAACCGTCCGATTAGAAATGGGCGGCTGTGATAAATAGAGAGGTAAAAAGGTTTTAATCGGCATCTTTTAATATGGGACGTGCGATCTAGATCGGTCGATTGAGATTTAAACAGAGCTCAAAGGAAATGCGGGTTCTACGTTCAAATCTGGACGTCGGATTGGAATCCAACGGTCAAATAAAGGAATACACGTCACTCAATTAGATGAGATGACGCGACACCGTTAGATTAGATTTCTACGGTCAAGATGGGAAAATGAACCGGATGGTCCGATTGCATACACAAATCTGGACCCTACGATTAAAATCCAACGACCCACTAAATTTGGGTCTTAATTGCGCTCGGTCAAAAGGAGCGCTGTGGGATTTAAATCCAAAGGCCCAGATAGCTGCGCGCCTTTTATTTCAAAATGAAACGAGCGACGCGGTTAGATCAAGAATGGACGGCGGAGATCGAGAGGGACTCCGGAGTCGTCTGAATGCATGCATCGCTCTGGACCATACGATGAAAATCTAACGGCCCAGAGAAGCGCAGGCCTTAATAGCACGCGGTAAAAAGGGACGCCGTAGGATTTAAATCTGACGGCCCAAAGAAAAGCGCGCCTTTAGGTTTAAAAAGAAAAGGGCGGCGCTGTTGGATCGGAAATGAACGGTGGAGATGGAAAAGGGATCCGGAGTTGTCCGATTGCATACACTGATCTCGATCGTTAGATCAGGATCCAACGGTGGAGATCAGGGCGCACACGTGGACAGCTCGCGTAGCGTCGTAGCCTCGCCCGTTCGATTGAAAATCGATGGCTCACATCACGTATGGGGTTCGGGCTCGTGCCCGAGCGTGACAGAGCCGGACCAGGTTGATTGGGTTAGACCCAGACACATGGCTCGAGTCGCTAGCTGAAGGTCAGGTTTAGACCAGATTAATTGACCAGAACCTATTCAATTGCTCAAAGGTTTGATTGGGGTTTAAAAATAGCAAATAAATTTGTAAAATCATGAAATTTTTACTGGAGGCTACTGGGATGATACATTTCCCAGATAAATTTTATAAACCACATTATCACTTTGTAAAATACATAAATAATTATTGTAGCCCGAAAATATTTATTTAAAGATAAATATTTTTCTGTAAACCAAATAATTTCTAGAAATTCAACAAAAATTATTTTTAGTCAAGATAATTTATTTAGGCTTTAAGGAAAGATACTTCCCAGTCACAATACAAGTTTCATCTTGTATTTCCTTCGAAACTTCAAATAGGCTATTGGACTTTGGCTAGAAAAGGGAGGTTTCAATTGATAACAGCAATTCCAAATTGTTAATTATGAACAGTAATGTCATGAACAGTGTCCCATTACTGTTTATAAAATTGGGGCTGTTACAAAGGCCAGGCTAGAGCAGTGGTTCGGCCAACCTCTCCCGGAGGGTGCACGTGGCGTCCCCCGGGCTTGGCTGAGGCAGTTCAACGAATGCCTGCAAGGTGCACCTCACGAGGTCGTTAGGACACACCTCGTTACTTACCTTCTCCAGCTTTTTGGTTGGATCCTATTTCCATCCACAAAGGGCAATTTTTTGTACCCCAGCTTAATCCACGTCGCCGAGTCTTTGGTTGACGCGGGGGCTGGGCCGATGCCTCAGTACAGCTGGGCATCAGCCGTCCTTTGCGCCACATACTGTAACATCCCCAATTTCAACTTGTGGTGTAAGTGTAAGAAAATGAGTAGAAATTAAAACTTTTTCTTACATCATGTATTTCCTGCGTGTACTAAACAATTATTGTACAAGAGTATGGGAATACAAAGTCACAAGTCTTTTGGATCCAAATCTTGATCCTCCAAAAACAATCTTGTCGAATATCTTGATCATCTCCTGTAAATATTTTTCCTAAGTTCTTGGGATGGTATGTGGCCCCTCTGGAAAATTTCACAATTTTTAGAAATTGTTTGAGTATTTTAGAGGGCATCAAACCTTAAACAGAACATTGTATAAATTTTGGGGGAAAATGTACAGCACAAAAACTCCTAAAATTTTTATACAAGGTCCAACTCAAGGTTAGCAAGCTACTGTCAAAATTTCATAGAATTTGGAGCTAGTTTGCTAGCTCTAAAAGTCCCTTCAAGATCCCAGTTCAAATTAAAACTCTAAACCTGGTCCGAGTCAGACTTGGACTCAGACCTCCAAGTCTTGGTCACACCGAGCCGCTTAGCCGTGTCGGGCTCGGTCGGGTTGGGCGCGGTGGTGCGGGCCATTGGACTTTCAACCGAGCGCTCAAAGACCTCCTCGGGTCTTTGTAAAGGACCTCCCACCCGCACGACCTCCTCGGGTTCTTTTACAAAGACAACCTCGAGGGCCTCCCCAGACCTCCTTTGCACCTTTGCAAAGACCACCAGGCGACCTCCTCGACCCTCCACGACCACCCCTAGCGCTTGGGTGATCTTGAGCCGTCCATCTTGAGATCGTGGCTCGGACCTCCCTAGTGTTAGGACCTCTAATACTTAGCCCAAAATGCGGGCCCTTGGATTTCAATCCAACGACTCACGACCTCCCGGTGGAGCTCACACGATTTAGCCGTTGAGTTCATTTGACGATCTTCCTATTTCTCTCACCGTCGGGTGGGCTGGGCATTATCAATTTTTGTGCGTGGCGATGGGAGCAGTGCCTTGTCAACTCTAGGGCTGACAAACGGCTATGTGTTGCCAACATTAAATGTCTCGCAGCACCTTTTGCTCAAAAGTCACCCTGACACCTGCTCCCATCATGTCGTTGATGCCCTAGCTCAGTGCACCGAGTGGGTGTGACCTTGTTTTCATTTTGGCGCTCGGCTATATATGGATCCGGGCTTCTCCCTTAAGTTTCTTTGGATCCATTCTTGCACCCTAGTTTCTTCCTCTGCTCTTGAGCTCAAGTCACCCGAAAGCCTCTGTCACCATTGCTCGACCTTGGAGCTCTCCGGCGACCCTTGAGCTCCAGTGGTTCATTATTGCAATTTTGGCTAATCCTTTTGTTCTCTTGGTCACCTCGAGCCTCTCGACTTGCTTTGTTTGACCTTCACAGAGGTTGATAAAGTAGGAGCGTGTGGTTCGTGGCGGGAGCGTCGTCTTCTTCACCTCGCGACCTCCACCTTCACCGAGCTCTTGCGGCCACCTCTAGCTCCTCCATTCCCCGGTCAAGATATTTGAGATCGGAAATCCCTATTCTTTTAGACCTCTTGGTTTCGATTTGGTAGTAATTGGTCCCCGGCGGTTATCTCGGTTAGCCGCCGGTTGGTGGTCTTGTTGGTGTAGTTTTGGCACCCTTAGGTCCTCCGTCCTATTTGGAGCTCATTCGTGCCTTTGGTTTCGCCGACGAGGTCCACATCGCGCGGCAAGCATTTGTGCTGCACTTCGGGTTTTGTCGGTTCAAAACCTCCGTTTCGTCATATTCTTAGGACCACTTTAATGCTCAAATCATTGCTCATCATTGGTGCATTAATTGTGTCCTAATTTGTGCCGTGGAGTCACCGACGTGTGGGCCATGGGTTTAGAATTAAAGTTTGAAATCATTAAGTGTCCCTTTTAGTTTCATTTATTGTCAATCATCGGAGCATTTAATTTGTCTTAACCGCCGCCTTTTGTCGTTGTCCGAGGTCTGCGCCATTAAAACCACTCCGGGACCTCCCGCCAAATCCTCGCCGTTAAAGACCTCCGTAGGTTAAATCCCACCGCTAGGATCACCCTCCTCCTTGGGGTCCTTTTGCAAAAGACCTCCTTGAGGTCCTTTGTGCGAAAGGTCACCCCGTCGCTTTTGTCAAACCGCCTCTCGGACCTCCTTGGGGTCCTCTTTGCAAAAGTCCTTCCTTAGTCGTTTGAAAAACCACCCCGAGCCACCCCACCAAGGTCCTCTTGTGCAAAGACCACCGGTCATTTGTAAAGAGAACCTTCAAAACTACGTTTAGGGTCCTCTTTGCAAAAGACCACCTCGCCCTTTGTGAAGAAGTCGAGGACCTCCTCCGCTCAGATTTGGACCGTTCATGACCTCCCCACGGAGATCTGAACCGTCCAGACCTCTCTCTGTTGAACACCTGTCGCGTAGGACCTCCCCGCGAAGATCATGGCCATCCATGACCTCCTCGGTGAAATCTTAGCCGCCCCGACCTCCTCGCTTCATCTTAGCCGCTCGGGACCTCCCACCGGAGATCGTGACCGTCTAGGACCTCCTGCCCGACTCGGACCGTTAGATTTAGATCTAACGGGCTAGACCTCCTGTAGATCTCAACCGCCCAGACCTCCTATGGGAGATCCGAGCCGTTAAGATCTCGTCTGATCAATCGTTGACCTTTAGACCTCCCCTAGTGCTCGGGACCGCCAGATCTTGATCTGACGGTCACGACCTCTGTTAGGCGCGAGGACCTCCTTTGCGTGCGCTGTGCGTGCACTGGTCGTAGCCATTGGATTCAAGATCTACGGCTTAGACCTCCTCGCTAGATCTTGCCGTCTAGGACCTCCTCGTTAGATTCAGACCATCAAGTCTAGATCTAACGGCTAAGACCTCCCCTTGGCGCGATGAGGTCTTTGCGCCGGGTGCTCGTGCGGGTTTTAGCATCTGAGATCGTGAGCCGTGCGATCTTTGATCAACGGCCCACGACCTCCCGATTTTATGGGTTTTCAGTTTAGTCAGAAGCTTTTATTTGCACATATTAATTGTTTTAAACTTCAAAATTGCATAACTTTTTCTCTGCGACTCGAATTTAACAAACTAAAGTTCTATAAATGCATCTGTTAAAGTACTTTAGCTTAGTATAGGTTTTGCAAGAGTCTTTAATACTGAAATTAATCATGTCTTAGATTTAAAACTTAGAAAATCATAACTAAATCATTTTAACTCCAAATGACCTGAAATTTTATATGGGTTACCACTATACCGTAGGTAGCTACCATAAAGTTTCAGCTTCAAAATCTTTCTAGAAAATATTTTTGCTACTGATTGCTAATTATGGTAAATTAGGTTTTTAGAGAATATTTTTGCACCACAAATCCAAATTAAGTTTTCAGTTTCTATGTCTAGGTATGTTCGTATTTTACCTTGTGTATAAATTTCGTCACATTTGGATTTTTGCTTGCTCTTTTGTTAAATGTTGCTCGTCTTATTGGTTGTTTTAGCTCTTTCGCTTAGGATTCGACATTTGCGGTAACCAGAGAACGACCCTCCATAACAAATTGAGCAACGACAAGCGGCAAGCGGTTTGATCATTTCCATTTAATCCCATTACTTTTAAAGTCTAATATTTTGTTTAACTTCTATGTATGCATTGCAAATTTGTTGTTAAATTGATTAGTTAATCCTCTAGTTGCATAATCAGTAGGTAAATAATTATCCTCTACTACGAGCCTAGGTTATTTCTTTGTGATTAGAGTTTGTTGGATGAGCTCTTGTCACTTAGTAGATTCGAATAAATATTGCTTAGCCATGCCTAGCATCGGTAGTATTGGGCGATCATCGACTTAGTCGGTGATCTTGATCACACAAATACTTATATTATTCCATTATGTCCAACCCTTGTGTTTTATTGATTTATAAATCAAAAGCGAAAACAAAACTATATCTTGACTTGGGCACAATGGTATGTTGATGTGATCGGTTGGGTGTGTGGAATGGTGCCTAAGTCCCTAAGGACCGAGTTACTTGTGCCATTGATCCAAGCAATTATTGCGTGCTAACCACACGAGGGGGATATGGAACCTCTCTTGACTAAGTACTTTGGGAGGTGTTAATTATGAGTGGTCGGTGGGTGTGTTCTGTGTGTGTGTTTGTGGTGTTGGAGGAGCATTAGCGGACCGGTTAGGCTGTCGAATGTGTCCTTCTCCGTGGGTTGCGGCTCTTAATTAGCATCGTCCATTGGAAAGCGTCTTGTTAGACTTAGCCATGCCCGCATACCAAAGGAAGTGTGCTAACAGTGGTGGTGGAAAGGCGGTCTATCGTGTGGGTACATTGGTACACCCTGCGGGGTTCAAACTATTCGAATAGCCTCGCCCTAGGTTATGGACACGCTTGGTTATTTCCACAAGAACTAGACTACAACCTTTTAAAACTTAAACTTGACATGGGTGGTATGAAGGGTACTTCATGCTATTGTTGTGGTGACTATGGGTTAGTCACTTCTAGGTTGGTGTTGTTCTCTATCTATGTTATTATTGTCTCTCTTTTATTTGAACAATAAAAGTTAATTGCAAACTTGCTTTGAATCTATTACCTTATTGTAAATGAAAACTTGCTTTATCTTTGAAAATAAGTCCAAAGCCTCATCCACTTAAATAAAGCTTGCATGTAGTTAATTATAGTTCTTATCTCACACGTCGGTCTTGCAGTACAAAAACAAGTTTTGTACTCATCGCTTGCTTAATATTAATTGTTGCAGAGGAAGAAGGTGAGCCCCAAGGGCCTCACTTTTGTGAGTTGTGTTCTTGCTGTTTGGGACGATTAGCTTGGGGGTCCGGTTGGTTGCCTTGTGGGTAAAGGCACACCGATTGGCTTTTGTTTATCGCCATCTTATGGCCATTTTGCTTCATTGTGTATTTACTTGTCTTTATGAATTTTGGCAGTCGGCCTCTCTTTGTAATAACTCTCTTTATATTATCTATGTCGTTCAGTTGTTGCTTTTGCTTCGGCTCTATGTGTATGAATGGAATTGATGCATGATTTTGTAGCGGGGTGTGTATACTGCATTTCTGGGAAGTATACATATCTCGAGGCTTGATTTATTTGAGTTGTACTGTTAGGACCTAGTGGATGGTTAAACAGTACAAGCCGAATAAACCGGGGTCCTCACACATACCGGGGGTTGTGTGATGCTTCGCGACGTGGCACCACTGGTACCAACCTGGGCATCTGCTACGTGCTCCTGTAGCTGTGGAGTTGAGAGCACTTTCCTGTTGGGCAGTCGACCATCGAGATAGCGGCGCACCCGTACCTCGTTCCGCATGACCAGGTAGATGGGCCCACCATGGGCTTCCGGTGGACTACTGCCCATCTGCGGTGGGCCAGCGGAAGATCGGCGAGATGCTACTCGTTGTACCACAACGAGTTCGAGTCATTGCATGAGAATGATATCATCTGGTGTCCATGGTATAATGATTTCCTGCACACGGTAGTGCCGCACGGGCTGTCCGTGCAATGCATCCAGGATGTAGGACTGTGGATGACGACCTGCCACCTGGTATTCGCACATATAGTGGAGCCCTACACGCTGCAGCACGTAATGCAATAGTTTGGCCGGTATCAGCTCGTGCCCCCCGGACGGCGGGCTCCTGGAGCGAGCCGTACACCTATGAGTCAAACTTCATGTGAGTAATATTTGCAGTCCTTACGTCTTCTTTTCTAACATCCATCCTTCCGAACATGCAGGCAATCAAGGGCGGGTAGGCATATTCATGACTGGCGAATGCACCAGCAGCAGTGGACTACGACATGGATGAACAGGGCGCACATGGATGCCTGGGATGATCAACGTTTGTTCGACCCTAAGACGTACGGTATGTACTTGGAGTGGTACGTGCCACGGACGCATACAAGACTCATCATTCCTCCACTGGAGCGCCCGGACATGGTGGCATCACAGATGCACCACGAAAGCCTCTACCGCATGTATGACCATCACAACGCTTTACAGCGTGACGACACCGTAAGACGTTTACAACCTCTCGTCTGGTTGTTGATGATATTTGTACTCTTCGTTAATGAACCTGCTACATATATCACTATAGTTGGAGCAGGCGTATAGTGTCCAGAGCGCATCGGAGGACAACCTCTGCGGCCCAAATAGAAACCTGGCAGGATATAATTTTTTTTAAGCACATCTCGGTGGAGATGAAGAAGATAATAAATAACTTGAGCTGCGGTCGTTCAACGAACGATGTCCTGCGCATCGGGCATGAAGTGCGGGACCGTGCTCACCCGCTAGGTCACAACGACCTAGCAAGTCTGACAGGCGTTGTAGCGTTCCCCGTCGGTCATCCGCGGGCAAGGTCGGCGCGGAGGTAAGTCGCTATGTACAAATCTACGTTCAATTTTTTTGGTTATACCTTACGTTCCGCTAACATCATGTCGTTCTCCCACTGTAGGTCCGTCGGGATGAATCGCTTCTGTCGTTCGGACCCGGTACATAGACTGGCGCTCCACCTCGATCATCTGCACTGCATGTCCGGGAGGTACGGGGTTCTTAGTTTACGTCTAGAGTGTTTATTTGTACTAATATCGTTCCGTCTTGCAGCCTTGATTGGCGTGGGGTGACGGCGATTCCGTCGACGATGATGACACGAGCCTCCCGGCTCCGCTAGGAGCATGCGCGCCGTGGTACGAACAATGACAGTCAGGGTTTCTAGCGTACGCAGGGCAAACCTCCTCTGGGTTCGCAACCCTACCGTATGTTCACAGGCAGAGCTCCTCCGGGTTCACTGCCCCACCATATGTTCACAGGCAGAGCTCCTCTAGGTTCGTTGCCCCAACGTATTTTCACGGGCAGAGCTCCTTTGGGTTCGCTGTCCCACCGTACGTCCAAGGGCAGAGCTCATCTACGTAGCCGGAGTTGCAGGCATCGTACCCTCGGAGTGATTTTATAGCCTCCATCGAGGATGAATTATTCGGAGGTGTCCCCCAGGTCAGCATGGCTCATCACGACGACATGTACGCCTACCAAACTCTGCTCCAGAGTCAGACTACTGGTCCACCTCCGCCTCAACGGTCTCCGTACGCCCTCCAAATTGACACGCATTCTCCGAACCAGTGGATGTATTCCACGGGTCATGCTCGGCGCAAAACAAGGCCGCACACATGGACGCAGCCGCAGCAGTCGGAGAGTAGTGGCTCAGAAGAGTGAGCCATATAGTATCACGTGTTATGCGATTTTGTTTTTCTATACTTGCATGCGTATTTTGGTTTACGTGTGTACTCCAGCGCCACATTATATATCGATATCTCCAATAGAGTTGCAACTTGTTTATACATTCCAAGTCACATGAAATCATGAAATACTAATTTTCGAAACCTAAAATCGAAATTTGCGTGACCTAAATCCTAAATTTTCGAGACAATACCAGAACACATATAAAATTTTCGAGACAATACCGAAACATTCCACAATTAAGTCCACTGCGTGAGGAGCCTTCAAAATAAAATTCATAATTTTTAGAGCTTATTTTCTATATTTATTGATTAGTACGAACATGATACTTATACAAAATAGTGATAAAAATTCTGAATGAATAAAATTATAAAAAATTTACACAAGCAAGAACACAGTATTAGGAGGCTACAAAAAGATTTTATAATTTTTTTTGACTCATTTGCTATATTTTAAAATTCTTGTAAATTTCAGCCTAACACTAACCCTAACTAACCTAACTAATTATCACCCTAACTAACGCCTTAACTACCGTGCACGTGGCAGACCTAGGGGGCTGGCACACAGTGAGTGTGCACCAGTGGTTGGCGCAGGCTCACCCTGCACTAGCGGGTGAGGTGGCGGCGAGGGCACGGGTGACGTGGTGGCGAGTGGGCTAGCGGGGACACGTGGTGGACCGAGGCGGGCTGGTGCATGGTGGGAGTGCGCCAAGGCCACGTGCCATCTCCCCCCGCGTTGGCGCATGGTGAGCGTGCGCCAACGTTGCTATTTTCGCAAATACGGGAAGACCATTGTTACATCTGCAAATACGTTACCAAATCGCACTAGATTAGCCAAAAATTCATGAATTACATAAGGTTGGGATGAAGTAAAGTTGGAGGGTTTGTAAAGCGGAGAAAGTTAACAGCCTTGGGCCTTGGCCGGAGAGAAAACTAGAATGGATTAATGCATTTTTGGGCTTTGGGCGGGTTGGATCTGTCCCTAATATTTTGTCCATAAAAGATGGGAGTGATTAGCACTCGGACGTTCCCATCGTACGCTCTCGACTCATCCTCGCAACATGTCTGACATACACATGCAACCAAAAAATTCAACATATGCAACAAAAATACTTGGATCTCGAAAAATAGAGAAAGGGTCCATAATCTTATCAAGATTTACTTACAAATTAGAAGATCTCGTTAGCACAAATAAATATACTTGAAAAATAGCACAGAAGTTTGGAAAAACTTATGAAACATTCCAATGCACTAGATGCAACATTGATAAATTCTTTTAAAAAATAGCATTGCAAGAGTCCCAACATCTCAAACCACCTTTTGCAACAAAAAAAGAACATATGGCTGCAACAAACACCCTCAAATGAGAAGACGCAACATTTTGGATCGACATACCACGTTCGATTGGAACATTTTTATCGCGCTACAAATGATTAAGCACAAAGGGAAACACAAATCCAATCAAACCTATCACAGTTTGAATTGTGCTGCTATCACAACCTACAGATCTTATTACTAAACCACAACCATGTCGTGCCATAATCCGGAATTTCAACACCGATCGGTAAACCGCAACCACCATATGAATGATGAAACCTTCTGGAAGCAATCAAACAGAGACAACCAAAGAGCAGGATGCGGGAGATGAGACAGACCTGGATGCCGTGCTAGAGGCAGTAAAGTTCCCAACACGCATTCCCGACCTGGATGTTGGTCTGCCCGATGTGGACCGAGATGCACTCCCTCATCTTCGACTCAAGGGATTTCTCTCGAAGCGGTCGGGGGAGAAAGAGAGAGAGAGAGATAGGAAGAAAGATCGATTGAGCGTATAGTGTCGGTGTTTGTGAAGACGCCGGGGGTGGAGTGCTCCTCCCGCTCGTCCCCCGCAGCCATTTTATAGCACACGAGGAGGTGGCGCTGTTCCCTCATCGCGGTAGATCTTCGTTGGCTCGTGGAGGCCATGCCCGGTGGTGGGACTCAGCTCATCCCAACACTCTCAGGGACGCCACATCAGTTGTGCCTGCTCCCCCAATGACAACAGAGCTAGGCTGTGCATGGATAGAGGAGGGGGGAGCTCACGTGCTAGCGTGTGGGAGAGAGAGAGATGCTTAGCCATAACTTGCTGGATAGCTCAACGGTGGTGGCTTGGCCAGATCAGCAATAAAGAGAGAGATCCAGGGTGGGGAATGAGGAATGACTCTGGTTGGAAAAGCAGAGAGAGAGAGATGAAAAGGCTCAGCATGATAAGATCTAACTAGTGGTGAAGATGTGGCAGAGGAGTGTGGGACAACTGGTTTAGTAGAAGTGTACGATAGGATGGATGAGATCGAACGTATGGTGTCTATCAATTCCCATAAAAGATCGGACATATACAAAATGTTAGTTAGTTTAGGATATATAATGTAGGAACTATAAGCTTAGCTTATCTTGTTTTCATTTTACTGAAAATTGCATTGGAGTTTTGCCATGTAATTCTAAAATGAACAACAAACTTCTATGTTAAAGGGCCAATGTCTTCTTTTAGAAGAAAGATCATATGATCCGCAAGTACGATTTTTCCACGGGTACAAGAGGGTACATGTCTTTTTGTTTTTTCATTGAAAGATGGGATCCAATCATGTCAAATTCCTACTAGGAAAAAATAAAATAAAATATACATTTCATTTACCCCTACGAGCTATTTTTGTTTATGGCCACCCTTATATGTCACTTAATATCTTACGTCTCCACCAACAATTCTGTCACAAATTTCTTGTCTAAACTAGATACCACAAAAAACACAGAAGCATCCATCTCAAGACGTCCGACACATTGACACTCCCAGAATTGACGGGCCTCACCTGCTACCTCTTATCCCCTTGCTCACCGGTGGCCCATTAAATGTGGCATCGCCATCCACGATAGTGGAGTTTGAAATAACCCAAAAATTTGGATTTTCAATTTTTTTTGAAGTTTTTGCTTGATTTTCGAAATCTTACCCAATTCAGAAATTTCTTCCGAATTCCCGCTTTCCTTTTCCATCCGACCGTTTTCTTTCTCCGAAAACGCCTTCCTCCTGGGCGCCTGCTCCTTCTTCCTCCCCGTTCTCTTCCTCACGCCACGCCACACCGCCTTGCACCTTCCCCTTCTCTCCCGTCAGTCGCCACCTCCCACGCCAGCACCGCCTCCACCAGCTCCTTCTACCCGCCTTTGCCGCCACCTCCCCCCGTCCTGGCGCCGCCCAACCTCTCCCCGCCACCCACGTCGCCACCTCCCTGTGCAGTCGCACTACTCCCACCGCCTTCCCCATGGCTATAAAAGCCCACCCCAGCTCGCCATCTTCCTCATCCCCACATCCACCACCTCTTCGCCCTCCATCCCCTCCGACACCGGCCAAATTTTGAGCTTTACCCGCCGCCTCTTCTTCGGTCAAGGTGAGCTCTGAGGTAAAATTCGCCTCTTCCTTAGCCCCCCTTCCCTCCCACCTCCGGTAGAGGCTTCGCCTCGCCACCGCGCTCCTTTCCCCCACCATCCTCCACCCTAATCCCCGCCGGAACCTCACCGACACCGCCTCTCCCCGCCGTCCTTCTCACAGCCCACGCCGCCATGCTGCCACAGACCTCCCCAAGCACCCACACCCCCCAAAACCCTCTCACCTCACTGATGCTCAAGCACCCCTCCCCTTGGCCCGTACACCACCCTAGCGCCCTCGGCCTTGTCCCTTGCTCCGGTCGTGCGCCACCCGCGCCGCCACACCATTTGCACACCTCCTCAGCCCACCCAAAGCACCAAAATGGAAAGCCCTTACCTCAATGGTGCTCCCTGCACCACTCACCCCCGCCGCCGCCGCCGGCTCGGGTGAGCCGAGCGCAGCTCAAAGCCACCCGACGCTGGGCCTTTAAGGCCTGGCCAAATGGGCCATGGGCTGCACAGTAAATGGGCCAACCATTTACTATTCAAACAAACCGCCCAAGCACTGTTCATAGCACAATAAAGTAATTACTGTTTGCATTTCCGAAAATGCACAATAAACTTGATACTGTTCCTTAACCAAAAATAGATATTCGATTACTATTCACAACCTATTTTCATGTATGAATAGTGAATTCAATACTATTTAAGTATTCATTATCTAACACATTGTTCGCCCAAAACCCTAATTTGACATGTCATGTCCATTTCGATCGTCGCGAACCCAGAAAGCCCATTCTTGACTCCGATCAGCTATACCAAGCTCCCAATAGATCTTTTTACCCTTTTTCACATGATTCATTACCTCTTTATTATATTTTTGTTGTACTTGGATCCAAATCTCAACTCTGTTCAGTCCAATCATACACCAAATAAATACCTATCCTCCACATCACCTTCCTTTAAGTTTCTTTTCTGTTTTTATTTACTTGCATGTTGTTCCCAGCTCATTCATTGTCGAACCGGATTTTATTTAGTTTATTTTGTTTCACGCTAGGTCACAGCTTTGACAACCAGACTACAGAAGATGCCGGACAAGACCAGTATTTAGAGGATTTTGTGCAAGAAGGCAAGTCATATTCCTTGATCATTTTGAACCTACATTTTATATATCTATATTATTACTTTCATTACTGTATTTGTGTCAATTACTTTAAATACTAAAATAATACTTTTGAATGCCATGATAAATAGATAAATTCTAATACCCCACAAACAAACCCACCCAGCTTTTGTAGGCCATATTCACCTTGACAAGTTTAGTTTACATAGAATATTATAAATAGCTTCATCACAAAAAATGTTTATAATTCTGAAAGCAGTATTGGCCTTTCGCTAATGGTTTTGGTGGAGAGTTGAGGATTGTTGTGAGACCCCGAGGTATTTAACTTGTAATGCTTAGTTTAGCATCACAAATAAAATATCCCGTGCCTCGGAAAAATATGTACATCCCAGAAATGTTGTACATATACCCCTTTACAAAATTGTGCATCAATTCCATTCAATCGCATAGAACCGAAGCACAACAATAAAAGACATATATAATAGAGATTTATTACAACAAGGGCCAACCGGCCAAATAACAACTAAATAACAATTAAACAGCGGAAGCCAAAGTGCCATAAGATGGCGATAAACAAAAGAGCCAATTAGTGCGCCTTTACCCACAAGGCAACCAACCGGGCCGCCAAGCTGGTCGTCAAACCCGTAGCACATATCACAAAAGGGAAGCCCTTGGGGCTCACCTTCTTCCTCTGCAACAAAACAATTAGGCAAAGCAACTGAGTACAAAAATTGTTTTTGTACTCGCAAGACTGACGTATAAGATAACAGAACTATAATTAACTATATGCAAGCTTTATTTAAGTGGAGGGGGCTCTGGACTTACTTTTAGAATAAAGCAAGTTTTCATTTGCAATAATGTAATAGATTCAAAGCAATTTGACAAACTGTTTGCAATTGTTGAAATAACAGCAATACAATAATAATAACAACAATAAAGACAACCTGGAAGTGACTAACCCAATAGTCACCACAACAATAGTATGAATATCCATTCATACCAACCCATCAAGTTTTAATTTTAAAAGGTTGTAGTCTAGTTCTTGCACGACCTTACCAAGCATGTCCATAACCTAGGACGAGGCTATTCGAATAGTTTTAACCCTGCGGGGGTGTACCAATGTACCCACACTTTAGACCGCATTTTTGCCAAGCTATTAAGCACACTTCCTTTGGTATGGCGGCACGGCTAAGTCCTACGAGATATTTCCAATGGAAAGCGTTAATTAAGAGTCGCACGTATGGGGTTGACCCTCAGTAGCCAGCCGACGAAATGGGCTACCAGGACCATACGTTGTGGTGGAGTCAGGCAAAGCCGGGAGTCATTAGCCATTTAGGGTAAATCTAGCCGGACATTTGCAAGACCCCGGTCGGGGTGGAGGACCTAGAAAGGAACCACCCCGGTCACGCTTTTGTGATCCTTTTTCTCTATAAACTACAGCCAACGACTCATTAATTAATGCCTCCCAAGGTACTAAGTCAAGAGAGGTCCCATATCCCTCTAGTGTGGTAAGCACGCAATTATCACTTGGCTTAGTGGCACAAGTAACTTGGTCCTTGGGGACTTAGGCACCATTCCAATCACACCCAACGGATCACACCAACATATCATTGTGCCTAAGTCTAAATCATTTTGTTTTCAGTTTTGGTTTTCACAAATAAACAAAGCACAAGGTACAGATTAAAAGTAATAACAAGTTTTGTGTGATCAAGGTTATCGACATAAGTCGATAACCGCCCAATTCTACCGGTATCTAAGCATTGCTAAGCATCATATCGTAAAGACAAATAAAAGACCCTAAATCATTCACCGGGCTCTAATTCACCAGTGAGGATAATATTCCTAAGGTAGTGGCAGGGGTGAACAATTTTAGGGCAACGATGCAATGGGATTAACTATCTCTAATCGACAAAATTAATCATTGACACAAAAGCATGCATACATACGAGTAAAACAAAGTATTAGATTTTAAAAGTAATGGGATTAAGTGGATATGATCAAACTGCTTGCCTTGCTGTAGATCACTTTCTTGCTGCAGAGGATTCACTCACGTAAACAATAATTCCTTCGGAACCTAACGTGAAAAGACGATAATCAAATGAGAACAATAACTCCAAATAAAACTCAACAGCAAAAGTTCTTCAAATACCATGAAATTCATACAGCAGTAAGATTATGATTTTAGACATTTTTAGAAACAAGAATCACTTCATTTGGACTAAGTATGAAAAAGTTATGGCAAAACTAAATTCTCTCAGCCCCTAAATTCAATTTAAAATCCTATCTGTTACTGTTCATGGTATAAATTTCTGGAGTGATCTAAAGCTTGAAATTTTTATGGTGGGTAGAATATGTCATCCTAAGGTCAGCAAAACTGAGTTTGCACAATTTTAAGTTATAATGAATTAGTTAAGATTTTCTTAATTTGTACAACTAGCATATTTCATTTTGCAGAAGCACTAACATGAACAAAACCTATGCTAATTTAAAGGACATTACCAGAGGGATTTTAACAAAGTTTAGTTTGCTCAGAATGGAAAAAACAGATAAAAGGTTATGTATTTTATAACTTTTAATGAGTTTCTAGACAACATTTTAGGTTGAAGCAAATTAACTCAGCTTATATCATTTTCTGCTGCCGAAAAGAGACTAAATGCATCCTCAGATTATAATTCATTTTATTTCGGAGCTAATGAAATTTGAATCAATAAAAAAGGAGCTAAAATGACAAAGTTATGCACTTTAGAAATTTAAAACACTGAAATACTTTGAAAATTGGAGCTCTCGGGGAGGTCCAAAAGAACTGGAGAGAACGGGGAGGTCGTGGCCGTCGAGATGAGATCCAACGACTACAACCAGATGGGCGCACAGCGCACGCGAGAGGAGTTCCTCGCGCGCATAGGAGGTCGTGGCCGTCAGATCAAGATCTGGCGGTCCCGAGCACTAGGGGAGGTCCTAGAACTTCAAACCCACAGAGGAGGTCTGGACGGTCAGGATTTCTCGGGGGAGGTCCTGACGGTCTAGATCTCCTGGGGGAGGACCTACGGCTTAAGTCCACCGAGGAGGTCCCGACGGCTAAGATCTCTCGGGGGAGATCTTAACGGTCCAGATTTACCGGGGAGGTCTTAACAGCCAAGACCTCCACCGACAGATCTAAAGTGCCGAGGAGGTCTAGGCCGTTAGATGGAGATCTAACGATCCAGAGCTACGGGGAGGTCCTTAAGTGAAGGATTTAATCGGAGGAGGTCGGAACGGTCAAGATCTACTAGGGGAGGTCTTGAACGATCCAGATCAACTCGAGGGAGGTCCGATGCGGCGGGGTTTTAGCTAGAGGAGATCTAGACGGCTCAGATGGAACTGGGGAGGTCCTGGGCGGTCCAGATCGAGGCGGAGGGAGGTCTAAAGCGATAAGGTTTTAAAGCGAGAGGTCTGGACGGCTAAGATCTCCACGGGGAGGTCTTCAACGGTCCAGATCTGCCCAAAAGAGGTCCTGAGACTTAGCTTCTTCGAACACAGGACCAGAGGGAGGTCTTGAGGTGGTCCTTGCAAAAAATGACCAAGGGAGGTCTTTTTGCAAAGAGGACCCCGAGTGTGGTCCTGAGGTGGTCTTTGCAAAAATGACCAGGGGAGGTCTTTTTGCAAAGAGGACCCCGTGGGAGGTCCTGCGACCCTGATTAACTCTAAGGAGGTCCTACACGGTAGAGATCAAACTGGGAGGTCGTGAGGGTGGTCTGAGCGGTGGCTTAGATTCCGACAACCGTAGGTTGAGGCCCACGTGTCAGTGACGGAGAAGACTTTTCCGACAGCACTACCGGCGGGAACCCAATAAATATAGGTCCTAACATTAAATGAGCGCGGGGAGCGCCGCGGGGTTTTAAAGGGCTCGGGCCCACGAGACAGTGGCTCACGGGCGCGGCTTTAAGACAAGCACGGATCCCCGATGATTAGCAATCATGGACTTTAATGGTGTCCTAAAAATCTGACGAAAACAGGAGCTGCCTCCCGACAACACCCGAGAGGCTTCAACGGCTTGCCGCCGGTGACTCCGGCCGCGGCGGCGCCCAACTAATACTGGAATGGATTCGCAATAGCAGTAGGAACCTAGTGGTGCCAACCTCGCCGGCGGCGGGGGCTCTAAACGTCGGCTAGCTGGAAAAACGAAAAGAGATCTAGATACTGCAACTTGAAAACGGCCGAAGGCTTCGGGGTGGTCTAAAGGAATGACTTCCCAGACATCTATGGACTAATAAGAGGTTACCTTAGAGGAGGGAAGCTTCACAGTTGGCCGGAGCAGATTCGCACAAGGTGAAGCTCACCGGACTTGAAGAAGAGAGGTGAAAAATGGCACCCTGAGCAAAATGAGTGGCACCCAAGTATCAAAAGAACTTCATTATGGTTCACAGAAGCTACTGGAACAAATAATTTGAAAATGGGCCACTCACTTGAGCTGAGGAAGAAGATGACCAATTTCAGCCGAATTTGAACAAACCCCAAATTGGATACTTCCTGTGAATCAAATCCAAAATTAAGTTAGGGGATATGTTCAAGATGGTAAGGAGATAGAAATGGTGCAAAGAATTGTGGGGGAGAACCACTGGAGCACCCAGAACACCAAAGAGGCTCCACGGGTCAACAATGGAGATTGTCAGATTTGGGGTATTGAGCTCCAAAACTGAAAATGGAGCTCAAGGATAGTGTAAAGAGAGACCGGGAGATATGTGGGGTGCTTATAAAGCCAGAGAACACTAGGGTTTGGCAAAAATGTGCTTTCGGGAGACACGGTGCAAAGCTCAAGACTTAGCCAAAAGCAAAAAGGGTGAGAATGATGGTGTTGGGTATGGGATGGCCGAAAGCATCACTCACAACTCCCAAGTGTCAGTTAGGACGACTGTAGGGAGCATGAAATGACACCTCCATCACTCCCCTACTGCTCACGCACGTCCAGAGGTAGGAGACGACCTAATTGTACTTGGGTGATTATCGGTCGTTGGATTAAACGTGGACGGCTTAGATCTCAGATCTCTGGTGCTTTAAAAACAACAGAGGGGATCGTGCGCCCTTGGATCGAAGACTAACGGTTGAGATTGCGCCACGCCTCTGAGGGTTTTTAAATCAACAATGAGCTCGCGATCATTGGATCATAAATGGGCGCTGAGATTAGATGTGCCTTCGGGTGACCCGAATGTCACATGCAATGAACACCATTAGATTTTGATCTGACGATCCAAAAGAGTGGGCTCTTCGCGGTGGTCCGAACATGCTTGCGAACGTGGACCGTGCGATTTAGATCCAAAGGCTGAGATTGAACGCGGGTGTTTAAAGCTGGCTCGGTGCTGTTAGGTGGTTCGATCAAATCGATTGAGTCGAGCCCGAGTCTGACTCGAACCCGAGTAACAGTACTAACCAGGTTTGGATTTCAAATTTATACAGAGACTTTTGAGGAATTATTTGAGGTAGCAAATTAACTCCAAAAATTTTGAAAATTTTACACGAGCTTGCTGACTCAAACTTTGACCTTGTGTAAAATTTTCAGAAGTTTTTATGCAGTGAATTTTTCTCCAAAAATTCTTCAAGGTTCTGATTTAGGGTTTGACTGAAAGTCAAACAGGTTTGACTGCCATCTAATAATATTCAAACAATTTCTAAAAATTGTGAAATTTTTTCAGAGGGGTCACAACCCATCCTTAGAACTTAGGAAAAATATTTCCAGAGGATGATAACAATGTTTGACATGATTTTATTTTTGGAAGATCAAAATTTGGATCAAAAGGACTTGTGACTTTGTATTTCCATAATTCCTTATACAAGAATTGTTTGGTACAACAGGAAATACATGATGTAAGAAAAAGTTTTAATTTCTACCAATTTTCTTACATTCGAAACACAAATCCAATATTGGGATGTTACAATTGTCTAGGAAATTGGACAATCCAATAGATTCAATAAAAAGTGAGTCAAAGGTGAGAGTGGACAACCATGAGTTGGTGTTGATCCATCGTCTCACTGGAGACAGGTAAGGACAAGAACCTTGTGCCAAAGTAACAGACACAGTAATCGCTCAACCACAAGCGTGGTCATTACTCCCTGGCATAGTACACTGCTCGTCCAATTGAATATCTACAGGATGTCAACTGCTGCTGGTATGTCAGGGTAGATGCGGAATGGGGGTGAGTCAGGAGTGGACCGATTAGGGCACTCGCTGAACTACACAACGATATGGTCCCATCTGCCTCGGAGTGCGGATTCCACCATTGGCCGATGGTCTCCCGAGCTGTATGGATTAAGACCTACCGGGTAGAGACTAGAAATGTTGAGCAGTGAAAAGGCTTTGTTATCTCAGCTCAGTCGCACGCTAGCATGTTGCGTGTATATGTATTGACAGTATGAGTTTGAGATATCTTGTGGGTAAAATTGGGCAACTATGCAGAGTGTATAATCAAAGGTATTCGAATACGCCGTGCTTCCGGTTAATGAAGCCGTGTTCATGGGTGATTCCAGTATAGAGGCATTAGTAGAGTTTTGAGATGTTAAGTTGATATTTGTTGAGAAACCCCTGATGTTATTATTTATTACTGTTTTACTATTTATAAACTGTTTTAAATGTAAAATGCATCCACATATACCAGGTATGGTAAACCCTAACCAATCCTTTGAACTCCTTGCATGTAATTATTTAGCTTTTTCATGTGACTTGTTGAGTACGGTAGTAGTACTCATTCTTGCAATCTATAAAACATCTACAGAAGAAACCTAGGAAAATGCAGAGGATCCTTGTGAACAGGATTCTGGTGGACACACAGATGACAACAACTACTGTTTTTAGGTATCGACTACGCTCAAGCGTGCCTGTGGTTTAAAGTTCTTTTGTCTTGTATTATATTAACTGTGGGCTTCGATGCCCGTCAGGTGAAAATTGGCTGTTAAGCCTTAATCTTATGTAATAAAAGTCTGGTTTTTGTTGTATTTAGAAGCTTGTTTGTGAC
This sequence comes from Ampelocalamus luodianensis, assembly GCA_036346255.1. NCBI lineage: Eukaryota > Viridiplantae > Streptophyta > Magnoliopsida > Poales > Poaceae > Ampelocalamus > Ampelocalamus luodianensis. The sequence goes on along the minus strand of CM070628.1, from coordinate 21,713,690 downwards.
GCTACTTGTGTCGCAACTGTACATCCTGGGCGGTTGCGAATGGTTTAACAATCCTGAAAATCGGGGGTGTTACAGAGTTGTTCCATAGCCACTCCAGGTTCGGCGACTTGGAGGAGGAAAGCACTCATGTTATCGGTAGTGAAGCAAGTCGAGTCCGACTACGTTGACTTTACGTGTTAGAGTAATATGATATTTTTATCCGTAGCTAAGTACACAGATGCAACTGGTAAATTTATAAGGTTTGTGTGGATCTGCAATTTACTATTTTGTGCTGTATTGAAATGTAAATTAATAAAAGTTCCAAGAACGCTCCAACTGTCCGGCATGCCCTTTCTCGCCATTCAAAATAGTAGTACTACTACCAGCCTGGCCAAGGGGCCCATCCACCACGGCGACCGGGCCCATCCGAACCTTTTCTTAACCCATCTCGCCTTCAGCCCACTCGCTCCCCGTTCCTCCTCTTCCCGGCCGCAACCACCTCGTCTCCCCCTCTCGGTCTCCCCTATAAAAACCCTAGCCGAAAACCTCCGAATCCCACCGTTCCCACCACGCCACAGCCACCTCGCCGCGCGATCCCATTCAAACCAAAATACGAAATCGATTCCGCCAAACCAAAAGGCGATCGTGCTGAGCTCCACACGGAGGTCGAACCCTAGGCGGCGGCGGCGGTTGGTCGATTCCGATGGCGGCGGCGGGTGCGGGTGCGGGTGCGGCGGACGGCGACCAGAGGTGGCTGGTGGAGTGCCTGACGGCCACCCTCGACACCGCCCGCGACGTCCGTGCCTTCGCCGAGGAGTCCCTCGGCCAGGCTTCCGTCCTCCCCGGTTCGCCACCCCTTACAGTCACTCTTTCTGTTGGTTTGGGTGATTATTGGACTGATGAAGCTGCTTCTGCTCCGAGTAATTGGCCACGCTCTAGTAACATTTTGTCAGGAGAGCGCGAGCACCCAATTCGTTAACCATAGCTTTTGGATTGCCCTAGCTGTGTGAACAACTGCTTGAGAGGCGATTATTCTGTCTAAGTTTGGTACTGCAGTGTCGCGCTGCGTCCTAAGGCTTCTTTTGGTATTGAGTTTCTGTGCTCTATGCTACATTGCTACTATTGCTCCAAAGGCGATTGACAGATGACCATGCCCAAAAACACACCATAGAACTGCAATTGTCAAAGGAGCCGCCCTGCTTTTACCGTAACAGCTGTTGTTCTGCGCACCATGATTGTAGTGGAGCGTAGTTTGCTTTAGTTCACATCAAGATGTTGTTTTGTTAGCTACGATGTGAATGAATGCCACTGTTTTTACGTAATGAGCAGTGATGGTTTTTTGCTAGGACCAACTTCTCTCTTGATAAAAGGTCGTTTTTGCTGCTCTGGTACTCTGGTTGGTTATTTTTTGTGGATGTGCGCTCTAACTCATTCTTTCGTATTTTTCATTTGATCACGAAAAAGGCTTCATTTGCTATCATGGTGGCCTTTTGTCATTTGCTATCATGGTGGCCTTTTGAAAGCACTTCCATTTTTCTACTTTGGATTTACTAGTACTTGAAAACATCTTTTTGGAGCCTCAACAGCAAAGACTTGTTAAAGATTCGTGTAACTTACTATATCTGATTATCAGCATATCAACCACAAACTCTAAGTAGTCAATGACGGTTTTTTTACCACAACCATGCTTTTCAACCACATAAGAAGGAATTGATCTGGCCATTATTTGTACCATAGTTACCAGAAACGCGGATCCTCCGAGTCATGGTACGAGATTTGGATTCGTAGTTCGCCACTTTTCTTCCAATTTCCACCGCGACCACGAACTCCGTACCCTAAACCGGTTTGGGTTCGACGAATCCGGTTCACAATTCGCAGGGTTTTATAGCGAATCCGGTACCATTCCCTTGTGTTGTAGTTACCTTAGATGATGTTAATAATTTAGTATATGTATTGCAAAAACTGAAGCATATAGTTTGGCATTGTAGCATCCTGAGTTCCTGACCCACCTGCTCAATTTTGGTGGGTTTTTGAGTTATGGTTTTTGCTTTATTGGTAATTAGCATACCGGCTTAAAATATACTTTTGACTACCTGCCTGCTGAGATAGATGATTTGAATTGGTCATTTTTCTTTGACAGATGAAGTTCTTTCTCCCACTAACTAATCTCCTTCTGTCAACTGACAAGAGCCTGGTTTTGCTGTAATGTTTGCTCAGGATATGGAGCTGCCCTCACAAAGGTCACAATCAACAAGGAGATCCCGTTTGGGCTACGCCAGATATCCTCAGTCATTTATTTGAATTTATATTATATCAAAATTTTTTGGTGCATACTGTAAATTTTTTTGTCAGACTTGGCTTTCACATTTTGGACTATCCTTTGTTGTTTGTTGATCCTTTACTTCCTGGTACCTTGCTGCTGTCTTGCTAAAGCAGTTCATCAAGCAGCATTGGCAGGAAGGTGAAGAGAATTTCGTGCCTCCTGTTGTTTCAGCCTCAGAAAAGGTACCATCATCTGCTTTTAATCCTTTGAGTGCCACAAATTAGGACTCAGGTTGTTCACTTCTTACAAATGAGACATGCTATCCGCATCAGTAGAAGAAATGTTCTTTCAAAACATGCGCAACCTGAATCAATCATTATCTTTCCGATGTCACATGGCGGCACTTCATCTCTGTCTACTATTGTTGTAATCAATACCATCTTTTCCGTTAAACTGTCTAAATTACAAGAACCATTGGCTTACTGTGTAAATTCTTATTTTAGTAGTGTTGTTGTGTTCTTATTACATTGTTCTCAATATTGTTTCTTGTCAGGTGGTTATACGGCAACTCCTTCTTACTTCATTGGATGATTCTCATGGGAAGATTCGTACCGCTATTGGCATGGCTGTAGCAGCTATTGGGCAGCAAGATTGGCCTGAAGACTGGCTTGAGTTACTTCCCTCTCTCTTAAAGTTAATTGGTGATCAAAGCAACGGGAATGGAGGTACATAGTTTTTTTTTGCTTCCCAATATTGTCAAACTAGGGTATGCATCTATTCTATAGGCCTGTTTCGAGTCCTTGTACTTGAACTTGGAGCTGTCAGCTTCTATCACCATAAGCTCCATACGGCAACTCCTTACTTCATTGTCAGCAATTTTTGTAAATTTGTTTCAACATTATTGTTTTTTTTTTTGCATTATCAAGGGTCTAAAATAATGAAAATATCACAACAATAACTTGCTTTCTTTCTGTTATAGTGTTATCTCTTTGGAAAGCTATTATGCCTAATCAAACCCAAAGGGCCACTTATGGCATCAGTGCATCACCTTTAAGTTCTCCTATTTTAGGCTTTGCTATGTCGATGGTTGTGTCACTGTCCAACACAGTGTCTGACATTGGTAGTTTGGACTGTCGGTGCTACACTGCTTCATAGCCTAATCTAGAATTTTTCTTCTTAGGATGCTCGCATGGCCCAAACATTGTGACTATAAAGATGATGAAAATAATCAATTAATCATTATTTTAATTTTGGAATTTTGCAGTTCTTTTCTTCATCTTCTTCTTCTTTTCTTTCTTTTTTTTCCTGAAAGCAATGGCATGAATTCAGTAATTCTCTGTCTGAACCTTCAACTTTTTGTTTGCAGTCCGTGGGGCATTAAGATGCCTAGCTCTTCTATCAGATGATTTGGATGATACATGTATTCCAAAATTAGTGCCAAAGCTATTCCCATCATTGTACATAATAATGTCATCTCCTCACGTAAGTTTTTGTTACTCTTTACTGCTTGTTGTTTTCTTTTAACAAATCGTTGTCGAGACAATGTCATTCATCTTCACCCATTTTCAAAAGCAGCTGTATGAAAATTCTCTTCGTGCAAAGGCTCTTGGAATAGTTCATTCATGTATTTCCATGCTTGGATCAATGAGCGGTGTTTATAAGGTAGTTTTTATTGTTTATTGTTGTATTCTTTCTGTTATTTCGTCACATTATGGAAACCAACTGAGGTGATTTGCTGGTGCAGAGAGAGACAGTCAGTTTGATGACTTCAATGCTTGATCCACTAATGGAGCAATTTTCCGTAATTTTAAATTCACCGGTGCAGTCCCAAAATCCTGATGACTGGAGCATCCAGATGGAGGTATGCATCATATAATCTTTGTTCTGAGATTGAAAGCATGCCCTGTTGATAGTTGTCGAATCTTATGCTTGTCTTGTGATCAGGTCCTGAAATGTTTACTCCAGCTTGTCCAGAACTTTCCTAGACTACCTGAAGCCAAACTTTCTGGCAAGTATACACAACTTGTTATGATTTGTAGTCAGGTGGACAGATTAGCTTTCTTTAGTCTTTTGCTTTTCTGATAAATGGGATAAATTTGTACAGCTGTTCTTGCGCCGTTGTGGCAGACCTTTGTTTCATCCTTCAACGTCTATCACCTGTCAGCAATTCAAGCTTCAGAGGATGTGGATTCTGTTGGCTATGATTCTGATGGTAGTGAAAGAAGTCTTGAGTCCTTTGGGATTCAGGTAATTTCTTGCATTTCTATTCCGTTTTTACTTTTTTTTTTCTTTCTAGTTGTTCTCTTTTCTTTCGCTGTAGTCCATTTGGCACCTTTGCTTGTGTCTTAGATATCTTACCATGTTCTCATCTTTTCCAGTTATTTGAGCTATGGACAACAATTGTGGGAAACTCTCGGTTAGCAAAGGTATGCCTTTTTAATTACTAATTTGTGTATCTTGAGGTATGCCTTTTTAATTACTAATTTGTGTATCTTGTTATTTTTTGTAACGATTTTCTGTGGTATTCCACTAGGTCATCGCAGGGAACATTAAGGAGCTAGCATATTATACTATAGCCTTTCAACAGATAACCGAAGAACAGGTATGATCTGGTTGATACATGGCTAATATATATGTGAACTTACTTTTGGCATATAATTTGTGTCTTGTTAGTCTTTTACGTTTTGCTTGCAAATGCTTATGTGTTTGTTCAATTTGTTATTCTAGGTGCAAAACTGGTCACGTGATGCTAACCAGTACGTTGCTGATGAGGATGATGTAACTTATAGCTGTCGAGTGTCTGGTACGAACTGCAGTGCTACTTCTTTTGTTAACTTGATTGGAAGTATATTACGAATTCAATGATGCCAACCAGTATGTTGCTCATTTTTTTTAAAGAATAATCAAAATTTATAAATAGGATGGGATAAACTACTATAATTAATAAATTAAAGTATTACTGCAGTCTTGCATATATTAAACAAGTGACAATGAATTGGATACTTAAAATGTCCTTTCTTGACTTTACAAAAGACACCATCTTTATAATCTACTCTTAATAGAAATTTATCAAACACAACACGTTTTCCTCACATCTTCGTGGTTTTCAGGATCTCTTTTGCTGGAAGAGATAGTCACTGCTTATGAGGACTATGGAATTGACTCAATTTTGGAAGCTTCACAAATGTGTGTTCGTGAATCACGTGAATTAAAACAAGCGGGTTCTGCTGACTGGTGGAGAGTGAGTTTTTAGTTTTTTTAAATTAGAGGAAACCAGCACTGAAGATATTACCTCTTGTCAACAATGTTACTCTGCTTATCATGTTTTTCAGTACTTTTGGGTGATGTACCATGATTTTAGACTAGGTCACTTCGGAAAATCTTCTTTAAAGTACAGAAACAAGTTCAAATTTAGTGTTGCTTTAAGTTTATGTTGTTTAGTAGTCATATTTAAATTTATTGTCTAACAATCATATAATTATCCCCCAAACATTATACTTAGCCTTGCTGATGTTATGTTCATAGTGTCTTTCTGCAGTTGACCTATCTAATGTAGCATTTATTTTTGTGCAGCTGCATGAGGCATCACTTTTTGCTCTAGGTTCACTTTCAGAACAGCTGTGTGAAGCACAGGTTGGTTTATAATTTTTGTTGCGCCAAACAGTTTCATTAACTCACTAATTTTCTGTTGGCAACCTGGCAACATAGATCCCCACATTTTCATATAGATGCAATTGGACCATTTTCTTTGAATTAAGTATTACATGCCCCTTGACTACCTGAGGTGTTGCAATTGAGCCCTTCCATCAGTTTGACTAGTGTAGGGATGATGCGGCATGTTCAGTCTGCTAGCCTGGTTTCTCTGTAAAGTTCTGATGTGGTATGGTGGAATTATTCGCTCCAAAACTGTAAAAATGAAGGGGAACATCATCATGAATCGGAGGGAAACACAACAAATTAATCACTTCCGTCTATTAAAGGTAGAAGTGTAATAGTCATGTAAGTGTTAGAGGTAGTTATGAAATTGTAGTCTAGTCTAGGGTTTCTCTTGTACACTATATATTGGACGATGGTGTAGGTGCAAGCAGATCCGCGGCCGACATCAATGGATCCGGCCAGATCGAGCTCGATGCAAGGCCGACGACGTGAGAAGATGACCGGCAATGAAGAGGACGTCGCGCGATGCGGGCGTGTGCTCGTCCAATTGCCGCGGATGTGGAGAGCCTGATGTCGTCGTCGCCGGTGCGGAGGTAGGTTGGGTAGTTGCAGCTGACGCCGGGGATGTGGGATTGTGCTCGGGCTCCGGTGGAGTTGGCGGCCGCGCTGACTCGCTCTCCCCCTCGGCTCGGACGATGGTGGGGCGCCTCTCCAGGTCGGCCGAAGCAAGGTGTGGCGATGGCAGGGTGCCTCTCCAGGTCAGTTCGAAGCAGAGGAGGCACTGTACGGCGAGGCACCATGAACAGAGGCGCTTCTGCAGGTTGGCCCGAAGTAGTCGGCGGAGTAGGGGAGGCTCGAATTGAAGCTGGAGGCGTCAAATCGGGCCACCCTAGAGTTGAATCAAGCCCTGGCGACAACATATTGAGGCTTGGATAAAGCGAATTGAGGCATTCAACGTCGAATCAGGCCACATCGTGCTCGACGACGAAGATGAGGCAGAGGAGCTGTGACTCGAGCTGGAGAGGATCGGCAGATCTAACCGTGATCGGCTCTCACCACGCTTTGCGAGCGAGCTCCACGGCGGATGGCTTGGCGGCTACCGCGACGATGAGCGCTAGGCAGAGGAGGGTGCGATGCTCCGGGTGTCGGACAAAATCGACCAAATCTGAACATCCACCGCCTGGGAGTTGTCTTCCTCCAAAATTGACGATATTTGCCGCCATTTGCTGTCATTGTCACCCTTTTCAAGCCGGTGCCGCTGGACACGGATCCGACCATGTGGAAGAGGACCAGATCTGACAGGAGCGGCGCTCGCCGCTGGTGATCGCCATGGGTGGGGAGGCGGGGAGAGCGGAGAGGAGTTGAAGTGTGTGCGAGAAGGTGGAGGTAGCTCGGGAGAAGAGACCCGAATGAGAGCTTGTTAGGTGAAGAGATGAAGAGGATGTTGCTGTTGCTGCTTGAAGAAGACTACAACTAAATGTTTGAAGAAGACTACAACTAAGAGGTGGCCACCTTCGCGAATAGAGATTGCTCCTCCTGGAGGCAACGATAGCGAAAGAGGATGGAGGCTAGGCTATTGATCTAGGCTCTGATACTATGTTAGTTTTGTCAGAGTAGAGGAATAGGGGCTGAATAGTTAGTTGTATTTCAAGAGCCCAATGGACAATATTTAGTGTACAAGAGAGAAACCCTTGACTAGACTACAATTCCATAACTACCCCTAACACTTACATGACTATTACACTCATGGATGTCACGGCGTCGCCTAGGCGTTCCGGTGGTGCGGAGCAGACGCCGCGGTCGCTCGCCTCGCCTTGGCCATCTCCGACCACATCACTGCACCGGCCGTCGGCCCCCAGGTACTCCATCTCCCACCTCCGCTCCCTCCCCCCTCCTCTCCCAACCTCCCGCGACCCGCCGCCACTCCCGCGTTCCCGCCGCCCATCACTGCGCCGACCTGTCGCCACTCCTTCCTCTCACTCCCGCCTCGCCACGCATGCCTCCCTTGCTTCGTCTTGCCGGGTCCTGTCCTCCCCGCGCCGCCCCGGGCCTCCCTTGCTCTGTCTCCGCCCGGATCCGGCGCCCCAGGCTCCCCTGCTTTGTCCCCGACCTTGAAACCGTGCGTCCCCGTCGCTGGATCCAACCTCTCTGATGTGAGTGTGGCCCGATCTTCCGAAATGTATTGATATGTCGATTGTGGAGAACACGACGTTGATGATCCAAAGGCTCCGACCAGAACGGATCGAACCCCTCGCAATCACTACACCACCGCTCCGTTGGTTATCAACCGTGCCGAACGCGGTTGACCTCGCCAAGAAGGCTATCTTCTGCAAGCGAATCGAGAACACAAGCAAGAGAGTAGAAGATGCAATCTGAAATTGTATTGCGAATAATAATGAAGTTCACAGAGTGGGGTTTCTCAAACCGAACAAACGGTGAAACTGCAAAGTGGCAGAAAAATCTAAGAAAAACCCAAATTGGACTAAAGGGCGACTAGGAGGCGGAAACCCTAGGTGGGGTACTGTTCATGCGGCTAAGTTACTGTTCACATGAATAGTAACAGGCCCCCGGGGGTGGCTGTTCCACATATGGGCCATACGGGCTAAGTTAGCCCATAGGACTCGGATACAAGCCTTGCAGGTTAAAGAAAATGTGACGCAGCACCAAGTAAAGGGTGTCCGAAGCTCTTTGAGTTGGAGGCCACAAATTCTTCATCTCCTTTGGCCATTGTTATTGCCTTCTTCTTCCTTGATGCATATCATCAACTCCTTGCTGTCCCGTCCTAGATTCCTAAGCACAAACAAATCATCTCCATTAGGCAGCATCATAGAGTTCTTAAGTGATACACTCAACCTTAGAAACGAATTTACCTGATAATTTAGTTGATGAGCACGTGCTCGAGTAATTGGACCTTGGACATCATTCATGGTAGTAGCAAGAGGAGTGTTCATATCAGTTGAAGTGATGTCCTCCTCATCCTCCCCTTCTTGAATTGGAGTCGTCCTCGACTCAAGCTCATCTTCCACTCCGAAGAATGGTCGTAGATCTGCAATGTTAAAGGTGGGGCTAACCCTAAAATCCGCAGGCAAATCTAACTTATATGCATTATCATTAATACGTTCAAGCACTTTAAAAGGACCATCTGCACGAGGCATGAGTTTAGACTTTCTCAATTCAGGGAATCGCTCTTTACGCAAGTGTAACCACACAAGATCACCAGGTTCAAAAGTAACATGCTTGCGTCCCTGACTACTAGCAACTTTATATTTAGCATTCATAAGCTCAATGTTCTCTTTAGTTGTCTCATGCATCTTAAGTATCAAATCAACACGTTGTTGAGCATCAAGATTTACCTTCTCCGAAGCTGGAAGAGGCAACAAGTCGATAGGTGCACGAGGGATGAAACCATAAACAATCTCAAAAGGGCATTTCTTTGTGGTAGAATGCAGCGAGCGATTATAAGCAAATTCCACATGAGGTAAACATTCTTCCCACATTTTTAAATTCTTTTTAAGCACAGCCCTAAGCATAGTAGACAAGGTTCTATTGACTACCTCAGTTTGTCCATCGGTTTGGGGATGACAAGTAGTGGAAAATAACAACTTAGTCCCTAATTTAGCCCACAAAGTTCTCCAAAAATGGCTAAGAAATTTAGCATTACGATCGGAAACTATCGTATTCGGAATACCATGCAAGCGAACAATTTCCTTAAAGAACAAATCAACAACATTTGTAGCATCATCACTTTTATGACATGGTATAAAATGAGCCATCTTAGAGAATCTATCCACGATAACAAAAATACTATCTCTCCCCTTGTTTGTTCTAGGCAGATCTAAAACAAAGTCCATAGAAATATCTTCTCAAGGTGTGCTTGGAACAGGAAGAGGCATGTATAAACCATGAGGATTAAGTCGTGACTTAGCCTTTTGGCATGTGGTGCAGCGGGCAATGAAGCGTTCGACGTCTCGCCTCATCTTTGGCCAATAAAAGTGGTGGGTCAAAATGTCCTCAGTCTTCTTTACGCCGAAGTGACCCATTAATCCTCCTCCATGCGCCTCCTGTAACAATAAAAGACGAACGGAGCTAGCTGGAATGCATAGCTTGTTAGCACGGTACAAGAACCCTTCATGCACCACAAATTTATTCCAACCCTTTCCCTCTTGACAATTAAGCAACATATCTTTAAAATCAGCATCATGCACATATTGCTCCTTTATTGTCTCTAATCCAAAGATTTTGAAGTCAAGTTGTGAAAGCATGGTATATCTTCTAGACAAAGCATCAGCTATGACATTTTCTTTGCCCTTTTTATGTTTAATGATATAAGGGAAAGACTCAATAAACTCAACCCACTTAGCATGTCTACGGCTCAGATTGGTTTGACTTCGAATATGTTTCAAAGATTCATGATCAGAATGTATTACAAACTCTTTGGGCCATAAATAATGTTGCCATGTTTTCAAAGTTCGAACTAGAGCATATAATTCTTTATCATAGGTAGAATAGTTCAAACTAGGTCCACTTAATTTTTCATTAAAGTAAGCAACAGGTTTTCCTTCTTGAATTAACACACCACCAAGACTTATGCCACTAGCATCACATTCTAATTCAAAAGTCTTGCAAAAATCAGGTAGTTGAAGCAAAGGGGTGTGTGTCAACTTATCTTTGAGAGCGTCGAAAGCTTGTTGCTGTATGGTGCCCCAAGTAAAAGGAACACCCTTCTTTGTAAGCTCATTCAGCGGTGCAGCGATGGTGCTGAATTCCCAGACAAAATGCCGATATAAGCCAGCGAGCCCGAGAAAACTCCGCACTTGTGTGACCGTTTTAGGAGGCAGCCAACTTTGGATAGCGACGATCTTGGCCTGATCAACTTCAATGCCCTGTGGAGTAACAACATAGCCAAGAAACGATACTCGATCGGTGCAAAAGGTGTACTTCTCAAGGTTACCAAACAAACGTGCATCTCGCAAAGCATTAAAAACAGCACGTAAATGATTCAGGTGTTCTTCATATGACTTGCTATATATTAGAATATCATCAAAATAAACCATCACAAATTTTCCAATGAAAGCACGCAAAACTTCGTTCATCAAACGCATGAAAGTGCTAGGTGCATTAGTTAAATCAAAAGGCATCACTAACCATTCATATAGCCCGAACTTAGTTTTAAACGTTGTTTTCCATTCATCTCCCAATTTCATTCTAATCTGGTGGTACCCGCTACGCAAGTCAATCTTTGTGAAAATAATAGAACCACTCAACTCATCTAGCATGTCGTCCAACCTAGGAATAAGATGACGATACCGTATTGTGATATTATTAATGGCTCTACAATCAACACACATACGCCAACTACCGTCTTTCTTAGGAACCAAAAGAACAGGAACAACACAAGGACTAAGGCTTTCTCGTATATACCCTCGGTCCAAAAGGTCTTGGATTTGTCGTTGAATTTCCTTAGTCTCCTCCGGATTGGTTCTATACGCCGTACGGTTTGGCAAAGTCGCTCCCGGAATTAAGTCAATTTGGTGTTTAATCCCTCTAATAGGTGGCAGTCCCGGGGGTAGTTCAGCTGGAAACACATCCTCATACTCCTGCAAAATGTTAGTGATAGCAGACGGCAAAGAGCTAGATATATCATCAAGTGAAAATAAAGTGTCTTTGCATATCAAAGCATAACATGACATATCATTATCGACAATTTCAGCAAGATCAGATTTGGTTGTAAGCATGACACAACCCTTTAATTTAATTCCCTCAGTTCTAGAACTAGGTGCTAACTTCTCCTTCTTAGGTGGGAAAATGTTCTTCACTACTTGCTGATTTTCAGATTCATGTTCATGTTCTTTCCTCTCATTTGCAGTTATCTCTTTTTCACATTGCACAATTTCAGCAGGTGTCAAAGGTAGCAAAATTATTTTCTTTTCTTTGTGCATAAGAGAGTACTTATTACTTCTACCATGATGAGTTGCATCAGTATCAAATTCCCATGGACGACCTAATAAAAGTGAGCAAGCTTGCATAGGCACTACGTCGAAATCAAGAAAGACATCATGATAGGAACCAATGGAAAAATGCACTCTCGCAGATTGTGTTACCTTCACCTTATCGCTGTTGTTGAACCACTGAATGCGGTATGGATGAGGATGTGCACGTGTGGTCAAACCAAGCTTCTTGACCAAATCTAAACTTACCAAGTTATTACAACTCCCACCATCAATTATGACACGAACACGGCAATCCTTGACGATGAGGAACATCTGAAACAAATTATGGCCCTGTATCTTCTCCGCTTGCTCCATTTGAGTGCTCAACACTCGTTGCACAATTATGGTCCTATAATTCTCCGTAGCAGCGGTACCTAAAATTTCCTCCCCATCGCTATGTTCCTCCTCTTGATCATCATCATTACCTGTAAGGTTAGCTGCAAGAGTATATTCATCCTCAACATCACTAGCACTTACGTAACCACCATCTTCTATCGCAATGTACGCTCGCTGACTGGGGCAATCTTTCATAACGTGTCCCATCCCTTTGCAACGGTGGCATATAATCCCGTTATGCGACCCGTGGAAGCAAGCGATGAAGAGCTCGCTACCTGGTGCTCGCACACTAGTGGATTTGCTCGTCTCGGTGCGCGTACGCGGTGGTGGTGGTCTTCTTTGAACGTGCCCTACTCATGGAGGGCACCGGGCCGAAAGCGTGAGGTGGGGCCGTCTTGGCTTGCCCGGTGTCGATTTCGATGCGACGTACTTCCAAAGTGGCTCCTAGTCCTTTGTTGTCTTCCTGCAATTCTTTTACGCCAAACAAGCAAGTCGGAACAACTTATTGATATCATTATACTCCTTGTAATCAATTATGTCACGAATTTCACGCCTTAAGCCCCCATAAAAGCGAGCCATCTTATCCTCCTCATCCTCAACAACATTACAACGCAAAGATGCCTATTTGTAATTCTTGGTAATATTCTCACGGATCTATTACCTTGGTCTAAGCGTTGCAATTTCTTACGCATATCACGTTTAAAAGCAGGAGGAACAAATCTAGCACGTATAGCTACCTTCAATCTATCCCATGTATCAGGTGTTAAGCCAGAATTAACTACTTGATTCCACCAAATAATAGCAAAATCTTTAAATTCACTAGTAGCTTGTCTAACTCTATGCACTTCAGGAACTAGATGGACATTAATTTTTGTTCAACTGTCATCTCCCAATCTAGATAAATTTCAGCATCATAAACACCCGCAAAAGATGGTATGGTGACGCCCATAGAACTCGGATACAAGCCTTGTAGGCTAAAGAAAAGGTGACACAGCACCAAGTAAAGGGTGGCTGAAGCTCTTTGAGTTGGAGGCCACAAATTCTTCATCTCCTTTGGCCATTGTTATTGCCTTCTCCTTGATGCATATCATCAACTCCTTGCTGTCCCGTCCTAGATTCCTAAGCACAAACAAATCATCTCCATTAGGCAGCATCATAGAGTTCTTAAGTGATACACTCAGCCTTAGAAACGAATTTACCTGATAATTTAGTTAACGAGCACGTGCCCGAGTAATTGGACCTTGGACATCATTCATGGTAGTAGCAAGAGGAGTGTTCATATCAGTCGAAGTGATGTCCTTATCACTCTCTTGCTCGGATCAGGCCTGGACCGAGTCGTTGCCGCCTCTGAAGCCGTAGCGAAGAGGGAGGGGGAAGCGAGGAGGCGGGAGGGAGGGGGAGGCTGGGTTGCCGTCGGGAGGGGTTGGGGGGAGGGAGACCGAGCCAGGAGGGGGAAGTTGGGTCGCCGCTGGGAGGGAGAAGGGGAGGGGGAGCCTGAGCCGCGAGGAGGAGGGGGAGCTCTACTTCTCCCAATGCATTAAGCTGCTCTTCTGCGGGCAGGTGGGGGCAGGTGCACAGCCGAGATCTTCTGCGGCCAGAGTTACTGAGTAGTGACTTTGACACTTTGCTGATGTAGTGATGTGCTACTTGCTAGTTGTAGAATTGTAGTTCCTACTTAGCTCGCCTTGCCTCGCTAGAGGACGACTAGGCTCCCGCCTTGACGACTAGGTGTCCTGGCACCCCTTAGGCGCCGTGGTCACCAAGGTCGCCGTGACAACCTTGATTACACTTCTACCCTTAACACCGTCCACACAAGTCATAACTAACTTTAAATGGAATAAATTCATTTTACCCCCTCAATTATCGCAGAAGTCTAGAATTTCAACCCCTTACCATAAAACCGGGTAACCGATCCCCTCAACTATCAATATTGGGTATTTTAACCCCTAGGACGATTCGAAGCCGGTTTTAGTTGACGTGGCATATACATGGATTAGGTTTAAGAGTTGTGGTCGCCGAAAGATTGCAAATGAAAAAAATCGAGACTTCTATGCAGCCAATTATCCTTTGCCACACGATCAAGTGAAGCAACCATTACCACCAACTCAGATTTTTGTTGGAGTAAAAATATTTCTTTTCTATCCTAAACATCACAAACCAAAAAGGAGCTCGCCTCACCTAAGGTGCTGCGCCTGGAGCTGCTAGAGGTTTTTGCTGCGCCTCAGCTCGCTGGAGAGCCTATGTTTGTGTCTTTTGCGTCCTTGACTATGCTGGACAGATGTGCTTGCAAGTTGTTTTCTATAGTGACTAGGGGAAGTGGCTCATGGAGGCTGGGACTATGGAGTATGGAGTATGGAGTACCCTATGATGCATGGACATGGATACATCGACACGACACGATACCGACACGGGGATTCACCGTTTTCTCAAAAATGTTAACACAACAACATGGCTATATATATTTAAATAACAAAAATAATTTATGTATTATTTTCCATTTTTCTACGTGTTTGTGAAACTGAAATAATGTAAGGTGTAAAGTGTAAACTAGGAAAATGTTCCCCAAAGTTTTTTTATTCCCAAGCATGGCTGAGTCCAAGCTTGATGAAGAAACACTAGCATCACTAGCGGCAGTTGATGGCAAGGTATATTTCTTGGCCTTGTTTTTGCTAATTTATCATCAACCTTTGCAACTTCACTTCTAAGCTAAGCAAGAATAGGTACTGTCACCCTAAGACATACCTTGCATCCACCATTAGTAATTTTCAGCAAGTGCGCTTTTACTCTAGAGTAGCTACTAGTGCCAATATATCTGCAATACTTGCATCTTCACCTCATATTTCCTCAAGGATCAAAATCTCAGAACCGGAGGAAAAACCGTCCGGTGGCCGGTAACGGTAACGGTAACCGGCCAGTTACCGGAAAAACCGGTGAAAATTCAAAAACTGAAATTTGAATTGGGGATGTTACTGTTGGAGTTTTGAATTTGAATTTAAATTTGAAAAATTTCGGCTAGTTTTTGGGATCCCGGTTCCCACCGGTTTTTTCTGGTAACCGCCGGGATTTTGATCCTTGAGCCGGACCACCCTTAACTAGAATGTCAACATGATTCCACAATGGAGCTTTGATGTTGGTGTTTTGCTTCTCTCTTGGAGTACTTGAAGTGTCGGTATATGTGCCGCATACATGTCGATGAAGTGTCGAAGCCGTGTCAACCATTAAAATTATTTATTTTGGCCATCAAATTTTCTGATATGCGACCGACATGTATCAATGGCGTGTCGGTGTCGTATCCGTGTCAGACATGTGCTACATAGGGAACCTTCCCTTGTTCTTTTTTATTAACAGTAGTAGATGTATTATTACGTTGCATGGGAGTCCCAGCTGGCGTATTTAACAGGCTACATCATCTCCCTGTTTGCAAAACTAAAGGACCTGATTGCAACATCCTTGCATAGTAAAAAAGGCCTATAATACCCAATTTAAATAGAGTGTCTTATAACTCCAATATGCAAAGCAAAGGGGCCTTTAATGCAATTTTCTCTTTTGCCTTTTCAATTATTAAAATCATTGCTAGAATTTGTGTGTCTTATTTGTCATGTGCTTTCTGATTGTTTAGGATTCTGGTTACAATGTGCGAGATTTACTTGAGCAGCTGGTAATTGACATTGTGGGAACAGGTACCTTTCTTTACTTTTGTTGGAGATTGTTTGTCTCCCTGTGCTATTACTAATTTTGTGATTTTTAGGGGTGCACCAGTATCCATTTCTTCATGCACGTGCATTCTCCATTGTGGCTAAGTTCTCTTCAGTGGTGAGCTTTCTTACCTTTTCTTTTCTGTATTTATTTTGTGTATTTTGCTATATGTTCAGCAAGCTGATTTGGGAAAACATGCCAGATAAATAAGGGAATCTGCGAACAATATCTATGCAATGCTGCTCATGCAATTGCTTCAGATGTGTAAGGCCATGAATTCGTTTGTCTTATAATTCCGGACACAAGGGAGAATATTACATTTATCTGTGAGTTATTTACTTGGCAGGCCATCCCCAGTTAAAGTTGGTGCCTGCAGGGCACTGGCCCAACTTTTACCAGAATCTAATGAGGGTTTGATTCAGCCCAACATTATGGGCATACTCTCATCTCTCATTGATCTCCTGAGGCAGGTGATTTTGTATGTAAATTGTAAATATTACTCTTCTTTACTTTTTGAAGGGAATGAGCACATGGAATTTTTATGACAGGTATCTGATGAAACACTGCATCTTGTTCTAGAAACCCTCCAGTCAGCCATCAAATCTGGTCTGTCTGCATGTTTGTCAATGCACCTTGTAGCAAATATGCCTATAGCATATTGATGCTTTGGGTTTTGTTTGTCCTTAAGAAATTGATAGTTTTCCACTTGGTATGTAGGTGGTGAACAATCAGTATTAATTGAGCCAGTCATCTCTCCTATCATACTAGATGTTTGGGCCCAGCACATTGCTGACCCATTCATCAGTATTGATGCTGTAGAAGTGCTAGAGGTAAGTTTACGTCAGAATTGGACAGTCCTATCCTATCCACGATTTTTCTTATTTAATTTTCTTATTTCTTGTACGCATGAATAGATGGTTATAGTTCATGTTCAACTAATACACCAATTTTATTTTTGTTCTTTGAGCACATGATCAGTGATGTACACCTAGAAACTATTGAAATTTTTATTATTGTAAATTGACATAGCCCTTGCAGGCTGGCACATATTCTGTGTTCTTAAAACCATCATGTCCAGAGATCTTCTTTAAGATTTCAAAAGAGAGTTGACCAAAATAAGATTTTTTGGATGAATTACTATTTATATATATTTGGTTGCAATACCTCTTTCCTAATTATTGATTAATGTTGATGACTGCTGAGCATGCAGTATTTAGGTCATTCCACAAAAGCTTTACCTGTGCATCTTTTATCATTTTCAGTTGAAATTTGTACATGATCTTTTTGTTAAAGTTACAACCCACTTAACAGGATTCCTTAGTTTTTAGGCCATCAAGAATGCTCCGGGATGCTTACAACCGCTTGTGTCTCGGATCCTGCCAACAATTGGGTCAATTTTAGGAAAAGTAAGATGTAAAGCCAGTTTCCCATCATTGTTATTTTTCTTTCTACATCTGCCAGTGTTATGCAAATATAATTTCTGGTTCATTTGCTAGCCCAAGATCCAGCCGGATGGACTCGTTGCAGGTTCACTGGACCTCTTGACGATGATACTCAAAGTATGTCTTCGCATCTCCTAAGTTCTATGAATTTCAGTGCAAAACATTTTCTTGTAAACATTGCCTACACCTTGTATTTTCATAAACCATCAATCCCAATCTTAATGCTGATATGTAAATTTCAGAATGCTCCAACTGTTGTGGTTAAGGCAATCTTTGACACATGCTTTACATCTACTATTCAAATTATTCTTGAAAGTGACGACCATGGAGAGATGCAGGTAAATGCTGAAATATGATTCAATCGTTCAAGTTAGTATTTCACATACTTTGTTTGGAGATATACGACTAACATGCTAAGCTATTGTCAATTTAGAATGCGACAGAATGTTTGTCAGCATTTATATCAGGTGGCCGGCAGGACTTGCTTGTTTGGGGTGGTGAACAAGGACGTGCACTGAAGATGCTACTTGATGCAGCTTCAAGGTGAGTTGAAGATTATGGATCTAACTCACTGCTGTTCCGAAACAAATTTACCATTATAGAATACAGAAGAATCAATTATATCTTTCTTCAATTGCACTTCTGTTGGACAAACTTCACCAGCGATCAAAAGGAATATGTAAAAATTGAACAATGCAGCACCAATCTTCAGGCAAAGCTATGAGCTCAGATTTGGTTCCCTCTGAAATGTCATTCTCATAGTACCGGATTCGCTATAAAACCCTGAGAATCACGAACCGGATTCGTCATACCCGAACCGGTTTAGGGTACGGGGTTCGTGTTCGTAGGGGAAATTGGAAGAAAAAGTGGCGAACTACGAACCTGAATCCCGTACTGCCACTCGGACGAACCACGTTTCTAGCAAGTATGGTACTCATTCTCACGTTGACAGCCAAGCATATGTTCTTAGCTGACTTAAAATATGCGAGTGCAAGCACTACCCTCACTGAAATGGGATTTCCTAGTAAAGTGCATACATCTTTGTGGAGGCTTAAAAATGTACTAAAAGGAGCACCAACCAGTATCTTGCACATTCTCTATGCCAGTCCATTGTTTACATACATTACTTCTCTTTGATTAACCAATCTGCTTCTTCGGATGTTTCAGTGTTTGTTGTGTTTTTTGCTATATGCTGATATCATGGTTCTTCAATGTCTTCGCAGGCTTTTAGATCCAGTGTTAGAAAGTTCAGTATCACTTTTCGTTGGGAGTTACATTTTACAACTTATTTTACATCTGCCTTCGCACCTATCTCCCCATATTCCGGAGCTCATTGCTGCTATTGCGAGACGTATGCAATCGAGCAGCATTGCAGGATTGAAGAGCTCGCTTGTTGTTATAATAGCCAGACTAGTGAGTTGCAACTCTCTCTAAGTTGTTTGGATCTCTACCTACTCATGGTGGAAGACAGCTCTATGTATTCGACCTTGTCCAAGATGGGCCAATTAGTTCTCTTAAGCTAAGTTTAGATTACACGTTTTGTTTTCTGACACAGTTAATGGTTATTTGTTTTAGTGTTGGTATTCCTTTCTACCTTGATTAGTCCATTTAGGTTTAATGTAGGTAATAATATGTTTAGTTTTCGAGCCATCTTACATGGAAAAAATTATGGTATTTGTTTGAATCCTGGGGCATTGGATTGTTCCACCTTAAACTTGCCATTTCCCCTTGACTCATTTTTTAGTTTTTGTCATGTTCTATGTATGCTATTGCATGCTTTGGGAGAGCAATGTGCCATTTATGCTGCAGCATAGGAATCCAGGATCAGGATCTCAAACAATAGTTACTTCAATTAGTGTTCTGAGTTTTGATTTTGTACCGTTATGGTTGATATTGTTTTCTAAGTGCATTGGTGGTGTACGCTGGAAATTTTAACATTCACCACCTGCTGCAGGTACATCTGAGTGCACCAAATATTGATCAGTTTATCAACCTTTTGCTTGCTATTCCTGCCCAGGGTTATGACAATTCATTTACTTATATTATGTCAGAATGGTCACAACTACAAGGTGAGCGCTCACATAACATAATATCATATGGTGAATTAAATCCTTTTTGCTCTGTTTCCCTTAATAAGAGGTCTCATGGTACATATCTTGTATAGGTGAAATTCAGGGAGCCTACCAGATAAAGGTAACAACCACTGCATTAGCTCTTCTCATATCTACTCGTCATCCTGAGCTATCTAGGATTGAAGTTCAGGGGCATCTTATTAAGGTACTAACATTCTAAGAATCTTTTTGGTGCTCAGCAGTTCCTACCTTGTCTAATAGAAGTTCCATTGGAGTCTTACCAATAAAAATTTCAGACTAGTGCAGGTATAACCACACGATCAAAAGCTCGGGTGGCTCCTGATCACTGGACCAAGATTCCTCTCCCAGCTAAGGTAACCAATGATCATTCATAATCATAGTTTCTCTTCCAACAAATTTTATAGAAAGACATTCCCTGCAAATTTTCAAAGCCAGAAAGGAAATGAATCTGTCACAAAGATGAGTAATATATTTTGTAGCTAATGTTTAATGTTGGGTCAGACATCAGTTGCTCTTTCATAAATCATAATACTTATGCTAAGCATCCCCAAATATGGATTATGCAGATCTTCTCACTGTTAGCAGATACTTTAGCTGAAATCCAGGAACAAGTCGGTGGTGATGATGATGATGATTGTGAAGAGGTTTCTACAACACTTCTCTCATCATCATCATTTTTTTACTGGAACGGTCTTTTTACAATGATTGTCAATCCAGGATAGTGACTGGGAAGAGGTTCACAATGGTGATGCTATTCCACATGATATGGTATACTCAGCATCAGTTCCTTCAAATGCTAATCCGTCAGTTGAGCATCTAAATGCAATGGCAAAAGTTTTTGATGAGGTATGTCAGTAACTAACCTTGCTAGTATGCAAATTTTGTTATATTTATTTCTATATATTTACCCCCACCCCACTGTACAACAGGATGATGATGATAGTTATGATGATGATCTGGCAAAAACTGACTCTCTTAATGAGGTTTGCTTTCGCTGCAAAGTTCAATCATTTAAATAAAGATGATATTAACTCAATCAAGTAAAGTAGTTCCCTTTCTTTTGCAGGTGAAGCTGTCGGACTTTCTAACGAACATCTTTGTCAACCTGTGGGAGAGTGATAGACCTCTTTTTGAGTATCTTTGCCAGGTAAAATGTCCTTGACTGTTTCCTTTCCATTATCAATGGAAATAGAATGTGTCACGGGTGTTCATTTTTTCCCCTTCAGCCGCATCTCGCATCGCATGTAGTTTTCAAGATTCATTTTGTACCAAATTATCCTTTGCAGAGCCTATCAGATTCACAGAGGGCCGCTGTGGAGAATGTTTTGAGGAAGTGAAGCGTTTACATGATTGAGATAATTCCCATTATCTGTTGGCTGTTATGTTTGTTCACATTGGCGATTGGTGAGGTTCTGATATTGGTCAACTTGTATGCACAATGTGGGTCCAGTCCTGAAGCCGGTGGTGTGAGGTTTTGTTAGTGTAGGCTATCGTTATATTTATAACAATGAGCAAGGTATAACTAGTCATCTGTGCACTTGACGTCCTGGATGGTATGATGTCTGTATTCATGTTTCGGTCTTGAAAGAAGGCAGGTTTTTTTTTGGGGGGAACGGTCCACCTGTTCACGGCATTGAAGTTCACTGAAGTTGCTTCACAGAAATAATTAATACTATGGGTTTGTTGAGCTGCCGTCATGTTTGAGTGGCCATGTATGATTACACGCGTTGGTGATCATGTTTGGCTCAAGGTTGTTAGGATCGCCGTCTTGAATCGAATCGGATCAGGGTTGTTCAGTAGGATTGCGAATCGTAGGATCTACATAGAATCTAAGATTATATTCGATTTTACTAAAAAAGCATTTGTTGAAATCTACCTTGTAACTTTTGTTTAACAAAATGTAGTATAAAGGAAATATTATTTGTTATTTATGTAAATTATAATGGATATGAAGAAATAAATAGTAAAAATTTACGATGAAAGGGATATATGTAAATAATTATTTATAATAAATCACTAGAATCAGCCGTATGACTAAAGTATGATTAAATCGAGATTCTAACAATATTGGTGTGGCTGCTTTATAACACTTACATTCATAATCCTTCCGGTATTAGTAGTCTTCCTTTGAGGTTTCTGGTGCATTTCAGTGCAACAATGGGGGTGCTCGAAACAGTAAGATAAACTATGTCCTAACTTCCAACACTGAATTTTCCCTGTAAGTAGGAAACTACGAACAGCATGAGATGAATCCAAACAAATATCTAGTAGCCACTATTATGATCATGCTCTGGACAACATAAAGTATATATCCAGCGTAAGATGACAGAATCTATTGTGGGCATGGAAGTTAATAGCAAACGATTCGGCAAACATCAAGAGAGAAATCTCAACGGCTACCGTATTTCTCAGATGCATACAAGCGCGCTGATATAAATCTCATAACAGGCACGATGTCGATACATAATCAACGCTATCATAGCTTGCTGCTACTTGCTGCTTCTGTTTCACTCATGCAGAGCTGTCTGCTGGCTTTGATTCTTCGTCATTCGCTTTAGTTGGGGTCATACCTTCATTGCCCATCTCAGCCTTGAGGTCGTTGATGCTCTGCTCCAATTCATCAATTCTTGCACCCATTTCATCTAGTGAGCACTAGTTAAGGATGATATACAAAAGTAGGGAGACATGTAGTGTTGCTCATATCAGTAAGTAATCGAAGAAAGTGAGCGATTTGAATATAGATAAATGGTGTCCATGGTGATAACAACGGTGGCTTTATTCACAGTTAGTCACGAAATAAACCTTTGTAGTTCCAAGTCCCACTTATTTATTGAATTGTCTTAAGACATCAACACTAGATGTTGCAAACAACAAGACTGCTTTGTTTTACGGTCTGGAAGAAGTTAGCAAACCCCAAAAGAAGACAGCTTATTTCGGGGTTTGAAGATTTACACTTGGATTGTCCTCCTAATTTAAGTCACCAAATCTATAACATCCTGGCCTAAAATCTGCTCAATACCTAGCCTAATATGGGGCACACCCACGTATACATAGCATTTGCTTACACTTTCGTCCTCGCTTCGTATAAAAAAGGTTAACTCAGAGGTGCTACGTTTGGACCCAACATGTATTATATACTACTACAACTCATTTTAGATAAACAGTATCGGGCTAATCCTACCACACAACTCCACATAGGCCACATGGACCACACTACAAGCAAACCGAGGTATTACAAAATCACTCCTTTTTTTAGGATTTTTAGTTACTACTGAAATCAGGAATTTGGACTTGCACTATCATTTGCACCTGTGACTAATGTACACATCAGCGATCTAGTAGAACATGTATATACTTGTTAGAATTTTTACATTCTCAAAACTAAAATAGTAATGATGTAAATATTCTCTCTGTGATAAAAAAATCTGAATGTACTAAAAGACCTAAAGTGCAAAGCAAACTGATTTAGAAGGATATTCTTTGAAATGATGTTCTCTGACATAGCTTGGAACCTGGTTTGCTGCGAGACATTGAGATTCGGTAAAACAAAAGTAAGTGACAATATTTACATATAATGCGCCACAAACAAAAGTAGAAAACTCACCATCTGCATTAGAAGATTTTGCACCTGAAAACAGTGGGCAAAAAAAAGATTAACAAGAAGAGCACCAGAAAGTAGAGCAAAAACACATTTCAAACCTAAAATCTTTGTATAACCTAAAGATATAGTAAACTCAAAGAAAGATCTAATTAATACTTACGAAAGCGGTCATATCAGCAGTGCTTTGCGCCGAGCCATCCGCATCCTGTTCAGCCTGCAATAAACAAGGAATGGATGGAATGGAATGAACAAAGTCGGAAAACCTAACCACAAAATCCTAAGACCAAGAAACCGACTACAAGCATACCATACGCATCACCAATTCACAAGTAATAATCCTAAAACAACAGGCCATTGATCTCTACAGATCATAATTGTAGTACATGTTCACATGAAGTTTTCATACACCTAAACCTCATTCGACGAGACAACTACAGCGGAGCATTTCAGCCGTCAAAGCCACCTATTTCCCAAAGGCCAAACGGAAACTACCCCGTATTCTCTAGAAGCGGCTAGAAAGCAGAAGCTCCTTCAGAAAGCCCGCAAAATTTGCACGCCATAGAGGAATCATGCAGCGCCAAACTGGCAAGGTACGGAAGAACCGGCGGAAATGGCAACAATCGTTTCTTGGAGCTGTGCTCAGGGACCCGACCAGCGGCAAGATTGGCCGCAAAATCCACAAGCTCCGCTCGTGGGTGACAAGAGTGGGCTCGTGGGTGGCAGAGGAGGAGGGGAGGGTAGCTGACCTTGATTGGGATGCCGCCGGAGTTGGGAGTCGCCATTTCCGCCGGCGAGAGGGAGGGCGTCGAACAACAGATCCGCTCGTCGTCAGTCGGGGCCGTGGTCTGGATGTTGGGGATTCTCAGGTTCGAAAGCGGGGGTTTATGGAACGAGCGAGCGGTGCTCGTTGGATCGATCGGTCGAGAAGACTTCGGCCCGCGTGCCGTGTACGGTTGGGTTGGGCTATGCAAGGAGGGCCCTGTGGGCCGTCCTTTAAAAATGATAGCACTCACTTCACAATGTATATCGTTCGCGCTTCGCCGTGGATGCTTCTTAAATGAGTTTGATTGCCGACAAACGAAACTCTAAACTTACAAATAATAAACAATAGGTAGGAACACAAGGATGTAGTTTTGGTCTTATCTCTTTATTGATCAGTTTGCCCGTAGAGTTGTGTGTACAATAAAAACCCTCTGCCTCCTTTATATAGGAGGAGGTATCACTTCATGCGTGAATAAGTAATATGTGACTAAACTAACTAATAGTTTTGTGGGCCGATAGCCCCCTAATTGGATCTCGGAAATAGGCCGATATACAACACCCCCGTAGGCACTTTGTTAACGCTATGCTCATGCCTCATTAAAAATTTCTTTCGAAAACTAAGTGGAAAAAAATGATATGAAGAAAAGAGTTTATAGCTCACGTTCTTGCCATTGCACATGCCGTCTCATTAAAATCCTTTGAATGAGAAAACTCATTGGGACAAAACTCAAAATAAAATAAAATAGTACAACATCTATTCATCCAATGATGAACACATATGGATATCATATATCTCATCTAAAGACAATAACTCTTTGTGTCTTCTTATACCAATACTACAGACAAGCTTATCAAAACTTGGCTCTGGCAATGCCTTAGTAAACAAATACGCTAGATTCTCACTTGATTGTTTTTTTTTGTATTTCTACATTCCCATTTTCCTACTGCTCGTATGTATAGAAATGTTTAGGGAGTATATGCTCAGTCATATGCGTCTTGACATAGTTATTCTTCACTTTTGCAATGCAAGTTGCATTATCCTCATGGAGGACTGTAGGAGTTTTATCTACCTCTACATCACAAGATTCTTAGATATGGTGAATTAGTCTTCTAAGCCATATGCACTTTTGGATATCCACCTCTACACCACAAAACTCTTGCAACAATAGATTGTTTTATAAATCTCCAAGAGATAGTTGTAGAACCACTTAGAAAGGCGTATCTATTATGTGACTTGGCATTGTGGGGATAAAAAAGATAGTCAACGCATGAGTAACCCTTCAACCTTATATCTTCACCATTGGGACAAAAGAATCCAAGATCAGTTGTATCCCTAAGGTACCTGGGGATTCCCTTAATTCCGTTCCAATGCTTCTTCGTAGGCTCGAAACTATATCTTGCCAAATAATTTACTGCAAATGCAATATCAAGTATGATATAATTGGCAAGGTATAACAATACTACAATAGTAC
The DNA here is from genome assembly GCA_036346255.1 of Ampelocalamus luodianensis. Lineage (NCBI taxonomy): Eukaryota > Viridiplantae > Streptophyta > Magnoliopsida > Poales > Poaceae > Ampelocalamus > Ampelocalamus luodianensis. The sequence goes on along the minus strand of CM070628.1, from coordinate 21,688,399 downwards.
TTAAATAAGGGGTTTTCGGCCCTAATGTATCCTCATTCTCTCATCTGAGTCTATATGGATATTTCTCTACTTCCAGCAACCTAACAATCATGGGTGTACCTAGTGGATGAGATTTATTACGATAAAATCTCTCCAACACTTTCTTGGTGTAGTTGGTGATGTGGGGATGTTTGACTGATCTTCACGGGTGTAGGATTAGAGATAACTAGACTTGTGCAACCTGATGAATGACACCGCCAACTACTGTCTCTATTACGACAACCTGTGGCACTTGATTCACCCAACCACATGCTTCGATTTTTTGTTTACCCACTCACGTGGAGTAAACGTATTCTAATAATCACTGAGGCAATCACAAGAACAACGGAGTCAAGAACACTCAAATAATTCTCAATTCTATGGGGGATGGAATTTTATCTCACACAAACCCTAGGCTCAATAAGCTCTATCAGTAGCTTGTACTAAGTTTGAGGTTCATCTCGCAAGGGGGATTCAACTCAATAGGGTCTTCCTGCTGAAAAGTACTAAATCTCGATCTACCCGGCCGGCATACCTTAAGAAATGAGTCATTATCCGGAGGCTTACGGACTTATCAAGTCATGTGGGTAAAGTTGTACCCCCTACAGGGTATTTAATCTATTCGAATAGCTGTGTCTATGGTTACGAACGACACTTGGTTTGATTGACATCATTGTTAGACTCTTAATTTAAAACTTGACATGGGCAACAACCTGGTATCGGCATGACTGGTTTATCATGCAAGTTAGTTTATAAAAGTGGGGTGCTACTTTAATATTATTTGATCTATGTATCTATCATGGTCACTTAAAAGTTCTTTTGGTAAAACTGTGTTTGCTAAATGGCATTTACAAACTAGTATATGTAGGGCTGAAAATTGTTGCGTTTTTAATGCAAAACTAAGCCATTACAACTTCTCTTTTCATTAGCCTTTAATATGTATAATTTCCTCTCCTTTGGATAGCCACTAACCTGTATATTTTTAAATTTTGTGTAAGACTTGTGTGTACCTTTTGTACTCAATCGAATTGTCCACTTGTTTCAGGTGAGGAAGATTACACACTAAATCAATTCGTTAGTGCCGATTTCGGCAACGCTAACGAATAAATGCTGTTTCTAACCCCACTCGGTTGCCTCTGGGAATCGGGCACACATTGTTGGAATTTTTGGTGTATTATATTTGTTTTCCGCTGTGTACTTCTTGTGAATGTTTAAATTTGACCGGTCGGCCACTTGTGTAAATTATAGACATAAGTCCTAGTTATGGATGCCACTTTATAATAATATTGTATGCCTTGTGTATGACTGTGTACAATGTTGATAAGGATATGTGCGTGTTAGCCATTGATCTTGGGAGCTAACACGGGACACCTATCTGGGAACTTAAAATCGTACTCGTTTCTTGTTAAGAGTTATGCTGCTCCGACTCTTCTTTCGTTGCACTGCGTGTTTGGTGGTAACGATCTGTGATCATCTACTTGATTGGCATCCTGATTTACGTGGTAGAAATTTAGAATTATTGCTATCGTAGCCTGCCCATATCCCTACATCATAATGCATGTTGGATTAAGTATTATACCCCCTGCTGTCCAAATTTTAATTTTGCACTCATTTGAATGTATCTTTCGTCTGATTGCTAACCATCAGTGTGGCAACGGGATGGCAGGAGCTACTACTAGATCCAGAGCTCAGCAGGGAGAGGGATCACCACCCCTGGGATCCCGCTCCGCTGCTGTCCATGGGCTTTACACACGGGGAGAGTGTGTGGAGCCTTCCGACCGCTAAGATCAGCAAGGTGGTCGGCAGGAAGAGGATTCCACTGCCGCCCACAATGGCCGAAGTCCTTGCTCAGATAGAGCAGAACCGTATGGACCAGATGCGCATCCTCAAACAAATTGTGTGTAATATCTCCACTACCCTAGGATCATCTAGTGGAGCGGGAGCTCATCGGAATCATGGAGGTCTTGTTGATTTTCAGCGGATCAATCCTCTGGTGTTCTCCAGCTCCGAAGACCCTATGGAGGCGAAAGATTGGCTCCGGGATATTGAGAAGAAGATGTTCATAGATCAATGTTCAGAGGTGGAGAAGGTTCTTTTTGCTAGTTATTAGCTGGATGGGACAGCGAGTGCTTGGTGGGACAACTTCTATACCATACAACCAGCTGGATATGTCTCGACTTGGGATGAGTTCAAGGAGGCTTTCTACGAAGCACACATTCTGGAGGGAGTTATGATGATCAAGAAAAACAACAATTCCTCGCTCTCAAACAAGGGAGAAAGAGCGTGACCGAGTATCTTTATGAATTCAACTTCCTTGCTCGGTATGCTCCAGACGATGTTGGCATTGATGTCTGTCAACGGAGCCGATTCATGAACGACCTGATGGAGAAGATGCAACTGGCACTTGTCGTGCATGACTTCCATAACTTCTAGTACCTTTTCAACAAGGACATAATAGTGGAAGACAAGAGTCAGGCATTGGAAGAATCACGCAAGCGGAAGAGGGCCGCACAAATTTCAGCAAGCGGCGGTTTTCCGAGGCCGCTCAACTGGCAGCCCAATCCTCCTCGATTCCAAGCTCCAACCCCACTGAGGCCACCCACATTCATGCCTCGACCTCCGCAACCAAATTGGTAGCCAAGAGTTTGTGGAAATCAGCCCCCGATTTGCAGCAATTTATCCCAAATATGACATGTTTCCACTGCGGTCGCCCTTGGCATTATGCACATCAATGCTTGGCAAAAGCACGTGGCATGCCTCGTGTCAATCCATCTCCAGTTCCAGTGCGTCCAGCACCACCCCCGAGGGTGGCACCCAAGCCTGCCCCAGCTCCGGCACGTGGCCGAGTGAACCACGTCACCGTCGAGGGGGCGATTGACACGCTGGGCGTCGTTTTGGGTATGCTCCTTGTTAATTCCAGTTCAACTGCTGTTTTGTTTTATTCAGGAGCATCACATTCTTTTATCAAGAAGCAATTTGCTACACATCATCAGTTTGACATGCATACACTTCAACCACCACACCTCATACAGTCACTGGGATTGGTTTTGCAAACCGATCAAATTTGCCCGAACGTAAAGGTGGAAATTCAGGGGGTAGAATTTTTGGCCAATTTGATAGTGATAGATTCAGAAGGGATGGATGTTATTTTGGGAATGGATTGTCTGTCCAAAAATCAGGGGCAAATCAATTGTGCTCAGCGATCAATTTCCATCACTAGCGAAAATGGCGAGCAAGTCATTTTCGCATCAAAAACTGTTGGTTCTCATCTTTATGCTCTAGAAGTTGGTATCACTTCTGAATTGGAAATGGTACAGTGGTTTGCGAGTACCCATATGTTTTTCCTGAGGAACTCCCTGGCATGCCCCCAGATCGCGAAATTGAGTTCGTGATCGAACTGTCACTGGTACCCACCAATTTCAAATCAGCCACATCGAATGCCTTCCAATGAGTTGTTAGAATTAAAGGAACAACTTAAGGAGTTGCAAGACAAAGGATTTATCCGACCAAGCTCCTCACCTTGGGGATGCCCGACATTATTTGTCAAGAAGAAATACAAGAGTTTGTGGATGTGTGTTGACTACCGTCCATTAAACAAAGTCACGATTAAAAACAAATATCCACTTTCCCGAATTGATGTTCTATTTGACCAACTGACTGGAGCCCAAATATTCTCTAAGATTGATTTGAGACTGGGCTATCATCTTATCAAGGTCAGGACCGAGGACATTCCAAAGATGGCGTTCTCTACTCGTTATGGTTTGTACGAGTACACCGTCATGTCTTTCGGTTTAATGAATGCACCGGCTTACTTTATGAACCTTATGAATTCAGTTTTCATAGAGTACCTGGACAAGTTTGTCGTCGTGTTTATTGATGACATCCTCATTTACTCCAAGTCTAATGAAGAGCACAAGAAGCACTTGAGGCTTGTGTTGAAAACACTCCGCAAGCATCAACTTTACGTAAAATTCAGCAAGTATGAATTTTGGCTTAAAGAAGTTAGCTTTTTGGGTCATGTGCTATCTGAAGGTGGTGTCGCTATTGACCCAAGAAAGATACAAGATCTATTGAATTGGGGTCAGCCCAAAAGCGTCGCTGATATTAGAAGTTTTCTTGGACTTGCGGGTTACTACCACTGGTTCATTGAAAATTTCTCCAGAATTGCTAGGCCAATGATTCAGCTGTTAAAGAAGGAAAAGAAGTTCGAATGGTCAATGGAGTGTGAAGAAAGTTTTTGGATCTTGAAAGGACATCTAACCAAAGCTCTCGTGCTCATTTTGCCTATTTAAAACTAGTTTTGATCTGGACAAGAGGCTTGTAGTGTGGGTGCCTTCATGCAAGAGAATTGGGTACCGTGGAAAGACTTGTCCGGATTGGTAAGGACCGAACTTTGGATTGTCATTCCATGTACCATACATACTTCCACAAGCTGGATTGTGGCCGGTTTAGTTAAGTTACAGGTGGTGTGAGGACATATATAATGTGTTTGATCATATGTTCATAGAATCTGATGCAATTTTCTATAATGTGCAAGGGAGCACTATTTTTCTTTCTTTACATTGCATCGGTATCTCCAACACAACTTGTGTGCCCACTTAGCAAGCTCTATCAGTAGCTTGTACTGAGTTTGGGGTTCATCTCGCAAGGGGGGATTCAACTCAATAGGGTCTTCTTGCTGAAAAGTACTAAATTTTGATCTACTCAGCCGACATACCTTAGGAAGTGTGTCATTATCCGGAGGCTTACAGGCTGACTGAGTCATGTGGGTAAAGTTGTACTCCCCTGCTGGGTGTTTAATCTATTCAAATAGCCGTGTCCACAGTTACGGATGATAATTGGTTTGATTGACATCATCGTTAGACTCTTAATTTAAAACTTGACATGGGCAACAACCTGGTATCAACATGACTAGTTTGTAATGCAAGTTAGTTTATCAAAGTGGGCTGTCACTTTAATATTGTTTGATCTATGTATCTATCATGGTCACTTAAAAGTTCTTTTGATAAAATTGTGTTCGCTAAATGGCATTTACAAACTAGTATATGTAGGGCTTAAAATTGTTGCGTTTTTATGCAAAACTAAGCCATTGCAGTCTCTCTTTTGATCAGCCTTTAGCATGTATAACACGCGACACATATCCGGGAAACTCGTTTCCTGTTAAGAGTTATGCCTCCGGTGCAAGCACTTGACTTAAAACAGATTTGATTATGGGGTTCCACAACTACCACAAGTCTGGTATGGCACAGACTAGGCTAATTAATTTGCACAGTTCCACTATTAGTTGTGCCTTGTTGATGTGTGGGTGTCGTAAAAACTTATTTTTTAAATTCCTACGTGGCACAAGAGGGGTTACCGTTTGGTGTGAAGCCTACAGTAGCGAAACCCTAGCGGGCATGACTACTTTGAAATGATGCCTTGTAAAGGCCTTGTAATAATCACTTAATCGCACACCTACGAAAGTGTGTGAGCAGATATTATAAGTTAATTATCCCTTGTGGGTAAAGTTGTACAACCTCTACAGAGTGTCAATCTATTCGAATAGCGTGTCCACGGTCATAGACATACTAAGCAAAGCCTTTCGTGGATTAGACTATGGTTTTATTTTAAAATATTTTAACAAAAATGATTTCATGGATGTTTATTCCATGTGGGAAATTTGGGTAGAAAGCCTGTTGTAAGGGGGTTAGTCCTTCACCATTTGTGTACAACGGTTTATCCTACACTTGAGAAATGATGAATCAAAATAAAACTTTGATTTTAGATAATAATCAAAATTGCTTTGAAACTTAGTAATTGTATTTAAACTTGAAAAACAACCATATAAACCTTCTTTTGACATTATCCTGCATGCATTATATCTGTTATTGGGTGTAACTTGCAGAGTACATTTTTGTGCTCACCCTTGCGTAATAAAATATTGTTCAGAGGAGAAGGACTTCGCTACCGGTGTGGATCTCGACGATTAGGGCTCTACCCCAGTCGATTGTCTGCGGCAGATTAGCTGGGCTCTACTATTTCTTCTTCGACTTCTGTTGTGTTATTTATTGTTGGCTCGTAAGCCTTTCTTATAATAAACTCTGATATTTATTAATAAAGTTGTGCGATTTATGGATGTTACTATATCTGTTTATTGTGTGAATTAGCTATTGATCATGGGACTAGTTCAGAATACACAGAGAATTTAGGGGTATTACTCCCGGGTCCGACAAAAACCAACAAAGGTGAAGTCTTGGATTGATCCACTAAGCATGCATGCCTGTTGTTATAGATAATTTGTCCTTGTTATAAAATTTCACTAATGAGTCCATGACTAATTGCTTTGATGTAGTTTAACCGGTTAATTCTATCTCTTAAAAATAGTTGTAGTTTCTAATTATACATTTGGGAGTACGTGTGAGAGTGGGGGTGCCTAACACTGCCGATGCCGGTCCCAAGTCTGGAAAAAAGTGGAGGAGGCGTGAATTATTTAAAGTGTATGTTTAGGCTAGCAACCTTGTAGTGGTATGGCACCAGAGTGCTAACATTATTGGGTTTCTTTTATATTGATGTTGCATTTTGGTTTCTGTAATAATTGTTTGTTGTAATAAATATTTATTGCAATTATTTCTATAATAATTGTTTGTCGTAATAATTATTTATTGTTGATTGAAGTTAATTACATTAATTGTGGTCAATTTGTTGTTAACTATTGTTAGTTGTCAAATTACGTTAGTTATCATCACTTGTCGTTAACTACCGTTAGTTGTCGTCAAATTCATTACAATAATTGTTTTTAATAATTATTTGTTGTAATAAATGTTTATTAGTCATCGTTAATAATCGCCAATTATCGTTAGTTGTCGTTAAACATTGTTAATTGCGTTAAACAACATAAAACAAGCTATTACTGTCCTCAGGGGTATTTTAGACATTTTTCATCTCAGAAGCTGTAGCCAGCCTACCTAAAAGGCAAACAGCCAAACACCAAACCTCTTCAGCCCAGTCGTTTAGCCCGCAGCCGTTTAGCCCTACAGCACAACCGGAAGCCACTTTTTAGGAAAGCCACAGCCGTTCCAAACAGACCCTAGGTGGCATCTTGAGCTTTTGTTAAGCCAGGGTGTTACAGGGGTAGAGTATCTTTGAGATGCAGCTCCGAAAGCAACCGCTTGCCGCACTGTCCCTGCAACAAATTTTGGTGGCAACCTCTATAAGTTGGATTTGTCCTACAACTAACCCCATCATTAATAGACCAATAATCACACTCTTAAGGCCCTTGCCTCCCATGTTCTTCGTATATGGTTTTTCACAATGCGCACAGAGAAATGAGTTGCATTCAGCTGATGCTGAAACTAGGCTTGCATTGCTCCTACTTAAATAGCTAAGATGTTCTACCCTGCACTTAATGAGGGTGGTCACTTATCTCCAACTACACTGTTTTTTTAAAGTTCCAAATACACTTAATAGTACCCCTCTGTTCAATAATGTACGACATTTTGGATATGGTATGGCCTTCAATATTCAACTTTGACTATTACTTTTCATATGATTATATTAGTAAAAGTTGACAAAACCTAGTGGACTCTACCTATCAATCACAGAGGATTTTCTTAATAATAATAAAAGAAAATAAAAATCCAAGCGGACCCACTATCAGAAATATAAGATTTTCTAGAATTTCTCTCAGGTCAAATTTTGGAGAGCTTGTTCTCCCTCATTTTAAATCCAAATGATTTGATTTTTATTTATAAATTTTGGAGTTCATTTTAAATCCAAATGATTTAATTTTTATTTATAAATTCAGGTCTTTCCATCAGTACCAAAATCATAATTTTGGAGTTCATTTGAATTTATTTGAGTTATGAGCATTTATTCGAAGTTGTCATTTGGAGCTTAAAAAGATTCCAACGTCGCCGAAGACTTCGCCACTACTTCACGCCAAGACCAAGATGAAGGAATATCTACATTTGAGCAAGGCAAGTCCATACATTTGATCATATTGAACCTACTTTTCAAATGCAAACTATTATTTGCATGCTTATTATTGTTTATGAAATGTGATATTAAATATTGATACCTAGCTATGCCAAAGGATGATATTATGAATCCCTTCTTTAATTGTTGATAACTCCTTATACCTTGTCACCCTAAGTTAAATATTACATGAGTAAAACCTCCATGGGTTTAACAATAATGACTATTTGTTGTGCTTAGACCTTGCTTAATGGTTGAAATTGAATAAGGCACAAACATTGCCACTACAAGAACTTGAGGTACGTTGTGAATCGTAGTGTGGTAATGTGGGTTACCATTGGAAACAGGAAAACATTATTTAAAAATGGTAGAGACTTGGGCGAATTGGGTTTGTGGATTGTCTCGCCATAGTCGATTAAGGACCAAATCATGTGCTGTATTTCTAAACTACTAAGCCGTACAACCACAAGTCTAGTATATGATAGACCTGGTTATCTACTGTACCCAATTTTTTTTTGCATAAACCCCGCGCACAAAGGTAACTTATATATATATATATATATATATATATATATATATATATATATATATATATATATATATATATATATATCGTGAAGGGTCATGACTCCCTAACAACGAAGTGTCCCTCATTGAAAATACGCCTGGTTAAGGGCATTATGAGGGGGGCCTTGTAATGGTTACTGTCCTAGTATTGAGTGGTTCCCCGCGGAGCGGGTCTAGTGTGAGGACTGAGAATTGGAAAAGTCGTGTCACCACCGTCACACGACAAAGGAAGCGTGTTGTGGCGGACATTATGAGTTGATCATATTTTGTGGCTAAAAATGTACAATTTCTATAGAGTGTATAATCTATTCGAATAGCCGCGCCCTTAGTTATGAATATTGTGCAGAAAGCTACACTTAGTTTTAATAAAATGTGAACCGGGACATGTTAGCGTGAACATGGTTGTTGGTTGTGGTGGTGATAGATGTGGTTGTAACCTTATGAGTAACTGTAGGTAGATGTAAACTTGTGAGTAACTATGGATGGATGAAACCTTATCGAGATAATAATTGTTTACACAATTGAAACTTTGGTTTTGAAGTTAAAAAATTAAGACATATGTTTGGAAAATAATTATAGTATTTGAGCAAATTGACTTTGTAGTAAAATAAACTGACGAGGATCTAAATAATCCTCATTTATTAATCAGGAAATAAGACGTCACAAAGCATACCCCTTGAATATCATAAGGGAAGAACGAGTCAGGAAGTCGTAGGTTATCCTACGATTACCCCTTAGTCGTAAGCTCTTCTACGACTATGGTATAATCGTTACGACTACCCCCTAGTCGTAAGTTCTTCTACGACTATGGTATAATTGTTACGACTACGTCTGGTCGTAAGTCTTTCTACGACTAGCTCGCTCTGATTCCTCACGATTTCATGGACCCACCGTCAGAAGATTCACTAAATAGTGAGGATCTAAACAGTCAAAATACACAGTTATATTTTGACATAACTGCTGATAATTCCCTACTATCTCTGACTGATAACCGTTTGACAGCATGGGGAGGTTACCACTCCGGTAATTACTCTCATTATTGAGCAATAATGAGCGACTAATTAGCCTGGAATGACGACGTCCACCACTGCTTAGTATAAATAGGTATCTTTTAGAGATAGTAGGGAGAGGACCCTTTTGGGGACAGAGTGAGCCTTTCCTGGAAGACAGTTAGGAAAACCTTCAGTCGATTGTAATCCAGAGGGCAAATACAAGATACACAGGAGTAGGGTTATTATTCTCATCCGAGAAGGCCCGAACCTGTATAAAAATCCCCGTGTCTCCTTCGTCTGTGTGATCAATTGTGGAGACCCCCCGAATCAAATAATCTTTACGTAAGATCGGTTCTAAAACACCGACATAAACCTAAACCCCTTCTTTTGGTAAGCCTTACACCTATGTACTTGTATTTGCTGTGAGGGTTTGTTGAGTACTTTCATACTCATTGTTACCCAAATATGTGGATTCAGACTACAAAGCAGAAGACTCGGTGTATGGATACTTCTATGTTTCTGACTATAGAAATGACGAGGATAGCGACAACTAGGTTCTAGCCCTAATCAACTACCTGTAGCAAATGAAAGGAGGCCCCGTCTTTTTGGTTTATTGACATTCCGCTACTACTATTAACTCTCTAAACTTGTAGGTCCATCGGCCTGTTCCGTAAACACTTAGTCGTAAGGCATATTTACAATATTTCTGTAATAATTAAGTAATGTCTTATCTATACACTTGTATAGATGTGATATTCGCCGATAACTATACTATATGAGCTAACTACTGATCATGGATAGTGTGGATGCAAATCCAGGTTATCACAATAAGCAGGAACATGGTGACCACGTACGCCCATAGGTTTGGTGCGAGGGAGAGCAGCAGCAGTGGGCAGCCGAGCACGATGACGGTGAGTTGCAGGACTCGCTCGCACTCGGTAACAGCGTGCTTGCAGAAGTAGATCCCTACGCCCACCATCGGCATGGACAAGAGGAGCATCACCACGACCAGGATGCCCAGGAGGTCGTGGCTCAGACTTACTATTGATAACAACACGCGCGCTACAAACATGGAGTCTAACGACCAGCTACGACGTTCCTACGTACATGTGCACATCTGTTAGACCATGTGGCTAGGTCTATGATATTTTAGTTGATGAATAATTGATAATGTTGGATACTGATGTTATTTGAGGCGTGTGGTGTGTGTGGACTTATATCGGTCAAGTTGGGAAGAACTTGTGCCTGAAAAGATGGTGTTTTGGTCTTTGCATGTGCAGGGTAACTCGGAGGCGATCGTGGTCTACGGCGGTGACCGGAGATGGCTGGATCCGAAGTCATGGTCCTAAGGGTCGAGGATGCTGGAGGAGACAGTCGGGCTCGAGTTGGGGCACGTGGAGATCAAACATGGATGATGTGTGTTGAAACTATGGAGGTGCGGTCCGGAGGCTACGACACGTGATAATTTTGAGGTGTCCAAAATTGATTGTGTAATCTGGTGTAAAAGCTCATGTATTGGGCCCTAGGACTTTAGTAGGTCGTACATGGGTGATTAGGTGCCAACGCTAGAAGGCTTTAGGGTTGATGGTTGTTGATGTAACATCCCAATCTTGGTCTTGTGTTTCCAATGTAAGAAAATGAGTAGAAATTAAAACTTTTTCTTACATCATGTATTTCCTGTGTGTGCTTAACAATTCTTGCACAAGAATTATGGAAATACAAAGTCACAAGTCTTTTGATCCAAATCTTGATCTTTCAAAACAACCTTGTCAAATCTGTTGATCATCTCCTGAAAATATTTTTCCTAAGTTCTTGGGATGGTATGTGACCCCTCTGAAAAATTTCACAATTTTTAGAAATTGTTCGAATATTTTTAGAGGGCGATCAAACCTGTTTGACTTTCAGTCAAACCTTGAACCAGTACCTTGTAGAATTTTTTTGGAGAAAAATGCATAGCACAAAATCCTCTGAAAATTTTTACACAAAGTCAATCTTTGAGTCAGCAAGCTCCTGTAAAATTTTCAGAATTTTTGGAGTTATTCTGCTACCTCAAATAAATCCTCTAAGTCTCAGTTCATATTTAAAACCCTAAATCTGGTTGCACTGTTCCTCGGGTCCGAGTCAGACTCGGGCTCGATGTCAATTGATCCGTCGAATCAACTAACCGCACCGGACCCTCGTTATAAGCCCCCATCCATTTCCAACCATTGGATCATGATCCAACCGTTCAGTTTGTGGGTGTCATTCGGACTATCCATCAGGGACCTTCAATCGTGGCCATTCAATTTGAATCTTAGGGCTTAGGATCTTCTCTGTTGTTTTGAAAGCACTAGGGCTTTGTGATCTCAGCCGTCCGTGATGAATCCAACGGTCGACAAGCACCCAAGTATATCCTCTGGTCGTCTTCTACCTCGCGCCGTGCACTTCAACAGTAGGAGGTATGGCCTGTCACCTCGTGCGCCCGTTAACATCTCGCTGGTAGGGACAGTAGCGGCGTGGCAGTGCTTTCGGCTCAAAGCCGTGTCTCGCGCTGTTCCCGCCATTCCTAGCCCTGTCACGGTCCTGAGTCGCCATAGCTCATCCCGGGCCCCCCTTCCCTTGTGCCGTTGCTCACTGATCCCTTAATGCCCCCGAGGACCACCTTTGGACCTCTTCCACTCACAAACACCTCCAGCTCATTTGTGTTGTGGTTGAGTCCAACCACAGCGAGCACTCCTCTCCGCAATTGATGCCTTGAGAGCTCCTTCGATGATTGGGTGCTCCAGTGGTTCTAATTCGAATATTTTCCTATCTCTTGGAGCCCTCGTGCCTCCGATCGATTCCCCTAACTTGATTTTGGTTTCCCTTCACAGGAACTCCTTAATTTCAAGTTTGGAATCTTGGCGGCAGAGAGAGGATTTCATCGTCTCCAACTCCGGTGAGTATCTCCGTCCTAATACCTTGGTCCTGATCCACCTTTGGACCATCGCGATCCTATCCTCATCATTCTTTTTATCTCTGGCAGCCCCGAGCACCTTGTCGGTATCGTCTTCTCCGCCTCCGGCAAACTGCTCCGCCGATAGCTTTTCTCCGACCTCCTCTGAACCTCCTCGGTGTCCTGGTGAGTTCTCTTTGTCCCCTTAGTGCTTAAGGACCAGCTAGTTTAGCTCAGGGTGAAGCTTTTCGCTGTTTTCGGATTTTGCCGAAAACCACCCTCCGCTCCTCTCCGGCTCGCCGGCGTTCTAAGCCAGCTCCGCCGTTGAGAATGGTACCCTTAGGTCCGCAATAGTATTGTGTATGTTCTGGTTTATTTGGCTTGCGCCGCCGTCGTTTAGATCGCCGGTGACGAGCCGGAGACCTTGACGTCGAGTTCGCACCCTTGTCGCGAAATCGACAAGTCCTCAGACCTCCTCGGGTTGATCCTAGCCGTTCAAGACCACCCTAGGATTAGATCTGAGCCGTAAGATATTTTCCGAAAGGCTTAGTCCTAGGACCTCCCTCTCGTGTAATCATAGCCGTTTAGATCACCTCCAAATTAGATCTGTACCGCGGAGGGCTTTCCGTGTAATTTCTAAGTCCCAAGACCTCCTAGAGTAATCTCGGCCGTTAAAGACCTCCTCAGATTAGCTCTTGGTCGTAGGATCCCTCTCTGTTAAAACCTAGCACCAGGACCTCCCCTTTTGTTTTGATCCTAGCCGTCGAGGACCACCCTGGTTAAATCCTGGCCGATAGGATCACTTCTATGCAAAAAGACCTCTCCATGGTCATTTTGCAAAGACCACCCTAGACCACCCTCGGCGTCCTCTTGGTAAAAAGCCACCCCTGGTCGTTTACAAAGAAAACCCCGCTCAGGACCTCTTAGGCGCAATCCTAGCCGTTCACGACCTCCCCGAATCTAGATCTGAGCGTTAGATTCCCTTTGTAAAATCCTTAGTCTCAGGACCTCCCTCCGCGTTGATCTGGACCGTTCAGGACCTCCCTAGGCCTAATCTGAGCCGTCCAGATCTCCTCCCGTGTAAACACTACCGTTTAGGACCTCCCTCGTTTGATCTTGACCGCCCAGAACCTCCCTCGATTGATCGCGTCCGTTAAAGACTTCCCTCTGGAGATCTAGACCGTTGACGACCTCCTCCGTGAGATCTTAGCCGTCCAGACCTCCCTCCGTAGGTTTAACCTTAGGACCTCCCCTAGTGCTCGGGACCGCCAGATCTTGATCTGACGGTCGCGACCTTCGTTAGGCGCAAGGACCTCCTTTGCGTGCGCTGTGCGTGCACTGGTCGTGGCCGTTGGATCCAATCTCAGCTGTCCAGACCTCCCCAGTGCGGGAGGAGGTCTTCTGTGCTCTGTGTTTCGAGGTCTGTGGCCGCGCGATGAAGGATCGACGGCCCACGACCTCTCCTTTTTCCTTCAGTTCATTGGACCTCCCGAGAGCTCGCATTCTCTAAGTCTTTTGATGTTTTAAATTTCAAAAGTGCATAACTTTGTCATTTTAACTCCTTTTTGAATGATTCCAGTTGCTGTAGCTTTGTTATAGTATGAACTTTAATCTGAGAATAAATGTAGGCACTGTTGTGTAGCAAAAAACGGTTTTAACTACATGATCTTGTTTAGTGAATAATGATGTCTAGAAATTCTTTGAAAATTTGTAAAATGCATAACTTATTCTCTGTTATTCCAAACTGAGCAAACTAAGTTTTGTTAAAACCCACTAGGAATGTACTGTAATTTAGAATAGGTCTTCATATGATCCTTGCCACTGAAATTAATGATTCACTAGTTTTAGAACTTAGAAAAATCATAACTAATTCATTTCAACTCCAAATTGTGCAAACTCAGTTTTGCTGTTGTTAGGATAACCATATCTACTTACCATAAAAATTTCAAGTTCCAGATCATTCTAGAAATTTTCGTCATGAACAGTAACCGAAATTAATTTAATTATGATTTTTCAGGCTGAGAGAACTTAGATTAGCCATAACTTTTTCATGCTAAGTCCAAATGAAGTGATTATTGTTTCTAAAATTGTCTAAAATCAACCCCTAGCTGCTGTAGAAATTTCATGGGTTTTGGTTGTTCTTTGCTGTTGAGTTCCTTTTGGTGTTCTTCGTTCTTATCGGTTTTATCGCCTTTTCGCGTTAGGTTCCGAAGAAAACTTTGAACCTGAGCACTCCCCTCTGCAGCAAGACCAATCCCAGCAAGGCAAGCAGTTTGATCATGTTAATCCCAGTATTTTAAGTATTTATGTTGATTACAACTTCTATGTATGTATTGCTACTTTGTGTTAAACTATTATCGTTAGTTGGCCTAGTAGATGTATTTCCTTAGCAAATGATTATCCTCTACTACCGTGAGCCTAGGTTTTTGCTGTGATTTAGAGTTCGTGGATGAGCTCTTGTCACTTAGTAGTTGCGAATTAATTGCTTAGCCATGCTTAGCTTCCGGTAGATATGGGCGGTTATCGACTTGTCGATAACCTTGATCACATAAAACTTATTATAATTTATGGTTTCAGCCTTGTGCAATGTCTACTTATGAAAACTAAAACTGAAAACTAAATGATTTAGACTTGGGTACAATGGTAAGATGGTGTGATTTTGGGTGTGACTGGAATGGTGCCCGGGTCAACAAGGACCGAACATCGTGTTACACTAAACCAAGCATTTCAGCGTGCTAACCACACTAGAGGGTATGAGACCTCTCTTGACTTAGTACTTTGGCGTGTATTGGCTCCGGGTCGCAGGGAGTCGCAGGAGGTATGGTGTTGGGGGCATTGTAGTGTCCGAAAGGCTTCACCCGTGATGGGACTTGTTGTCTTTCGGCTTGCAATGTAAGCGTATGGGTTTCTATCCATACGAGCGGCTCGTAGTCAATGCACAATATTGGAAAACGTCTCATAGGACTTAGCCGTGCCGGCATACCTTCGGCAGTGTGCTTTGTGGCTTAAAGGCGGTCTGAAGTGTGGGTACATTGGTACACCCCTGCAGGGTCAAAACTATTCGAATAGCCTCGTCCTAGGTTATGGACACGCTTGACAAGGTCTTTCGAGAGTTAGACTACAACCTTTTAATCAAAACTTGATGGGTGGTACGAATCTGGGATTCGTGCTATGTTGTGGTGGCTATTGGGATAGTCACTTCTAGGTGGTTACTTGTATTTATCATTATTTTCGCTGTTACTTTCAACATTTAAATTTATTTGTAAACTTGCTTTCAAATGTATTACATTATTGCAAATAAAGTTGGCTTTATGCAAAATGAGATATACAACCTCCACCTAAATAAGCTTGCATGTAGTTTATGAATAGGCCTACTATTCCACACGTCAGTCTTGCGAGTACCTTTGTGTACTCAGTTATCTTGCTTAAATGTAATTGTTGCAGAGGAAGAAGGTGAGCTTGAGGGGCCTCACTTCTGTGAGTTGTGCTGTGGTAGCTTGCGAGGCGTCTAGCTTGGCGGCCCGGTCGGTTGCCTTGTGGGTGGTGTGGCTAACCGATCGACTTTTGTTCTAGCCATCTTATGGCACCTTTTGTGTAACACCCCAGCCCAACATGAGCCTGGAATGCTACTAAACAAACCCTACTAATTCTAATCAAAACAAACTTAATAAATTTCGGCAGAACCTCCCTTGTAAAGTTAATTACACGGAGGTTCCAACATTCAAATGAATCATAAAACCAAACTACCATCTAGAGACATCAAAAGATAATCAAAGATATGCTACATTTCCAACAAACCAGTGAAGTATAAAGTTCCACTACTCATCATTATTACACTTAAACCACCTCAAGACACAAGATATAATAAACCTTTGAGCATCTCGCCCATTTACTAAAAACAATTACGATCGAAGACCATTCAACTTTATTTAGTTCATGTGGCATGTGTGTGACTAGCGATACTACTTCCCCCATGCATGTCGTTCTTGGCTCGGTACCTAAAACAACAATAAAAGCAAGAGTGAGTCCATTGACTCAGCAAGTACATAAAGAAACTATAACATCGGCATCCATGTAAAGGAGATCAACAATAGAACTTCTCATATGCAAATGCAATGCTCAAGGAACCTTTATCTTTAACTTTCTCGTGTGCATTACACGTGTCAGAGTATGCAACCGCCGCATGCATACCATGCTGCTCGCGCGCGCACGCACAGGACCAATTGCCCGTTACTCCGCATGTAACGGGGACCTCAAGCCCACACTCCACGAGTGAGGGGATCTCGGGCCCGTCACATTCATGACGGGGATCTCAAAGGGAAACATGCTTGGTCACCGCGTGACCAAGCCTTAATATGCTCTCAATATGCAAATGCTCATCTCTCATTCATCATTAATCTTACCAAAAGACAACAACATTGAACCACAGTAAAACATAGGCATAATTTGAGCCATCACCATACTTAAACATTCATCAAGTAAGCCATCTTGCTATGCAACCATATATCAAATAGCACACAACATAGCCAATCAATCACACCCATTTAACAACAATGCACTTGCCTCAACCGTGCGAAGGTGGATGTCGAGGATAAGGTACTGCTCCCGGAGCCAAACCCACACCTGGACATACAATTGAGACATGCTAAGGCTACCATATAAGTCTAATAACATAACCATAAACACAAAATGAGCACATCGTCCACTAAACGCGATCCCCAACTCTATTGCTAGCTGTCAGTTTTCTTTTCCAGAGAACAGCCCCTTGAAACATCATAACTAAATGCACAGAAATCCAAATGGATTGATCTTGGACAATCTGAAAAGGTTATTGAATTCCCTTCTAAACCTAGTTGGTGAGGTTCTCTGATTCGGCCCTTTACTAGCCCTACCAAACCAAACAACAGAGTATCAATTCTCGCGTTGGGTCTCTGGACAGCAACAATGAAATTATCATAACTTTCTCTACGTTCGTCTAAATTTCATGATCTTTAGTTTTCCTGAAAGCTGGAAGGATTATCTACATTTTCATTATGGTGAGCCCTCTGATTTTTCCTCTAACTACACGCTTAAGTCGAAACACTAAAACCTGTTAGACCAACCACCATTCCACAGCACAGACCCCCTAAGAAAAATCATAACTTTTGATACAGAGGTCCAAATGATGTGATTCTTGTCGGCAATGAAAGGTAACGAGATAACCTACAACTCTCTAGGAGATCCCAAGTTCTAATTCGGCACTTAATAATTTCTTATTTATTAAACAAGATGACTGCAGATTCTCGTCAGGATTCTAAACAGTAAACACTAAAAATAACATAACTTTTGACTCGAATGTCGGAATCAGATGTTCTTGGCGGCCACTGAAAGCTAAGAGCATTATCCACAATTCTCTAGGAGATCAAAACTTCTAGTTCCGACTTTAAGGACCCGAAAACAGCCACGCATCCTACTGGACAGATCTGAACGTCTGCTGACAGCAAAACAATTGAACCCAAATAATCGATTTCGCCTCTAATCCTCAACAAACAGTGGGGGAAAACACGTCGTTACCCTTGAAGACCCGTGGGAAGGCGTGGATCAACTCCCCAAGAAGAAGAACCTTTCTTCTCCCTTGAATCGCCAGCACCCACTATTTTCCCTTCTTCTTCCTTCACGATCGCCGACAATGGGCACGGGCAACACCAATGCGAGGTGGCGGCGCCAATGGATGGGGGTGAAGACTAGCAGGGGGAAGCACCATGGGAGGAGGTGTAGGGGCAGGGGGAAGGCGCCCAAGTGGGAGGGAGAGCAGGGGGTGGCGGCCACACAAGGGGGAGAGGGGAAAAATGGGAGGGGCGGCTAGGGTTTTGGCCTCTTTTAAGGCCGGCCTCCCCCCTTCCACTTGTGGGCTGAGCGCACATGGGCGGAGGCCCGGCCCAGGTTGTCTACAAAACGCTGCTAACCCCTTCTCCAGTTGATTAATTAGCTATTTTCCATTAGGTCCTTCTCCTGGATCAATTTCTAATTAGTCCTTTTCTTCGAATATTCGGCTTTCTCTCAAAATCTACTCTGGAGTATTACATTCTACCCCCCTTAAACAGAATTCGACCCCGAATTCTACCCACGCTAGCACCAAAGAACAATCCCGATTAAAATTTACCATTCATTACGGCGTACTGCTGTGAACATTACTAGATAAAGCTCCACATACGAGACTCCAATTCCCAAGTCGGTTCCCCTCGAACTCATGAGACCACCGTCCCTTGGCGTAACTAACGTTTACGCCTTAATACTCATCTCAACCTCTCATGAGTCACTCAGCGGACACGTTTGAAGGCACGATCTTACTCGTGGGCCAACGGCCTAACAAAACTTCACGCTCCGACTTTCTCCGAAACTTCGCCTATTTGAAACAACCAATGTACCAAAGGCTAACATTTTCCTTTAGTACCAAACCACACAACCTGCACAAAACACACAAAACTCTTGTTCCTTGTTTGATTGATCTCTTCACTTTAACAATAGACACCTCCTTTCACTAGGAATGCACAATAGAACTTGATTAAAAATCAAGGATTCTCATCACAAACACACATCACCAACTCCCACCAAAGAGTTAAATTCAAAACCAAAAGATTCATCATGAAACTCTTCCACTTTCAAGTAGGCGACATGCCAAAGAACACCACATAAGCTAAGCGAAAATCACTCGAATATCCAAAATAACCATTTCCTTTCTTTTTTCTTAACCAAAAAGAATCAGGCAAACCAAGAAAAAAAAACCAGGAGAACATTTTATTATCCGAGAATACCACCTTTTCCTCAACCTTTCTTGTAAGAATTCATTTTTTTTTTCTTAAACCAAAAGATTTCAAATCATCACATCTCACACTAATGCATTTCTCTTAAATTGACAACTTCAATGCTATGCTCAAACCGATTACAAAATCCACACCTATGTAGAGAGACTCTTTCATCTCACAATAACATACTCGGATCAACTTCTCTACCAAAGGAATTATTTTGACAAATAATTCTCAACATTCCTCAATATAAATTTCATCCACAATCACATTTATTCACTTTACCCAAAGTATTCTATCCAAAACAACACACTATACAAAATTCGCCTGTTTCATCCGCCTCTACACATATTATTGGATCTCCACGGTCCTAGCATAACATGCGATGCCCCAAATTTAATCTCTAAATCTCCTACCATGAGTTTCGGTTTAGTGGATAAGAAATCTTCACATTCGTTTACTAATATTTCACAGATTCGACAATAACCGTATTCATTAATATCATCATTCCTTATTAATCAAGTAACGCCAAAGGCGATTTATTTCACCAATCTTAGACCTTCTCTAATCCACACCAATCCAATCCAATTACACAATTGCAATATACCTCTTAGCAATACCCAAACCGATTGACCAAGATTCAAACATACTCAATCATTAACGTCAAAAGATAATTATATTCTTGACCAAGTCATTCTTCAAGATAATCTAACTCCTATGGGGTTACTCACTGAGGCCGAGTCATACTTGACAGTAACTCAATAATTCCTACTATCCCATTAATTAGCATAGCGATTAATTTTCTCCACACTACTCTTGTCATGAACTGTATCATTATAATTTCTCTACACAATCTTATCAAGTACCCAATTGCGATACTTCAATGAATTGATCACGAATTCCAAACTTTCTGATTCTAATGTTATGTGAAAATGATCACAAGATCTTGGGCCACCTCTTGCTATAGGTTCTACTAGTTGTGATATCGTGTCGATGGCTCAAAAGACAACATTCTATTTAACTTAATTCCTCTCCAAGAACTGTTCTAATAAATCTATTTATTACTCAATGCCTCTCAAACAACTCCCAAGGGCTCACAAAGTCATCTACTAGATCACCACTAATTAGCTGCCAATACACATCTGAAGGAGCTTTGCAATGCAGTTTGGTTAAACCCTTCTTAGAAGGAGAGGCATAAAGAAATAAAATTCAACACGAAGGAAAACATTACCACAAACAGTGGTAACAAGTTCAAGAGAGACAATCAAATAATAATGATATCGAAAACAAAAAGATAAGATCAAGATTAGGGCACACGTCCCACAAGCAGAGAATAAAAACCTCAAACGGGTGTAAAACAAATTCAGCTACCACATCGACAAGAGGTCTGAAAGATCACATACGCAAGCTAGAAATATTTTCACTTAATCCATATCGAACAAGCGATCCAATCCCTTTACACAATACATTCCATAATATTATTATAATCCCTTACTGGCAATCTTGCTAACACCAAAGTAATACTCCCAGAGAAAATCATCATCGCTTCTCACTAGTCACAATCCCTTGCAGACAATCTTACTAACATCAAGAATGATACATTCTTAACGCGAATCACCATCATCTACTTTTCCATTATAAAGCCCCCAAAAGTTCACCAAACTCTTATGTACCACTTTATCATCTCATCCTCAATTGAGAGTATACCAAAATCTTCAACCTCACTACAACAACCACCTTTATTATTATTATTATTATTATTATTTAGAAGGAATCTACTACCCACATTAAAGGTTATACCAAGACCCTCTCATCATAGGCATACTATAATCCGACAACTTCACCATCATGCAACCACGGGTCACCAATTAAAATCCCATCAATAACCTCTCCAAAAGAAGCACAACTATGAGGTTGAAACAAATCTCTTTTAACAAGTTCATGCTACCAAAGACTACTTATTCAATCATCCACTTGACCATTAGTGTTGCTCAACACCCACACCAACTATCATTAACGTTTGACAATTATATTTATCACGTATGCAAATAGGGTCCTACTTCTATTTACTGATCACAAACCACCTATAAACACAAAGTTAACATTCCACTTTATGCTCGGAGTTTTAGGGCAAAATATAATTAGACATTCAATAATATCATCTCTGTAAAACAGGTCTCACAAGATGCTACCTCAACATTCATCTAATCATATACATGTTTCAATCTAGAAATTTATGTATGCTCAACAAGTAACTAGTTTAAGAAAATTTCCAAATGGATATTCTCTAAGGCATCGTTCCAACACATCCTTAACATAACCATCTCGAATGGGTAGACTAATCCATTGAAACACATTACTCCATATTACCCAACAAATCTACCAATTTTCACAATCTTAATGATTAGACTAAGTCATCAATATCTCACACTTCTTAATAAATCTCGGATTTCTAGTAGGTATAAGCATACCTTTACTCACAGTTCATCAGGAACTACTAGAAGACAACCTCGACTTAAACAACTTCAATTCCAAGGGCTGAGGTTAAAACCAATTATGTTCCACACTATAAGTTGATAACTCATACCATAACAATTAATTGTCTTGGTTATAACCTCTCACTTAACAATAGCAAAACATCGCTAAAGAGTTGAACATCTTGTTTAATAAAATCGAACCAATAAACTTCAACACTCATCATACCCAAAAGAGCTACATAAAGTCAAATCCTCCACGTACTAAAGGTCTTGCAATAGGAAATATTCATAGCCCAAATCATCAAGCAAATAAGCGGGTCAAGATTTCTAACGAGAAAGACACAATTCCAATGTAAAGATCAAACTTGACAATCAACCAAGTTCACCAACCGCAAGAAGAACCCATTGATCGGAAGAGCGACGATTACTTTATGGAACAATTAAGCAAATGGAAACACACCAACATTTTTCAAGACAACCCGTCAACCGCAATAAACCAATAACCGGAGAAAACATCAATCACAACTGGATAAGAGTAACCAAATTTAAACCCAGAGAGAGAACAACTCTTACGAAGATTCTCGCTAACCACACTTGTACTAAGATATCCGAGGTAGCACTTCACTATTCTTATACTGTGAATGGTGGTGTAGCCAGTAAAGCCCAAGGTCACAACCACGACCACAACCTCTCAAGCGTGGGTTAACCCACACAAGATAACAATAGTATTATATTATAGATATATTAGATCATGAGAGATCAACAATACAACATAACAGAGCGTATATGCAATGCAAAAATCCAACCCACCTACTGTGCACAGTGTGTCAATTTAATATTTCAACTACCACGGACCTAAAGCCCGCTCTGATACCAACTGTAACACCCCAGCCCAACATGAGCCTGGAATGCTACTAAACAAACCCTACTAATTCTAATCAAAACAAACTTAATAAATTTGTGAGAACCTCCTTGTAAAGTTAATTACACGGAGGTTCCAACATTCAAATGAATCATAAATTAACCAAACTACCATCTAGAGACATCAAAAGATAATCAAAGATATGCTACATTTCCAGCAAACCAGTGAAGTATAAAGTTCCACTACTCATCATTATTACACTTAAACCACCTCAAGACACAAGATATAATAAACCTTTGAGCATCTCGCCCATTTACTAAAAACAATTACGATCTGAAGACCATTCAACTTTATTTAGTTCATGTGGCATGTGTGTGACTAGCAGTACTACTTCCCCCCATGCATGTCGTTCTTGGCTCGGTACCTAAAACAACAATAAAAGCAAGAGTGAGTCCATTGACTCAGCAAGTACATAAAGAAACTATAACATCAGCATCCATGTAAAGGAGATCAACAATAGAACTTCTCATATGCAAATGCAATGCTCAAGGAACCTTTATCTTTAACTTTCTGTGTGCATTACACGTGTGCGAGTATGCAACCGCGCAGCATGCCCACCCATGCTGCTTGCGCACGCACGCACAGGACCAATTGCCCGTTACTCCGCATGTAACGGGACCTCAACCCACACTCCACGAGTGAGGATCTCGGCCCGTCACATTCATGGCGGGGATCTCAAGGAAACATGCTTGGTCACCGCGTGACCAAGCCTTAATATGCTCTCAATATGCAAATGCTCATCTCTCATTCATCATTAATCTTACCAAAAGACAACAACATTGAACCACAGTAAAACATAGGCATAATTTGAGCCATCACCATACTTAAACATTCATCAAGTAAGCCATCTTGCTATGCAACCATATATCAAATAGCACACAACATAGCCAATCAATCACACCCATTTAACAACAATGCACTTGCCTCAACCGTGCGAAGGTGGATGTCGAGGATAAGGTACTGCTCCCGGAGCCAAACCCACACCTGGACATACAATTGAGACATGCTAAGGCTACCATATAAGTCTAATAACAAAACCATAAACACAAAATGAGCACATCGTCCACTAAACGCGATCCCCAACTCTATTGCTAGCTGTCAGTTTTCTTTTCCAGAGAACAGCCCCTTCGAAACATCATAACTAAATGCACAGAAATCCAAATGGATTGATCTTGGACAATCTGAAAAGGTTATTGAATTCCCCTTCTAAACCTAGTTGGTGAGGTTCTCTGATTCGGCCCTTTACTAGCCCTACCAAACCAAACAACAGAGTATCAATTCTCGCGTTGGGTCTCTGGACAGCAACAATGAAATTATCATAACTTTCTCTACGTTCGTCTGAATTTCATGATCTTTAGTTTTCCTGAAAGCTGGAAGGATTATCTACATTTTTCATTATGGTGAGCCCCTCTGATTTTTCCTCTAACTACACGCTTAAGTCGAAACACTAAAACCTGTTAGACCAACCACCATTCCACAGCACAGACCCCCTAAGAAAAATCATAACTTTTGATACAGAGGTCCAAATGATGTGATTCTTGTCGGCAATGAAAGGTAACGAGATAACCTACAACTCTCTAGGAGATCCCAAGTTCTAATTCGGCACTTAATAATTTCTTATTTATTAAACAAGATGACTGCAGATTCTCGTCAGGATTCTAAACAGTAAACACTAAAAATAACATAACTTTTGACTCGAATGTCGGAATCAGATGTTCTTGGCGGCCACTGAAAGCTAAGAGCATTATCCACAATTCTCTAGGAGATCAAAACTTCTAGTTCCGACTTTAAGGACCCGAAAACAGCCACGCATCCTACTGGACAGATCTGAACGTCTGCTGACAGCAAAACAATTGAACCCAAATAATCGATTTCGCCTCTAATCCTCAACAAACAGTGGGGGAAAACACGTCGTTACCCTTGAAGACCCGTGGGAAGACGTGGATCAACTCCCCCAAGAAGAAGAACCTTTCTTCTCCCTTGAATCGGCCAGCACCCACTATTTTCCCCTTCTTCTTCCTTCACGATCGCCGACAATGGGCGGGCAACACCAATTGCGAGGTGGCGGCGCCAATGGATGGGGTGAAGACTAGCAGGGGAAGCACCATGGGAGGCGTAGGGGCAGGGGAAGGCGCCCAAGTGGGAGGGAGAGCAGGGGTGGCGGCCACACAAGGGGAGGGGAAAAATGGGAGGCGGCTAGGGTTTTGGCCTCTTTTAAGGCCGGCCTCCCCTTCCACTTGTGGGCTGGCGCACATGGGCCGGAGGCCCGGCCCAGTTGTCTACAAAGCGCTGCTAACCCCTTCTCCAGTTGATTAATTAGCTATTTTCCATTAGGTCCTTCTCCTGGATCAATTTCTAATTAGTCCTTTTCTTCGAATATTCGGCTTTCTCTCAAAATCTACTCTGGAGTATTACATTTTGCTTCCGCTGTCATTCTTGTTTATTGTTCTATTTGGCCGGTCGGCTCCTTTTGTAATAACTTTACTTTATGTATGTCGTTGTTGAACTTAGTGATGTATGTTGTATGGAAATGATGTGTAATTTTGTGATGATGTGCATATGCTGCAATTCTGGGAAGCATATGTCCATCGAGACTTAGAATGTTTAATTAGTAACGCTAGAACCATTTGGAGGTTAAGTGTTACTAGTTAAATATTCCGGGTCCTCACAGTTGACGTATAAAAGAGGCTTCGGGCGGCTGTTCATGTGAACCTAAAAAAGAAGCGCTGGCGGCTTTGGTCTAATTGGGGAAAAAAAACAAGGGTCGGCGGCTGTTGGTGTTCAGCTCCTGAAAACCGATCTAGGGAAGGCCGCGGGAGGTACGCTTGTTACAGGTTTTTTTTGGGCATTGATGTTGCATGTATTAAGTACTGGAGGTTGGTGATTTAGCATGAAGTAGCTTCACCTTTTTGTTTAGTGCGTGATGAGTTTGATGCATTGATTGCCGCTGGAAATTGGCTGTGCTTGTATGTGACATAGATGCTGTGTGAGGTTGTGCATGCAGCGGCTTGAACTTTTAGGCTGTGCTTGGGGCGGCGGAAGAAAATTGCTAGCAGCGTCTTGATCTTTCAGGTATTAGGAGCGACATGCTTTGCAGGCTGCAGGACACGCACGCACGGCGAGGAGGCACAGAAGGCATAGCGTGGGACTGCCTTGTGTACTGTACACGCTGTGCACAAGGGGATTAGGTGCAACGGCTGGAAGGGATTAAGGACATACGCTGGACATGAGTAGTAGCAAGTGGCAGCTGAAATTTCTAGACGTGAGATTTTTGGCATTGAGTTAATCCATGGATTATTGATGTGTGTGGTATGATCTACGAAGAAGACATTAGATTTGAGGAAAAAGTTTCTGTTGCGAATTACAATCATTCACCTCCCCTTTGATTGTCATTAATGATCCTACAAGTGGTATCAAAGCAAGGTTGCTATGGCATCAGAAAGGTATGTGAATCGTCCTCTCATGCTAGATGATACTGATTTTGCTTTTTAGAAGTGTCATATGCAAGCTTACATTGAGGCTCAAGGTAATGATATTTGGAATAAGGTTTCTAGACCTTATGAGGTTCCTGTTCCTATTACTGATCTAAATAAAACCGATGTTGATTTAAATGCTCAAGCTCGTAACTTGCTGTTTCAAGGGATTTCTCGTAAAGAATTTGATCGTGTAGGTCATATTAATTCTGCCCACTTAATATGGAAGACTCTTTGCGATTATCATGAGGAAACCACAAAAATCAAGAAAGTGCGTAAAAATCTTTATCAAAAAGAGTATTATGATTTTGCTATGAAGCCTGGTGAATCTCTTGATGAAATTTTTGCTTGTTTTGAGAAATTTTTGAGTAATTTGCGTGGTGTTAATGTTATCCCTACTGATGAAAATAATACAACTAAAATTTTAATATCTTTAGGTTCTGAGTGGTTGATGGTTATCACGACTATCAATCAAACTATCGATCTAGATACTTTAACTATGGATGATCTCTTTTCTAGATTGAAAACCTATGAGATGGAAACTATGTCATCTAAGATTGATAAATCTTCATCCTTAGCACTTATAAGTAACCCTATGCAGGCTGCTTTGTCGAGTTCTTTTCCTTTGTCTGCTTTGTCTTCTTTTTTAGAGGAACAATTCGAATAGCTCTCTGAAGAGGATTTGGTGTTGATCTCCCCACGGGCATGTAAGGCACTCAACAACATGAGGATGAGGAAATGAGGTGGCGTGTCAAGTTCGATCAGGTGCTATGAATGTGACGAGCCAGGTCACATTAAGGTGGATTGTCCTAAACTCCAGGGGAAGGTGATCAAGGGAGACAAGAATTACCGTCGTCGGCCATCTAAGAACAACAACACTAAGGGTGATATTTTTTTGTCGGAAATTGGCTAAAAAGTTACTTTTGGTTATCGAGCGTCTTGATCTGAGTGATGTGGAATACAAGAGTTGCGATGATGACGACCATGATAATAATGATGCTAAAGGTAAGAAGAAGAACAACGATGACTTCATGGGCATGTGTTTTATGGCAAGAAACGACAACGACAACGACGATGGTAGTGACCTCGATGAGGTAAGACCATCATATGATGAAATTGAAGATAGTTTGATTAAGCTTGCTATTGAATTAAAAAAGACAAAAAAGAAACTGAGAAAAAAATAATAGTCTCCTTGAAAGCTTAAATTCTGAAATTGATAGACTGAGAGCTTCTATTCCTGATGATAAATCATGTGAATCTTGTCAAGTTTTACATTCTGAGTTGGAGACTGCTAGGTCAATAAATGCTAATTTTGATGATTTAAGGTTAGCACATGACTCGTGTAATGAAAAGTTAAAACTTGCAAATGATGAAATTGAAAAGTTTAAGGTTAGTACTTCTACCTATTTAGAGTCAAGTATTTTACATGCTCAAACTAAATCTTTCTCTAATTATAAATTGCTAGAAGCTAGACTTAATTCATCTCAGGAATCAATTCAACAAATGCTTTATCATGAGACACTTTCTTGCTCTAACTGTCCTAAATTTAATACTGAAATAGAAGCTTTGACTAGACAACTTAATGATTTTGCTAAAAAGAAAAGGTTGGCTCAGTTTAATACTTCTAAGAAAATTGAGAATGAATATGTCAAATGCACATATTGTCTCACTCTAGCTAAAGAAAATGAGTATCTTAAGGACACTTTAGTGGGATTTTCTTTTGGCAAGAAAAATTTGAATATGATCCTATACAAGTCAAAAGTGAGTGTTAAAAAATCATGGTCTAGGATTTCATTTTATTGAGCATACTAAGAATAATCCTCCTACGGTTGTTAACTTTCTTGAACCTGAAAAATTTGAAGTAAAATCTGAACCAAAACAAACTGTGTTTAAATCTGCTAGTTTTGTGTAAAGTTCTTCTACTATGTTGTAGGTGCTAGCTCATCATCTCAAAATAATACTAATTATGTTAAATTTCATTGCACCTATTGTGGTAGAGATGGACATTTGGATGAATTTTACTTTAGGCGTGTTAAGAAAGAGAAAAAGAAAAGATTGAATGCCTTAAGACAAAAACGTGTAACCTCTTTTGTTGTCCTTATAATTAATACGAAAGCTAGGTTTTTAGAGGACTTTCATGATGGCTTTAAATCTGCTTCACGTACTGGTTTGGGATTAATTATCATAATTCACGTTCTGATCGCGCACGCGCATGTGGTTTTGGTTCTAGTTTTGTTGCTCCTGTTCATCGTGTATCTTAGTACTGGATTCCTAAATCTTATTTCACTAACCTTAGTACTATGAGACCGATGCTTCCTGTGATGTAAGAATATCTGACGAGGTTGAAGAACATGAGCTTGATTTGGTTCCAGTCTTTTTCATCATTGTTTGATTGGAACACTTGATGGTTCTTCACTTTCCTTGTTGGCTTCCAAGAGATTTCACTTTCTGAGAGACAATGTGGAAAATGTGATGTTGCTCTACACCTTGTTAAGTTTGAATTTTGATTTGCTCTTTTGCGAAGTGAGTTGGGTGTGTTGCATCCTGTGGGCTTATTATGAGGGGGAACTTGTGGTTTAACATTCCAGAAACTTTGTTTGTTATACTTGTCAAACAATTCATCAAATCGAAGCCATTGAAATCAAATGAGTTGTAGAGCTCTTGTTATCATATTTACTCATGTGCTGTGTAGCTTTGATCGTGACTGGTTTTAATTAATTTACCATATTTGAACTAAAGCATGACATGGCGGAATACTTTGACTAGATTGATTATAGTTATTACTTTGCGATATTCAATGGAAAGGATTAGCTTGATTGTGAGTCTTATTTTAAATCTTGGTTGAGGCTCGTTTGTTTCTTATTACAATTTTTTTGTGCTCACTCAATTTAGCATGTTATAAAAAAATAATGGAAAAGAGTCAATTACAAAGATGTATGCTTCAAGCATGCCATACATATATTTGTATCTCTAAAAAAATGCTCAAATGAAAAGATGTATGTTTCAAACATGCCATATATATATATATAATAAAAAGAAAGTGCTCAAATGAAAAGAAGTATGCTTTAAGCATGCCATCAGTGAAAAGAAGTATGCTACAAGCATACCACATGCTTAAGAATTGAGTGTGGAGCAATAGGTTGTTACATGAGACTGCTAGCTCATCTAGATTTAAAGTTTGCTTCACTTTTAGGCTTTAACTTTTCATTGTGATATCTCATTGTGCTCTCTATAATCGGTTTGGTCATTGTTGAGATACCTGTCATTAATTTAAATTGCTTAATCATTCTAAAGACTTGTTTTGATATTGCTATATGGTATATGACTTTATATGATCCTGATAGCTCTACTAAAAAAGATGTCTTGATTACTTTTTTAAATCAATGCAAAGTGACTTGGATAATCTACAAAGCTTCTTGATTTTTACTCTCATTGCTCCTTAGAATCATTCTTTCTTTGATGCTTCCTGATGATTACATTACCAAAGGGAGAGAGAATTGAGATAGAGGGAGAGATTTAGAAGAGATTTGAGATTTGTGGTTTAAAATGTTTTTTATGGCTTCAATTCTTCACTTATATCTGTTTGAAGCTAATTCCTCATGCTATCTTGAGGTGTTGTCAATGTATTCATCAATGGGGAGATTGTTAGACCATGTGGCTAGGTCTATGATATTTTAGTTGATGAATATTTGACAATATTGGGTACTGATATTATTTGAGGCGTGTGGTGTGTGTGGACTTATATCGGTCAAGTTAGGAAGAACTTGTGTCGGGAAAAGATGGTGTTTTGATCTTTGCATGTGTAGGGTAACTCGGAGGCAATCGTCGTCTACGACGGTGACCGGAAGATGGCTTGGTGCGAAGTCATGGTCTAGAGGGTCGAGGATGCTGGAGGAGACGGTCGGGCTCGAGTTGGGGCGTGTGGAGATCAAACATGGATGATGCGTGTTGAAACTACGGAGGTGCGGTCCGGAAACTATGATACGTGACAATTTTGGAGTGTCCAAAATTGATTATGTAATCTGGTGTAAAACTCATGTATTGGGCCCTAAGACTTTAGTAGACCATACGTAGGCGATTAGGTGTCAATGCTAGAAAGCTTTAGGGTTGATGGCCGTTGACGTACAAAAGAGGCTTCGGGCGGCTGTTCACGTGAACTAAAAAAAAGCGTTGGCGGCTTTGGTCTAATTGGAAAAAAAAAAACAAGGGCCGGCGGCTGTTGATGTTTACCTCCTGAAAACCGATCTAGGGAAGGCTGCGGAGGTACGCTTGTGACAGGTTTTCTTTTAGGTATTGATGTTTCATGTATTAAGTACTGATGGTTGGTGATTTAGCATGAAGTAGCTTCACCTTTTTATTTGGTGCGTGATGAGTTTGATGCATTGAATGCCGCTGAAAATTGGCTGTGCTTGTACGTGAGCATAGATGCTGTGTGAGGTTGTGCATGCAGCGGCTTGAACTTTTAGGCTGTGCTTGTGGCGGCGGAAGAAAATTGCTAGCAGCGGCTTGATCTTTCAGGCATTAGGAGCGACAGGCTTTGCAGGCTGCAGGACACGCACGCATGGCGAGGAGGCGCAGAAGGCATAGTGCGGGACTGCCTTACGTGTTGTACGCACTGTACACAAGGGGATTACGTGCAGCGGCTGGAAGGGATTAAGGACAGACGCTGGACGTGAGTAGTAGCAAGCGGCAGCTGAAATTTCTGGACGTGAGAATTTTGGCATTGAGTAAATGCAGGGATTATTGATGTGCGTGGTACGATCTACAAAGAAGACATTGGATTTGAGAAAAAAATTTCTGTTACGAATTACAATCATTTACCCATCTGATTGTCATTAATGATCATACGACATCCCTAGCCTCTATATGCGTGGTGGAAACTGATCTCGCTACGTACAGATTCTTCAGGATGTGTAAGATTGTGAGGCAGTTTTTGGCTGTTGATCATGATGTGTTATCCGTTGTATTTGGATTAAGAAATGCGAAGAACAGAGCAGAAATGTTCGTGAGTTCGTAAGCTCGTGAGCTTGTGTTGGTTATTCGTGGGAACTTCTGAAGAATGGCTCACTTCCAGTGTGTTTGGGGTGAAAATTACAGTTTTTTGGGGGAGGTCAAAGCAGAAGGCTGATGAGGGGAAGAAAGTGTGCAAGAGGAGGCTGGCCTTAAACCGTGGGGGCTTTCGCTCGTTTTCCCCTTTTGCCTTTGTTCTTCGTCCGTAGTTTTTGACGGCATGTTGAATGACAAATTCCAGTGTGCCATGTCATACAATGTGATGTTGTTGGGATAAAAAATACAGAATTAACTAGTGACGCTTTGCAAGTTGCAGCACAAGTCTTACTGTAGATGAGACGAACATGATTCACCACTAGGAAGATAGAACAGGCGAATATGGTTCATCACAGAATTGATTGATGCTCTCATCATCCAAGTACAACACAGAACACCCGAACAAATTGAAGTATCTGTTTGTTTAAACGATGCTTTGACCACGTTAGGAAAAAAATTACATGCAAATCAAGGCAAAAATTTCATCTGCATTACTCTGTTGTTTACTGAGATTGTC
This sequence comes from Ampelocalamus luodianensis, assembly GCA_036346255.1. Lineage (NCBI taxonomy): Eukaryota > Viridiplantae > Streptophyta > Magnoliopsida > Poales > Poaceae > Ampelocalamus > Ampelocalamus luodianensis. Next base: position 21,656,735 of record CM070628.1, on the reverse strand, counting down.
ATATGTATGCAACTATGCAAGAACAGTGGCGCCCTGAATGAGTCTAACCGGCCAGGATCTGAAGCAGCAGCTCGTTCCATACATCGATCGGTCCCGGCAAGCACCAGTGGAGGCAGTCGATGTCGAAGCCGTCGTGCTCGCCAGCGCCGTGGCCGTACCGGTCAGGGTGCCCGTCCGGCCGTAGCAGCATGAGCCGGGTCACGTCCATCAGCCTGAGCCGCACGCCGTTCCTCCTCGCCGCCGCCTCCGCCGCAGCGAACTCCTCGACATGAGCCCTGTAGAAGTCGGCTTCGGGCCCTGCCATCTCCGCCGTCTCATCAGGATCGAGCGGCCGCGTGCTGGTGCACTCCCCCCCGTCGAACCACCCGCCGTTCTCGTAGTGCGTCGGCGCCACCGTCCGCAGGATCGCCGTCCCCTTGAACCCGACCAGCCCCGCGAGCGCCCGGAGCACCGTGCGGAACGCCGCCCGCTGCGCGTACTGAGGCTTGAGCGCGGTGACGTTGTCCGTGGCGCAGTCGTGGCAGCCGACCACGCGGCCGTGCTGATAGTACACGGCCGGGCGCGCGAACCAGTGCGACGCGGACAGGACCACGTACTCGTGGTTCTTCGCCGCGGACATCCACCGGTCGTCGGGCTCGTCGAGGTGGAGGTCGCTCGGGCCGGCGAACACCTCTTCCTGCCGGTCCGGGCCGATCGCCGCGGGCGGGCCGCGCGTCAGTTGCCACCGCACCTGGAACGGCGTCCAGAAGAAGGCGATGGCGAATTCGTGCGCCACGAAGCGCCAGTGCTCAAAGCCCTCGGTGCGCGACCTCGTCGGGCTCTCCTCCTGCGACAAGACGCAAACAAGGGAGATGACATGGCTGCTGGCCAGGGAGTCCCCGACGAACAGGATCGACCTCCCCCGCAAGAGCCGGAAGAAGTGCGCCGCGTCGAAGCGCGCGAGCTCGCAGGCGGCACCGCCGTCGGGCCGCCACCTCCACCGCTGGAACTCCAGGCTCGGCCTGCTGTGCTTCATGCAGTTCTGGTAGTCCTGGATGAACGCGCACGTTGCGTTGGTGTAGTACGGCGGCTCGCCGGGGTCGCGCACCCACTCGCCGCGCGTGGCGTCGCAGGCGGCCCCGCCGTTGGCATTTCCGGAGGAGATGGTTGACGATCGAAAGGTGCCAAGGAAAAAGATCGAGAACGTGGCGGCAGCGAACAAGAGGAGGGCGACAAGAGCGGGGGCGGACGTGGTCTTGGGAATGGCGTGGCGGCTCCGGCGAACTCCGGCGAGGAGACCGCGGAGGGAAGGAAACATCGGAAGGCTCTTCATGAGTCGTACTAGTGTTTATGGGCCTCTACTGCAGTCTTCTTCGTCTAGAAAAACCTCTACTGCAATTAGAATCTAGCATATGATTTGCAGTTGTAATTTGAAGCGATTGTCAGCACACAGGTTGCCTTCTAATACTCCCAGCTGCATAGTAGTGGGAGAGGTCGCCATCCCCAATGACATCAACAAGTCAACGTCCCCAAGAGCTCAACATGGATGGTAGTCGAATTGTCGACGAGAAGTGTTCGATCCAGACCGACGTGGTGACCACGTGTCCATGTGGGCGCGCGTGCGTGCACGGCCGTGGCCTACGTACGCGCGCATTTTATGCGTCTTGGCCAATCAATTCATGTTTTTAACTCTTGGTCTTCTTGTCTGCTTCCGATCTATTTATTTATCATTGATCTCCATTGAACTCGCACAAATTTCCACCACTCAGATAGATCCAAACCCAATCGTGCGTTGGTGTTTCCGGTTGATCGCATCAGTAACTAAGCTCCTATATATATATAAGTCGATCAGTGCTAAGCAAGGCATCCGTGCGCGCGTTCGATCGCGTAGCAAAAGAAGCGTGGCCAAGGGAGCAAACGAACATACCGCGCGGTTGCCGACGTCCACAGCCCCGCGTCATTGCCGTCCGTCTGCGCGCCGCGCTCGAGGGACCGAAACACGGTGGGCGCGCGGCGTTGTGGGTTTGGCTAGGCCCGCGGCTTGGGCATATTGTGCGTCCAGTTCCAGTTTGCTTCCTAATACTTGTTGAGTGAATTACCTGTTTTTCTTAGTTAGCTTAAATTTTTGGGTGAACTGGTTGGTACATGTAACTCAATATGATATCAGAGTTAAGAGATCTTAAGTTCAAAACCCGATTGGTGCAATTAAAAAATAATAATTGTAGCCCCACTTCTATTCCATGTATTAGGTCTGAGGGAGCTTACACGTGAGTGGGAGTGTTGAAGTATAAGTGAATTGCCTGTCTTTCCTTATCAGCTTAAGCTTTTGGGTGAATTGGTTGATGCATACAACTCAATATGGTATCAGAGCCAAGTTCAGTTCAAGACCCGGTTGGTGGAATTAAAAATAATAATTGCAGCCCACTTATATTCCACGTCTTAGGCCTGAGAGAGCCTATACGTGAGGGGGAGTGTTGAAGTATAAGTGAATTGTCCGTCTTTCCTCATCAGCTTAAGCTTTTGGGTGAACTGGTTGGTGCATGCAACTCAATATGATATCAGAGCCAAGAGGTCTTAGGTTCAAGACCCAGTTGGCGCAATTAAAGAAAATAATTGTAGCTTACTTCTATTCCACGTCTTAGACTCGAGGGAGCCTACACGTGAGGAGGAGTATTGAAGTATAAGTGAATTGCTCGTTTTTCCTCATTAGCTTAAGCTTTTTGGTGAACTGGTTGGTGCGAAGAGGCCCAATGAGCAATATATATAGGAGTATGTCGGTGTTTTAGAACCGATCTTACGTAAATATTGTTTGATTCAGGGGTCTTCACAATTGATCACGCAGACAGAAAAGACACGGTGATTTTTATACAGGTTCGGGCCTTCTCCAGGGAGAATAACAACCCTACTCCTGTGTGTATTGTATTGGGTATCCTGATTATAATCAGTGGAAAAGACTTGCGTTAATATAGCTACTGATTACCTCTCAAAAGTTCTCCTTTTTTTTTCTCCCCTCCTCCACATCTCTGAAAGAAACCTATTTATAGTACGTGGAGAAGTAGTCGTTCCAGGTCAGGAGACGCTCCATTATTCCGTAATAATGAGAGTAATCACCGGAGTAGTAACCTCTCCACGTTGCCTGACGGTTATCAATTAGAGATAATAGTGAGTTAACTGCAGTTATTCCAGAGAATAACTACGTATCTTAACTGCTCAGATCTCACAGTTAATAGGGCCTTCTGACGCGCGGACCCAGTTATCTGTAGAGAAGTCGTGGCAGGATTGGTCGTGGAAGGACCCACGACCAGGGGGTAGTCATATAAAATCTTACGACTGGATACTAGTCGTAGAAAGACTTACGACCGAAGGTAATCGTAGGAGAACTTACGATTACGTGGTAGTTGTAGAAAGACTTACGACTATGGGGGTGGTCGTAGAAGGACTTACGACCACCTGATTGACCTCTCCCTTAGCATTGTAAGGGGGTATACTCAATAACTGTGTGACGTCATATTTACCCATAATACACAATTACGAATAAATAGTAAAACAAGGATTATTAGATCCTCGTCATCTAACCCCCAGCTTCAAGTGAAAATTACTTACTTGGGTAAGGAGTCGTAGATGATCCTAAGACCACTAGGTGGCTGTAGGAAAAATGGTTGAAGGAAGAACTCTTCAACATGCATTTCATTAGACCAGAAATGTACTCGGTCGATGCAGTTTGTTGGAAATCTCACGACTACAAGGTAGTCGTAGAAAATCTTACGACTACGGAGTAATCGTGGTACAATGATCGAAAGTAAAATCTTTCCGAGTGGTATTTCTTTTGACCAGAAATATACTTGACCAATAAGGTAATTTTGCTTGAGGTATGAAAAGAGCCTCGGTTTTCTCGAACAGGCAGATTTAAAAGATCTATCCGTTAGAGCAATTCCCGAAGCGGTGGAAACCGTTGAGTTTCCACGACGTTTCGTTCCAAGCGTGTGGTTATAAAACGGACCGCGGGGGTGATTTTAGGGTTCTTACCTTTTCCCAATTCACCCTGACTGTTCATCAAGTTCTCGTCTCCTCTGTCGTCAGCGACACTATGTGCTTTCTTGAAGCTTTCCCAAATCCAACTCTCCTTTTGTGAGAAAAGATGGCTAGGATCATCTCTGAGTGGGCTGAATCGGAAATGGACATGGCGAAGATGAACGCCTTGGTTGCTGCCGAGAAGATTCCCGAGGAGGTTCTCGTGAAGTGGATTTCGGCAAATGGATAACACTGGCCGTCGGGGGAGGACGGTCAAATCCCTGTCTTCCAGGCGTATTGTGAGTGCGGCCTCCGATTGCCTGCTCACCCTTTCCTTACACTTGTGCTCGAGCACTTTGGGGTGGAATTAGTTAACCTTGGTCCTAATTCCATTACAATGCTAAGTGTATTCGTGTATTTGTGTGAGGCGTACCTAGGAATTTCGACGGACCTCGAGCTTTTCCAGTACTACTACGGGATGGCTCGACAAGTCGGAATTGCCAGAAGTTGCAGTTTGAAACTCCACGACGGGAAGTCGAAGGAGTACATCCAGATGTTTACCCAGTCTTCGTGGCCTGGGTGGAAGAAGAAGTGGTTCTACTGGGAAGTCACCGAGGAAGACAACCTCTCGTTCATTGGGAATGCCGTCGAGAGGATTTCTTCGTGGGATTCGACTCCCAAGAATCTTGACCGGATCGCCTCGTACATTCAAGCTATCAAAAACTTGAAGGCGGGGGGCTTACCGGATGGCACGTGGTGAAGGACTTCATCACGCGCCGTATTAGTCCCCTGAAGAAACGAGTTCCTCCTATGTGGAGGTACTCGGGGAAAGAAGACCCGACCAGGGACTACAAGGATGGTAAGTGAAATTCTCACTTTTTTACTCTGGCCTTGGTTAATCCTGATTTGGTCTGTTGACTGTGTTGTTTGTCCGTACAGATCTTCCACAGGCGGAGATTGACGCCCGCGTCAGGCTCATCTGTGAGAAGAGTCCGTCAAGTGTAGCAGCTCCCCAGATTCTTACGGTTTTGACCGTAGAGGAAAAGGTGGGGCACCTAAAGGTAATCGAGAATCGACTTCGTCTTTAGGCCTTTATAGTTGTAAAAAGATTTACGACTAGAGGATTTGTCGTAGAAAGACTTACGACTGTAGGCTGGTCGTAAAAGAACTTACAACTAGTGAGTGATCGTAGAAAAACTTACGACCACTTTCTTTTTCTGATCTTCAACAGGAAGTAGGCATGGAAGATCGCCAAGATGACGGGGAAGTCGAATTGGTGGTCATTGGGGCGACAGCGCAAGCGGAGCCAGCAAAAGCTCCTCCAATCAAAAGGCGTCGACTCGTAAAAGTCGGCGACAAGGGTGGCGCGAGTTCAGCTCCTCCCGCTCTCTTTGCTCAATTCGCTGTAGACATAGAGGCTGCAGCGAGGGAAAAAGCAGAGGAAGCTTCCTTTGCCCTTAAGGGCAAAGCCCCCAAGACCAAGGTACCCTTCTATTATGATAACAAGACTTTCGCAGTTTCTGGTTCTTGTGGCTTTATAAAGCAGCTAGAAAAGGAGAACTGGAAGAGCTTCATATCTTTTGTGAAGGAAACTACTACTTCATCATGACCCGAGGTCGAGGGGAGCAGTGCTCTTAAAGTGGCCGAGAGGGACCTTGGCCACTCGGGAAGTCGGGAAGAGGTGACTCCCGTTTCCCTAATCGAATCTCGACCAACAGTGGTCGAGAAGAGGTCGAAGAAACCTTCCGTTGGGAAGGTCGCTCCCAAGTTCCGGGTTAGGTCCAGCGCGCCGAGGTATGTGAAAAGCAGAAGCGTAAAAACAACATTTACTCTTTGTTTTTCACGAGTTAACTTGCTCTTCGTTTTGTGATCTTAGCACAACTCTTTCAGCCCCCATGGATGCTTCTATTGAGAAGCCCGCCATTACTTCTTCAGCCAATGAAGGTGCGACAGCGGCGGTAGCTGAAGTTCCAGCTACCATTCCCATGGTGGAAGAAGTCGTCGCTGCTGAAGTTGCTACGACTACCGAGACAGTTGTTGGGATGGAGGTGGAGACAAGGGAGGCCGTGAAGGTGACGCCAGGAGAAGGTGGTGGTGAGAGCTCCGACCACCGCGCTGATAAGGAGGTTGTTGAAGACATTCCTTCTGGTCCTCCAGGCGGTGCTACCATCACAGAGTCAGAAAAAGAAGAGTATTTTAACTTCTGCTCTGATTTCTTCGGCCCTGCTTCTATCGTAGGATCTTCTGCCTATAGATCTCGCGACCGAGTCCCTCACCCCAGCAACATTCCCAATTGTGGGGATGTCTTCGATGACGAACGTCTCGAAGGGGTTTGGTGGAAACGAGTCGAGGAGATAGATGGGCTGAAAGATCCGTCAAGGATAGTCTCCATGTTTGCTTGGTCAAGCATGAATGTAAGTATCCATCGATACCCACAAGTATAGTTTTATCCTTGCTTCTTATTGTCATTCTTTCCTACAGAAAGCTGTGGAACAAGTTGCTACGGTTTGCGAGTACAACCGGTAACTTGTCAAGTTAGGGCAAAAAAGCGGTTCTCCGCGAGCAAGCAGAGAGGTGGTGAGTAACTGACTCTCGTAATCGTTTTTTGATTCGACTACTTGTTCAGTACTCGGGGGATTGTTGTAGAAAACCTTACGACTGGGTGTTGGCCATAGAAAAACTTACAACCAGGAGTGATCGTAGAAGGACTCATGATCACGTGTTAGTCGCAGAAATACTTACGACTTGGTACTAGTCGTAGGAAAGCTTACGACCAGAAGTAATCGTAGAAAAACTTTACGATCACGTGTCAGTCGTAGAAATATTTATGACTGCTCGTCTTTGTATTCATGTCTACTCTTAACTTTTTCAGGTTTAAGAGTGACGAAAAGACCTTAGCTGATTCGCTCAACTTCGAAAAAGCCAAGACGAAGAAGTTAAAAGACGAGGTCACCAATCTTCTGAAGAAACTTCAGGAGGCCAACTCTGCAACTTAAGAGTTGCAGGAAAAAATAAATTGTACGTGAAACAACTGCTTATAATCTTGATCTTCACCTTCCTAACTGCGCATTCTTTTACAGAAAAAGAAGTCGAAACCAAGGCCCTTCAAGCCGAGGTGGGGACTCTTCGGATCGAGGTTCAAGAAAAAACCTTGGTCGTTCGTGAGATCACGCGCATCGCGAAAGATAAAGATCAAGAAATTGAGAAATTAGATTCTCAATTAGCGGGTAAGTAAAACTTTACCTGCTATTGGATTATTTTTACTTCTCTAGAATCATTTTATCTAACTAACCTTACTCTTTTCAGAGCGAGTAGTCGAAATAAAACAACTCCACGAGGCTTCAACTTGCACCCAGGAGGAGATGAAGTCGATGAAGATCAATCTTCAAGACAACATTTCGCTTTTGAACAATGTACTCGATGGGCGACATGCTGAAAAGGTCACACCTCGTGATGACACGATAGCCGCTCATACGAGTGCCATTGGGGAGCAAGTCAGTACCTTGCAAGAGTTGGTGACTACTCTGAAGACCAACCAGAATGGTTCGATAAAGGAAGCGGTCAAAGGAGCTGTAAGCTTTGTTTTAGCAAAGCTTAAGGCTCGTGACCCCAACCTTAACCCTCATTCAGTTGAAGCCGACTTCGACTGCACTGAAGCCGAAGCAGAACGATTAATCGATGATATGCAATCATTCGGTAAGAAGGTCGCGGAGGAGATGCAAATAGAATCTCCTTCACCAGAGTATTCTGTAATAGGGACCTGTAAAGACAAGCCTTTTGGTGATGTATAAATATATGTTCTTTCTTGTTTCCTACAAATCATCTCGTAGAGTGGTTAGTAACTCGTAAGATAATGAAAGGAAAATAATTAGACTAGATATCTGTAATTCCTCCTTCCTTCTTCCTTTTTCCTGCAAATCATCTTATAAAGTAGTTAGTAACTCGTAAGATAACGAATTGGAAAAAGAAACCAACACTAAGAAATGAAGTCATGTTTATAACTTTATCCTAGCCCCCGACTATTTTCTTAGTTTATTTGAATAAACTAAGGAAATAGTAAAGAAGGGGTTTATGAAAACAGAGAGGTTTGTTCGACTTATAGCTTTCGATTCTCGATTATCTTGCACTAGTCGAAAGAGTGGAAATAGATCGACGCTAGGAAGTTTCCTCTAGTGGGCAGGACCACGTGCAGAAAGGAAAGGCTTCGACTATGTGATGTTACCATCTCCGACCAGATTAATCAAATCAATAACGACAACTTGAGTAAAACAAACATCTAAAGGACCTTAAAAAATTTATTCGACCTTTTTCAACGTACCCGATAAGTTTGTCCTGGTAGCAAAAGTAGGAAACATGACGACGCTAGGAAGTTCCTTCTAGTGGGCAAGACCACATGCAGAGAGGAGAAGCTTCGACTAGGTGTGTTTTTTCCTCCGACCAGTTAAAACCGACCAAGTTTACCAAAAGCAGTCGAACAAATCTAAAAAGTGCGCTCTTCTTAGAGTATTTTTCAAAATGAATAAATAAACTAAGGTGATAAGAGTTTGCTAAAAAACGTTTTGACCATGTTTCTGAGCCTAGAAAACTTTGTATTGGCAGCAAAAGTGAGGAACAAGGCGATACTAGGAAGCTCCTTCTAGCGGGCAGGACTACATGCAGAGAGGAGAGACTTCGACTAGTGGTTGTGTCCTTTCTCCGACCAGTGTAAAGAAAAATTGAGCATATAAAATATGGTCAAAAAGTTATGAAAGCAACACTCAAAGAAAGACAATAAAGATAGAAAGAACCTGGTACTTTATTGTCGTGGAGGTTTGTTACACGTAAAATTTGCGTAACTGGTCGATGTTCCAAGAGTTTGAGAGAACACGACCATCCTCCATTGTTAGTCGTACTGAACCTGGACGTGTAACTTCGACCACAGTGTAAGGACCTTCCCACTTGGGGGAAAGTTTATTCCGATTAGACTGGGATTGGATAAGTCTCAATACCAAGTCACCTACAGCAATGCTACGAGGTTGGACCTTACGATCGTAGTATCTGCGCAGGGCTTGTTGGTAGACTGCTGAACGGATTAGAGCTTGGTTCCTATTTTCTTCGAGCAGGTTGATGTCGTCCGCTCGAAGTTGTTCTTGGACGGAGTCGTTATAATTTTCGACTCGTGCTGACCTGATCTTCAGTTCTGGCGGAAGCATGGCTTCTGCACCAAAAACTAGAAAGAAAGGTGTTTCTCTTGTAGCCCGACTAGTAGTCGTGCGGATCGCCAATAATACTGAGGGTAATTCTTGTACCTAAGCCCCCGAGCGCTTGACAAGCTGGTCGAAGACTCAAATTTTAACCCCCTTCATTATTTGGTCATTCGTCCTTTCGACCACCCCATTGCTTTGGGGTGGGCAACAGAAGTGTAACATAACTTGGTACCCAACTCGTCGTAAAATTCTTAAAATTTTGCACTCGAAAATTGCTTGCCATTATTTTGTGATGATTCGACTAGGTACCCTAAATCGAGTTATCACGCATCTCATCATGAATCTTTTAGTTGCTTCGTTGTTATCCCAGTCACAGGTTCGACATCTATCCATTTTGTGAACGTGTCAAGAGCCAGAAAAAGGAATTCGAATCCACCTGGAGCTCTGGGTAACGGTCCTAGGATATCGAGACCCCAGGTTGCAAAAGGCCAAGATAGAGGAATTGTTTGCAACTCCTGAGCCGGTTGGTGTATTTGCCTACTATGAAACATGCATTGTACACATTTTTTAACCAATTCCTTAGCATCGTAGAGGGCTGTTGGCCAATAGAAACCTTGTCGAAGGCTTTACCGACCAGCGTTCTGTAGGAAGCATGAGTCCCACAAATACCTCCGTGTATGTCATGAAGGAGTTTTAATCCTTCGCTCTGCGGAATGCATCGCATGAGCACCCCTTGAGTGCCTCTTTTATAGAGGACACCTTCGACCAAAGTATACATTTTGACCTTTCGGGATAATCGATCTGCTTCGAGATCGTCGTCAGGTACGGAACTCGTCTGAAGATACTCGTAGATGGAAGTCATCCAGGTATCCTCGTACTCTAGAGAGGCTGTTTCGATAGGAGGTGTCTCCAGTTCTTCGACTAGGGATGGTTTCTGGAGTTGTTCCAGAAAAATTCCTTTTGGTACTATGGATCGGGAAGAAACTATACGAGCAAGTTGGTCTACAAGGAAATTATCCTTTCGAGGGATAAATTGTACCTCAAAGCCCAGAAAATGCTTTTCTAACTTTCAGACTTCCGATAAGTACCGAGATATAGTCGGATTAGAGCACTGGTACTCTTTTCCGACTTGATTCATGAATAGTTGAGAGTCTCCTCTCACGAGTAGTCGGCGAATCGAGAGTGCTTTCGCGGCTCGTATACCAGATAGCAAACCTTCGTATTCTGCCACGTTGTTAGTGATCTGAAAGTTTAATTGTATGGCATACTTTAAGGTCTCTTCGATAGGAGATTCCAGGACCACCCCAGCCCCCGAGCCACTTATAGTAAGTGACCCGTCAAAGTACATCGTCCACTGGTCATGGGAATCGTACTGGGGATCCTGAACAGGTTCAAGATTTGTCCATTCGGCGACAAAGTCTGCCAAGATCTGGGATTTAATGGTCATTCGGGACACGAAATGGATGTCGAACGCCCCAAGTTCGACTGACCATTTTGCCATGCGTCCCGCTGTTTCCCTATTCTAGAGGATCGCTCCCAAGGGAAACTCAAACGACACAGCTAGTTTGTGCACCTAAAAATAATGCCGCAGTTTCCTCGAAGACACGAGGAGGGCATATATAAATTTTTGAACCTGAGGGTAACACTCCTTAGGCCCGTGTAAAACTTCGTTAACGTAGTAAACTGGTCGTTGTATGTTTTCACGTTCTACGACCAGTACTGCGCTCACTGCATGTGGCATGGCAGCTAGATAAATTAAGAGCATCTCTCCTGGTTTCGGAGAAACCAGAACAGGAGCACTCGTAAGATATCTCTTGACATCCTCAAAGGTTGTGTTAGCCTCTTCTGACCACTTGAAACTCTCGTGCTTCCTTAGAAGTTTGAAAAAAGACAGTCTTTTTTCTCCCAGATATGCGATGAAACGACCTAATGCCGTCATGCACCCCGTGAGTTTCTGAACTTATTTTTTCATGGTCGGGGGCGCATCTGCATGATGGCCTTTATCTTTTCAGTATTTGCTTCGATTCCTCATGCAGAGACCAAGAATCCAAGCAATTTTTCTAAAGAGACTTCAAACACACTTCTCGGGATTGAGATTCAGGTGGTGTTTTCTGAGGTTATCGAATGTTTCATGCAAGTATGTGATATGATTAAGCCGCTTGCTGCTTTTTACGACTAGATCATCAACATAAGATTCCAAATTTCGGCCTAGTTGAGTTGCAAAAGTCGTTTGCATCAAGCGCTGAAAAGAAGCTCCAGCATTCTTTAAACCAAATGGCATTTTGACGTAACAAAATATTCCAAATGGTGTAATGAATGCGGTCTTTTCTTCAACTTCTCGACACATATTGATCTGGTGGTAACTAGAGTATGTATCTAGAAAGCTTAACATTTCATATCCAACAGTAGAGTCAACCAACTGATCGATACAAGGTAAAGGGAAATCATCTTTTGGACAAGCTCTATTAAGATCAGTGAAGTCTACGCACATACGCCATTTGCTGTTCGACTTCCTAACCATTACAGGGTTAGCCAACCACTCTGGGTGGTTAACTTCTCTTATGAAGCCTGTTTAAGTAACTTGTCCAATTCTGACCTAATAGCATCTCGTCGATCAGGGGCAAATCTGTAATTTCTGTTTTACGGGTACATTGTAAGGCCGTAAGACTAGCTTGTGCTCAATCACTTCCCTGGGGACTCTGGGCATGTCGGATGCTTGCCACGCGAAGACATCTGCGTTTGCTCGGAGGAAAGTGATGAGGGTGTCTTCCTATTTGGGGTCGGAAGAATCCCCGATGCGAACAGTCTTCGAGGGCTCTTCCGAGTCCAGAGGGACCTCTTTGACTTGGTCGTTCGGCTTTGGTGCAGCTTTAGGCTTTGACTTGCTAGTCGAAGGCTGACTTTCGTCTCGAGTTGGTATCTATCCAACCATCTCGAGGGACCGATAGTCACAGAAATGCATCATCTTCTTGTCACAATAAATTATGATCACTCCTTTGGGACCTGACAACTTAAGACATTAATACCCATAGTGAGTAGCTATTAAGAATTTTGCCAAAGTTGGTCGTCCGAGTATGGCGTTATATGCCATATCGAAATCGACCACATGAAAGGAGATCTTCTCTGTCCTGAAATTGCTTGGTGAGCCAAACGTTAAAGGAAAAGAAACTTGGCCAATTGGTTTGGCCAATGACCCCGGTACGATTCCATGGAAAGAATATCGTACCGGCCTTACCTTTGTCCTGGGAACTTGCATCTCATCCGGGGTACTCGTAAAAACAGTATGTTTAACGAGCTCCCACCATCAACCAAACCTTGATTTACTCGACAATTATTAATGGTGGGTTCGACCACAATCGAAAATCGACCTGGTCTAGTCGAAGGGATCGGGCAGTCACCTTTCTCGAAAGTGATGGTGACTTCCGACCACTTCGGTAACTTATTGACAAGAGGAGAGTCGACTGTGTTTACCTCACGCTCGACAGCTTTAAGCTGTCGTCTTGACTCATATGCCGATGATCCTCCATAGATGTGATCGATAGTGTGTTGTGGATCCTGAAACGACATCTCTTCCTCGTCATCCGACTCCTTTCGTCCACTTGTTTGACCTACCTGTTCAAGAGTAGGAAGTGGCCCCTTGCCGAATAATAGTCTTTGAGTTTTCGTAGAAAAACTCGGCAGTTGCGAAGATCACGCCCCTCTTTTTTGTGAAAAGGACACCACCTGGGTTTGTCATTCTTCCGATCTTGGCGCTTACCTTTGCCTCGATCAGAATTTTGTTTGGAGTTACGTGGCTCTTTGTCTCTTACGACCAAGACTTCCTTAGAACTAGTAGCTGGAGACTTGTGTCTCTTCGCCTTATTCTTGGATTTTTTAGCCTTTTTAGCCTTTTTCTTTCCACTTTCGTCTACCTCTTGAGGGATATTGTCTTCACGGTCAATAGTGTTGTTCCATTCGACTGCTTCAGCGGCAGTTGCATACCTATCGGCCATCTCAAAGAGTTCGGCGACAGTGGCAGGAGGATTCAAAGCTATATCCTTCGTTATCCTTCTGCTACGGACTCCCTGCTTGAAAGCCCTGATCACAGACGAGTCAGAAACTTTCGAAATAGAATTACGAACCTGACTGAAGCGCCTGATGAATTGACACAGAGTCTCGTGATCGTTATGTCTTATCCGGCGCAAGTCGTCCTCCTTGCCAGGGTGGTTGTAGGTACCCTGGAAGTTCGCCAGCAGAAGGTCGCAGAGGTGCTGCCACGAGTAGATCGACTCGAATGGCTGGTTTAAAAGCCATGATCGAGCAGATCCTTCAAGCACAGTAGGAAGGTAATTCGCCATTACATGCTCTCCTCCTCCTGTTGCTCGGATAGCGGTTGTGTAGATCTGGAGGAATTCTATGGGATTTTGGGTTCCATCGAATTTCTCCATGTTTGCTGGTCCAAAATGAGGTGGCTAGCGAACTGCTCGAAGATCGGGTGAAAATGACCGACACCCTGAGATAACTTCTTGGCGCCTTGTTTGCAGGAAAGAAGGGTTAATGTCACCGGGTGATCGTACTCGACGATACCCAGTCACAGGTGGGCTGGACCTATGGTAGGCCTCAGTCTTACGAGGGAAATACTCCTCGTATTCCGTCTGTTGCCGCAGATTTCATCCCTGAAGTGGTGAAAGATCACCTCTCGTGGGGGCTTGTCGATCTCCAGATGTTCGACGAGCCTTCCTCAAGTCAAGAGAGTGACGTGATCGATGATCATGTCTCCCTCCATGTGACGAGTTGTTCGAGCGGCTGGCAGAAGATGGAGTCGTACTACTACAACTTCCGGGTTGATGTCGATGAGGACGCTCGAATCTTGCCATCGTGTTCCGAAGCCTTTGTGCGATCTCTTGGGTTGGATTTTCAAGTAAGTCGTTGATGTGTTGGAGCTCTTGAGCTTCTTCTGACTGGAAATAAGCGCGTCCAGGGAGATTTTTCTGAGACGCTATTTTTCTTCGTCGAGTTGCCTCAGAATCATCCATATCGCGGACCCTTGAGTTGGTTTCAATGGAGTGCAAGAATGTTGAGGATGTCCCGCACGTTCATCAAAGTGTTCATCTCGTTCGCCAGCAGCGGTGTCCTTGCCATTACCACGAGGGGACGTAGTGTGTGCCCGTTGGGGAGCATCGTCAGTCCTGTCTCTGGGAGAATGATTCTTATCAGAGGGAATGACGAAGACCTCCCGTTGATGACCTCCACTTGCGCTCGAGGCCTTATCGCTTGAGGAGTAGTCGAGTGACACCATCTGGCGACTTGGAGTAAACCCCTCCAGGTAGGGGAACTCTGGGTTATAACCGTCTCCATCTGCAGGTGTGTCTTGCGATGGGAGGGCCGCACTTGTAGGAAAAGCGTGTTTGATTCCCTCCTCTGCAGAATTATCCGGAGAGAAAGGACCATCAGGTGCCGATGAAGCTATGGAATGATGGCTTTCAGAACTTGTCTCTCCAGGTTGTACTGCCTTAAGGGGACTCGAACACTCGGAGGGAAAACTCTTGTTGTGTTGTGAGTCTGTCTTAGGGCGTCCCTGTTCATGGTCGTGCTGGCCCTTGCCCCCTGAGGAGGCTAGTCCCTCAATTGGGCATACGGTTGTGGGGGATAAGGATCCCTCCTCAACTCCGGCGGTGGTGCGGTCTCCGAGATCTGATAAAAGATCTCCAGAGGTGGCAATACTGTCAGATGATTCGATACTCAGCTCGTAATCGAAGCCGGCATCCATGTCGACGTCTGCGTAATCGGCCAAGTCGAACCAGTTCTCCTCATTCCACTCTCCTGCCATGGAAGCATCAAAGAGAAAAGAAAGAAATGTTGATAAGGAATTACCAGAAGATCTCGACGGTCGGCGCCAACTGTCGGTGTTTTAGAACCGATCTTACGTAAAGATTGTTTCATTCGGGGGGTCTTCACAATTGATCACACAGACAGAAAAGACACGGGGATTTTTATACAGGTTCGGGCCTTCTCTAGGGAGAATAATAACCCTACTACTGTGTGTATTGTATTGGGTATCCTAGTTACAATCAGTGGAAAAAATTTGCGCTAATATAGCTACTGATTGCCTCTCAAAAGTTCAACCTCTTTTTTTTCTCCCCTCCACATCTCTGAAAGAAACCTATTTATAGTATGTGGAGAAGTAGTCGTTCCTGGTCAGGAGGCGCCCCATTATTCCGTAATAATGAGAATAATCACCGGAGTAGTAACCTCCCCACGTTGCCTGACGGTTATCAATCAGAGATAATGGTGAGTTAACTGCAGTTATTCCAGAGAATAACTACGTATCTTGACTGCTTAGATCTCACAGTTAATAGGGCATTCTGACGCGCGGACCCAGTTATATGAAGATAAGTCGTGGCAGGACTGGTCGTGGAAGGACCCACGACCAAGGGGTAGTCGTATAAAAGCTTACGACTAGATACTAGTCGAGAAAGTCTTACGACAGATCGGTCGTGGAAGGACCCACGACCAAGGGTAGTCGTATAAAAGCTTACGAATAAATAGTAAAATAACGCTTAGGGTGGCGCCATGGGAGGAGGTCGAGCAGAGGAGGCGCGACGGGGAGGACCGGGCGTGTAACATCCCAAATTTTCAGAGCTTAAAAATCTTTTAAATAGTTAGTAGGGAAAAATTCACCATTTGGTTTTATTTGAATTTAATTCAAAAGCTTAATACTGGACTTTATAATAAAAAACATTTAATGTGAATAATCCCAACATGAACAATAGCCAAAACTATTTTATTTGGGTTCTTTGTGCTCGATATATTTTTCTAGATTTTTCTAGAATTTTTCGAGTTCATTTGCTATTTTCTATTGCCTATTTGAGTTTCTGGTATTTTCTAAATTAGAAAACTAATTAAAATCTCAGAAATCTCCTTGGGCCGAATCTCTCGGCCCAACTCCTATTCCGCTCACTTGACCCGCCAGCGCATGTGCCTCCCAGCGAGAGGTGGACCCGCTGTCGGCCCTCCTCTCTCTCTCTCTCTCTCTCTCCGCGCCGCTTCCCCACCGTTCGATCAGTGCTGGGCGGCTAGATGCGGCGTGAGGTAGCGGAGGTTCGATCGTCTCATTGATTGTGGACCGTTGGATCAAGATCGGCGCTCAGATCAAATCGCCCGCAGCGTATCCGCCCCACTCGACAGGGGCCCGCCGAAGTCGTCGTCTCGTCTCGGTTTCTTCCTCGCGCCGCCGCGCGCGCCCGCCATGCTTCCGAGCTCCAAGCTCGTCAGACAAGACACGTTTCCAAATAAAACCTTTCTAGAAAAGCGTGCCAAATCTTATCCCCATCTCAACCGCACCTATTGCCGGTAGAATCTTACCAGACACAGGCTCTATCTCCAATTTCTCTCGCAACCGTCTCGGACTCTTTTAGGGTTTACGCCGCGCCTTCCGGACCCCAGAGCTCCTATAAATAGGACCCGGGATCGCGAACACCCGCACCAAAACCCCAACCCTAGATCACGAGAGCCCTGCGCGCGCGCCGTTGCTGATTTTCGGTTTTTCACCCGCAAGTTCTCCGGCGTGCTCCCTTGCCGCCGTCAGTGCCGCCGTGACCTCATCGTCTGCACCTCCGGCTTCGCAATAGCCTGGGCTAGCTCCTGGTGCCATCCACTTCGCCGGAGCACCACCGGTTCGCTCGTCCGACAACGGCCGTGACGACTCCGCCGCTCCGACCTCGCCGCCGGCCGCTCTGGTTGTCCCGAGACCGCGAGTACACTAACGTGCTCCCTTAGCGCCTGCACCCCTGGTACCCGCCGTCACCGCCGGCGAGCCACCGTTCGCGGGACCTTGGTCCCCGGCGCGCCGCCGACAAGCGACACGGCGCTGCATATGCGCCACCTCCACTGCCAGCTCGGGGTTGTGCTTGCGTGGCGCCTACGTGGCAGCCACGGGTGCGCCTACGTGGGTAGTCCACCGGACCCCGAGTCCCGAGGCTCGGTGGGCCTAGTCCACCGTGAGCCTAGCCTCTGACATGTGGGTCCCACATGTCAGAGATTTCTTTTATTATTTCTTTTTCCGAAATTCCTCTGCTGACGTCAGCTTGCGCAATAATCTGATTTTCCTTTAGGAAAATAATTGAAAATTCATGAAATCTTGATTTTCAGCATTTTATGTATTTTCAATCTTCAAAGGCCATAACTTTTGCATCCTAACTCGATTGAGCCCATTCAAATTTCTAAATTTGTCTAAATTCGAGATCTACCTAATTATTATTTTTATTTAATTTTTGGAGTTTGTTTTGCCTCTGTTATTTATTTGTTTTGGTTGTTTTGCTTCGTTTGTGCGTAGACGTCGATACTTCGGGGGTTTTCGTCGAAGAAGGCTTCAACCAAGTTCAAGACCAGTACATAGACCTATTCCAAGGCAAGTCATACCTTTGATCATCTTGAACCCAGTTTTTAAATTACTTTGTGTTAAATTGTTGCATTCTACTTTAATTATTTATTTAAATGCTTTGGGGCATAGTTGTTATCCAAATTATCATCACACCTTGGCCTTGTATGTCATAATTCCTTGTCACCCTAGATTGGTTGAGTTGGTAATATTATAGCACCAATGTGGGTTGGTTAGATGCGAGTACAATTGCTTAGCCATGCCACGAGTCATCATCTCATGTGAGTGCAATTATGAAATTGACTAAGTGATTATGGGCTGTGTGATAAAGCTGTGTGTCTTTGTGTGCTATTACTCGTGATGGCATGTGTTGCACTAAACCAACTGGGTGGGAAAAGATTTAGACCGAGGCAAGTGGTGGATCTTGTGTGAGTGGTGGCTTTGTGATTGGGATTTATCTGTGTGGTTTAGTTAGAAAAGCGGAAGTCTTGCCTTGGTCAATTAAGGACTTAACTTTGTGCGCCATTGAAGCGAGCTATCTGCACGACCGCATAATGCGGTAGCGGAGCCTAACTTAGTAGGTTACGGAGTTTCAACATTGGGGTTCGGTGGATAGGTTAAGCTTTGTGATATGGGGTGTGTGAATAAGAACGTCAATGTTGAGGCGAAGTTGCGAGCTGTTTTGTTACGATTAGTGCTAGCTACACTAGTTGTATCGTGTGGGTAAAGTGTACAAACCTCTGCAGAGTGTTAAGCAATCTATTCGAATAGCCGCGTCCTCGGTCACGGACAACGCTCGGGGATTTCACATGAGGGGTAGTGTGTTGGAGATATGCCCTAGAGGCAATCATATTGATGATGATATTTCATTGTATCCATGATTTAATAAATGTTCCTTGAATATTGCCTTTGTGTTGATTAACAAGTATGTGACTTGTTTATGAAACTCTTTACTTGTATGGTTATTCTAAAGTTGTCCCTAGTCGGAGTTCATGTGAGGACACACGTGAATGATGGATTAGCACATGTATCGGTTGATGACCATGTTTCACAGGTCATAGACATGGAGATGTCAAACCAATAATGTGGACACATGTTTAGAACATGGGGTTGGACCGACCCAACATGAGACATAGTAATTATTCTTATGGTTCTCTCTACACAATGTATGCGCCTTGTCCTTAGACACGAGATTGTCGCATGTACTTGAGATGTGAATCGACCTACTTAGGGGCTATCAACGCTACTCGTGGCCAGGTAGTTATAAAGGTAGCTTCGGGTTTGTCATGAAGCATCTTTGCGAGGCATGGTCGATCGAGATGGGATTTGCCCCTCTCTACGAGAGAGATATCTCTGGGCCTCGAGTGATCGGATCCGAAATGCATGGCCATGCTACTTAAGGTTAAGAGTTAACCTAGTAAGGATTAGGATCACGGGATCGAGAAAGAGTGGTCAGCTTGGAGCTCGGCCGAATATCGTGAGGCAAAGGGATTGGCATGTACATAACGTTGTGATGGTTCGTCCGATATGATCTTTACGTATGTTTAGGAGTTGCACGTCTTGCTAGAGGCGCTACCAACTATTGACCAAGTATGTGTACTCGCGTCATGTCTAAACATATGTGAACCATAGGTCACACACTTGAAATTTGAAGCCTAATTCGGATTGGATCCGAATTAGGTGAGCATTGAGTCCTAATGGGCCTCTATTCGTAGAAGCCCATTATAAGGGCGTCTATAAAAGGAGAGCGGGGCGTTGGTTGAGGTTGAGTTTTTCGTGACATCCTCAAACCCAGCGCCACCCTCCCACGCCCTAGTCACTCGCGCGGATCTAGTAGTCCGGCGTCGTCGCTTCCTCCCGTGCGTGTGGATACCTTTGGGCGCTGCATCGTGGCGTTGGGACGAACCGCAAGAAAGGAGGCATGCACGTGGGGCCGCGGCGAGCACAAGGAAGTAGTACGACTACTACGCCCCGACGTCTTGCATCAACAGTGCGACTACTGCTTGCCCGGACGCATTTGCATCAACTTCCGCTTTGCGGCGTCTAGTGGTAAGACCGTGATCTATAAGCTGCGGTGATCTTGGTTTACGGGTAGAATTTTTAATTTGCGCTAGTGGTATGATTTGCGAGTGCGGTTGTGTACTCACGCTTTGTAAAACTTGCGTCCAAACCTCTGAAGTGGAGGAGTCTTCGCTGCTGAGGAGGAGTTTGTGGAAGAAGGTTGATCGCTAGGTCATCGATCCCAATCGGTTGCACTGTGGTGTCTTGATTGGAGTTCGCGAGTTTATTTCGTTCATTGCGATATTTCTTTAGTGTTAGCCTGCGTGGCTTAATAAGTTGTAACCCCGACCTTAAGGTCAAAACTCTAAGTTGTTACTCAAACTATTCGTTTATGTTATATTTCGCTTGTGGATTGATATTCACCTATGTTACTGCTGTGTGCACTAGCGTGATCTGGACTAGTGCGAGAATACAGAGGGTCCAGAGTGCATTTTGGGTCCCGCAGAGGTGGTATCGAGCCATCTTGATGGAGTCTTGACCTTATTTAGATTGGCCGTCTTTAGAGTGTCCAAACTATCTTCTAAAGGAAAAATTAACTTGTAAAGTTAATCAAATGTAGCTCTCCTCATATCTCTCTTGCCTCAACTTTTGCTATAACCTTTTCTTTCCCCACGGTTTTAAAGTTGCTCTTACCGGTTAAATCTGTCTTGACAGATGCCTGTCAATGAGACCTATGGTGGCGTTGTGGAGGATCGCCGCCGAACTTTGGAAGCTTCGCAGGTACTTGGAGGTTTTGATCGTCCGTTGTACCAGAAACAAGCGGATGGTGGATGGACATAAGCGGAGCACGATGCAGTAAACGATGATCTCGCGGGATTAACACCAAGGCAAGGCAGCGGCGGAACATCTCCGTCGGGAGGATCACTTGAGTGAAGGAATACAGGAATCGTCGCGCTGTCCATGCCGGATCTGCCACATCTACATGCGCGAGTTGCAAGGAATCTTCGCTACCACCCCAGGCGGCAGCCGTGGAGCTACGCACACTATCCATCCACGGAGGGAGAAGAAGATGCCACGATGGTACACCTCGCCCGTACGTCGTCGCCAAGAGGAATCCATGGAGATGATGGTCACGATCTAAGCGGTGCCTACAGAGCCGCACCAAGTCGAAGAGAAGATCGCCATCTGGAAGAGATCTGGACGCCCACCACCGGGCGGACCAAGAAGAGGAAGAAGATCTAGAAGAACATGAAGAATCGAGGAAGATCCGGAGGAAGTGGAGCGGAACAGAGGAGCTGTCTCGCCATCGGCGCTTTGTTCTGTTGCACGGTTCGGGGCACGGAATCGGCTTGCGAAGATGCGGCCAGACATTCAAGGTCTACAGCAGCGGGAGCACCGCGTGGTTGTGGAGGTTACCTCATCGGATCGAGTTCGCTAAGGCCTAGGTTGTGATTGAGGCTTAGTGTGTTAAGCGCGTCGATCTAAGCCTAGTTGTGTCGCCCTTTGGCGTTAGATTGTGTGCTTAGGTTAGCTATTTTCCTTGAGTGTGAGTATGAGTGCAAAGGCCCTTAGGCATCTGTTGCAAGCCATACTAAGTTCTTAAGTAATAAAGTAATAAGCTTTGCATCTATATATTGCATTACGTGGTATGATTTGCGAGAATGCGGTTGTGTACTCACGCTTGTTGTAAAACTTGCGTCCAAACCTACTGAAGTGGAGGAGTCTTCGCTGCTTGAGGAGGAGTTTGTGGAAGAAGGTTGATCGCTGGGTCATCGATCCCAATCGGTTTACTGTGGTGTCTTTGATTGGAGTTCGCGGAGTTTATTTCGTTCGGCTGCATATTTCTTTAGTGTTAGCCTGCGTGGCTTAATAAGTTGTAACCCAGACCTTAAGGTCAAAACTCTAAGTTGTTACTCAAACTATTCGTTTATGTTATATTTCGCTTGTGTGGATTGATATTCACCTATGTTACATTTGTGTGCACTAGCGTGATCTGGACTAGTCGAGAATACGGAGGTCCGAGTGCATTTTTGGGTCCCGCGAGAGGTGGTATGAGCCATCTTGTTGTAGGTCTTGACCTTATTTAGATTGGCCGTCTTTAGAGTGTCCAAACTATCTTCTAAAGGAAAAATTAACTTGTAAAGTTAATCAAATGCTTAGCTCTCCTCATATCTCTCTTGCCTCAACTTTTGCTATAACCTTTTCTTTCCCCACGGTTTTAAGTTGCTCTTACCAGTTAAATGCTGTCTTGGCGGATGCCTCGCATAACCAGACCTATGGTGGCGTTGTGGAGGATCGCCGCGAACTTTGGAAGCTCTGCGGTACTTGGAGGTTTTGATGCGTCCGTTGTGCAGAAACAACCGGATGGTGGATGGACATAAGCGGAGTGCGATCTGTCGCTTGATGATCGCGGGGATTAACACCAAGGCAAGGCGTATTGAACATCTCGTCGGGAGGATCATGGAGTGAAGGAATACGAGAATCGTCGCGCTGGCCATGCCGGATCTGCCACATCTACATGCGCGAGTTG
Organism: Ampelocalamus luodianensis; assembly: GCA_036346255.1. Classification (NCBI taxonomy): domain Eukaryota; kingdom Viridiplantae; phylum Streptophyta; class Magnoliopsida; order Poales; family Poaceae; genus Ampelocalamus; species Ampelocalamus luodianensis. Next base: position 21,634,669 of record CM070628.1, on the reverse strand, counting down.
CAAGGAACCGTCTTCGCTACCACCCGAGCAGCGGCCGCGGAGTGGAGCTACGCACACTATCCATCCACGGAGGGAGAAGAAGATGCCACGCGTGGTACACCTCGCGGATGCGTCGTCGCCCAAGAGGAATCCATGGAGATGATGGCGATCTGAGGCGGTGCCTACAAGAGCTGCACCAAGGCGAAGAGAAGATCGCCATCTGGAAGAGATCTTTGGGCGCCCACACCGAGGCGGACCAAGAAGAGGAAGAAGATCTAGAAGAACATGAAGAATCGAGGAAGATCCGAGAGGAAGTGGGCGGAACGGAGGAGCACATCTCGCCATCGGCGCTGTTCTGTTGCACGGTTCGGGCACGAGAATCGATTTGCGAAGATGCCGGCCGCGGTTCAAGGTCTACGGCGGGAGCACGCCGTGGTTGTGGAGAGTTACCTCGTGGCCGGGTTCGCTAAGGCCTAGGTTGTGATTGAGGCTTAGTGTGTTAAGCGCGTCGATCTAAGCCTAGTTGTGTAGCCCTTTGGCGTTAGATTGTGTGCTTAGGTTCGCTATTTTCCTTGAGTGTGAGTATGAGCTGCAAAGGCCCTTGGGCATCGTTGCAAGCCATACTAAGTTCTTAAGTAATAAAGTTGCTTTTGGTTCTCTCGGTTGTTGTTGGGTTTAACAATCCCGCTTAGTTCTTAACTCACCCCATGCTTGCTACCTTATCTAACCCTGGAGCTTCGCGGATGGTTCAAACTCGTCGATCGCTGCAAGTAGTTCCGGTACCCGGCACCGGGAGGCAATGAGCAACCGACTACGAGGCGGTTCAGCCAGGCTGAGCACCCCAATTGACTTGCAAAACTTTGGAGCTTTCATGGCGCCACAGACTCGGTGATGAATACCATGATGACTCGGATGCAAGCCATGCACAACCAAAACAATAACTACAACAACCACCGGCATGGGCCCGGTGCTCATGGTCACCATGGACCATCCAAACTTGCGAAATTCGCGAGGACTCGTCCACCAACATTTTACGGACATGTATCCCGATGGAGCGGATGATTGGCCGGGTGATTGAAAGAAAGTCTGCGATCACTCAATGCGGCGACCATGAAAAGTTCTCTATGCCTCTCACGGTTGGAGGGCATCGCGGCGAATGGTGGGAGAACCTGCGCCGCTCATGAGGCACCACAGAATATCACTTGGGAGGAATTCTCTGACATTCGCGTTACCACGCACGAGAAGGAATTATTGAACTAAAGAAAGATGAATTTCGTGCCACGAAGCAAGGAAGCTTGTCGGTGTCGACTATCTCAACAAGTTCTGCAACTTGCTCGCTATGCTCTGAGAAGATGTTGCAGCGACAAGGCTCGCGAGTCGTTTCGAAGGGATGAACACGGACTTGAGTCAATCTCCTTGCACATACCTTCACGACTTCCAAGAACCGATCAATAAAGCTTTAGTCATGGAGGATAAGCGCAAGGCTGGAAGACAATCGCAAGCGCAGATGATCAGCCGGGAGGCGGCAATTCCAGCGAGAGCAAGGGCAGTGCCGCAGTTCAGCCGGTTTTTCTCCACGAACTCCGCGGAACACTGCACCAACCTCGGCACCTCGTCGATTACCGAACACTCGCACCCGGCCGCGACCAACGCTAATCCAAAGATCAACAAGTCGCAAGAGCCAGGGTGTGCTATACTTGCCGTCAAGCGTGCCACTCGCCGTCGGTGTCCACAGAGAGAGCGATCACTCGATTCGTTTCAACCTGGAGCTACACCAAATAAGACACCGCACGGGTCACCAAGAGAACTTTCAAGCCCCAACCAGCGGGAGGAGGGGCGCAATCAGTGGTCGAGGCCGTGTCAACCACGTCACCACGGAAGGACACGAGGAAGCACCGGGCGATAAATCTTGGGTAAGTTCTGGTTAATTCGATACCGCATCGATTCTGTTTGATTACGGAGCTTGCATTCTTTTGTGTCACGAAGTTTTTGCAACTAAGAATAAGTTGGAGGCTATACAACTTAATCATACTCTATTAGTTCAATCGCTCGAGCAGAGCTAAGCTCTAGAGTGGGTTGTTTAGGAGCTAAGTTACTCATAGGCTGGAGTTGAGTTTCTAGCCAACCTAATTGTTCTAGACACCCAAACCCTAGATGTCATTCTTGGCATGGATTGGCTATCCAAGCACAAATTTGTCTTTGGATTGTGGCGAAGAGCGTAGTTGGTTGAAATCTTGATGGAAGGAAAGTGGAGTTTCTAGCCACATCGGTTCGTGAAGGACACTTGCTAGTAAATGATCGAAGACCATTGCAATGGAGAATGTACCAATAGTCGAGAATACCCGGATGTGTTTCGGAAGAGTTACGGAATGCCACCGGATCGTGACATCGAGTTCGTCATTGATCTAGTGCCGGGCGGCGCCAATTTCTAAGCGACCTTATCGAATGCCGGTGGCGAGTTAGCGAGAAATGAAGAAGCGAGTTGAAGAACTTCTCGAGAAAGGTTTCGTAAGACCAAGTTCGTCACCGTGGGAACACCGGTCTTGTTCGTCAAGAAGAAAGCGGAAGCATGAGGATGTGTATCGACTACCGTTCTCTCAACGAGGTCACTATCAAGAATAAGTATCCATTGCCGAGATAGATGATACGTTTGACCGGATGAAGGAGCCGAGTGTTCTCAAAGATGGACTTGCGATCGGGCTACCATCGATTGAAGATCTACCTAGGGATATACCAAGACCGCTTTCTCAGCGGTATGGACACTATGAGTTCTTGGTCATGTCATTTGGTGACAAATGCGACTTACTTCATGAACATGATGAACAAAGTCTTCATGGAATACCGGACAAGTTTGTAGTGGTATTCATTGGCGATATTCAGTTTATTCCAAATCGGAGGAGGAACACCTGAACACACGAGGTTAATTTTGGAGAAACTCGGGAGCATCGATTAAATGCCAAGTTCGGTAAGTGTGACTTTTGGAAGAAGGAAGTGGATTTCCTTGGCCATGTGATGACCCCGATGGAGTAGCGATTGACCGGGAAAAGTAAAGCGATGTTACAGGACCCGGCCCAAGAGCGTAACCAGATTCGCGATTTCTTGGGGATGGCAAGTTATTACGCCCGTTTTATCGAAGGATTCTCATCGATTGCTAAGCCTCTTACGCAATTGTTGAAGAAGGAGAAAAGTTCACTTGGACTCCAGCTGTGAGAAAGTTTTCGAGAGTTAAAGGCGCTTAACCTCACCCGGTGCTGATTTTGCGGATATTCGCAAGGATTTCGATATCTATTGTGATGCTTCGCGTCAAGGATTAGGATGTGTCACGATGCGGGAAGGAAGAGGCGTAAACTTATGCGTCAAGACAATTGAGACCTCACGAGGAGAATTACCCTACTCATAATCTGGAATTAGCTGCCGTAGTGCATGCCTTAAAGATTTGGCGTCATTACCTGTCGGTGTCATCGTGAAGTCTACAGATCATAAGAGCCTAAGTACATCTTCACCCGATCGGACTGAACATGAGGCGAGAAGATGGTTAGAATTGATCAAGGATTACAATCTTGGAATCCACTACCATCCGGAAAAGCCAATGTAGTTGCGACGCTCTAAGTCGTAAGAGTTCTTTGCAATGTTTTGGAAGTAAAGGAAAATTTCCGAGAACTTTATGAAGAATTCGAAGCTAAAGCTAGAAGTTGTGTCCAGGGATTTGTGGCCAATTTGGAGTGCAGTCTACCTTGGAGAAACAGATTCGTGAAGCACAACCAAGGATCCGTGTTGTGAAATTAAGATCAAAATGGCGAAGGAAAATTTAAAGATTTCATCAAGGATGATCAAGACATACTACGGATTAATGGTCGTATCATGTACCGGATATCGATGGTCTAAAACAGATTAATCTTAAAAAAGCCCATGACTCAAAGTATTTGATTCACCCAGAGTACCAAGATGTACGGGATGTTAAGAATAAGTTTTGGTGGCCAAATTTGGCGAAGTCGCGAGTTCTTTGCCTTGTGTGACACTGTCCGAAATAAAGCGAGAACACGAGAGACAGTAGGTTTGCTTTTGCAACCGTTGAGGATTCGAGAATGGAAGTGGGAAGAAATCGGGATGGATTTCATCACGGTTTACCCAAGACCCAATCGAGTTACGATTCGATCCGGGTAATAGTTGATCGATTGACCAAGGTCGCACATTTTACGCGATCAAAACCACGTTACTCGAGAGATCGCCTTGCGAGTTGTACATGGCCGTAATTGTCGGCGGTTGCATGGAGTGCCCAAGAAAATAGTTTGGTCGAGGATCTCGGTTCACTCTCGCTTTTGGCGAGTTTGCATGAAGCATTGGGTACCATCGAATTCCCGATCGCATATCATCCAGAGCAGATGGACGGTGAAAAGTCAATCGAATATTGGAGGATATCTTGAGCTTGCGCTCTAGCGAATGCTACCGATGGGATAAAAGTTTGCAGTATCGAGTTCTGCGTACAACAACGATTATCAAGTCGATGCAAATGTCGCCATTTGAAGCTTTGTATGGCCGTGCACGCCGAACCCCGTTAAATTGGTCGACGGTTGAGCGTCACGATGTTCGGGCGGATATCATCAAGAGCGAAGAACGGTTGCTATGATCGGGAAAGGCTAAAAATAGCCCGATCAAGGCGAGAAGAGTTATCGCGATAACCGCCGTCGAGATCTCGATTTGAGCAGAAGATTTTGTCTATCTTGAGTGACCAGCTCGAGGTGTCAAAGGTTTCATGCCAAAGGAAGCTTGCCCCTAGGTATGTTGGCCCGTTCAAGATTTTGGAACGCGTGGGAAGTGGCTTACCAATTGGAGCTACCGCGATCGTTAGCGAGGAGTACATGATGTCTTTCATGTCTCGCGATTGAAGAAGTGTCTTCGTGTGTGCGGAAGAGCAAGCCCGTTGGAATCAATTGTTTTGAAAGAGGATCTTACCTACAAGGCGAGCGGTCAAGATCTTGGATGTCGCATGAGCGCCTCACGAAGCAAGGCTGTTGCGTTTTTGCAAGGTCGATGGAGCAACCACTCCGAGAAGGAAGCGGCGTGGGAGCGTGAAGAAGAGCTGAAAGCCGAGTTCCTAATCTTTTCTCTAGCTACTTTGAATCTCGGGACAGAGATTCCTTTAAGGGGGAGGTTTGTAACATCCCAAATTTTGAGCTTAAAAATCTTCTAAATAGTTAGTAGGGTAAAATTCACCATTTGGTTTTATTTGAATTTAATTCAAAAGCTTATATGGACTTTATAATAAAAAACATTTAATGTGAATAATCCCAACATGAACAATAGCCAAAACTATTTTATTTGGGTTCTTTGTGCTCAGATATATTTTCTAGATTTTTCTAGAATTTTTCTGAGTTCATTTGCTATTTTCTATTGCCTATTTGAGTTTCTGGTATTTTCTAAATTAGAAAAACTAATTAAAATCTCAGAAATCTCCTTGGGCTGAATCTCTCCGGCCCAACTCCTATTCCGCGCGCCACGACCACCGCTCGGCCAGTTGCATGCTGCCCGCCCCAGCGGCAGGTGGACCCGCTGTCGGCCCTCTCTCTCTCTCTCTCTCTCTCCGCGCGCCCGCTCGCTCCCCACCGTTCGATCAGGTCTGGACGGCTAGATGCGCGTGAGGTAACCGGAGGTTCCGATCGTCTCATTGATTGTGGACCGTTGGATCAAGATCGGGCGCTCAGATCAAATCGCCCGCGCGCGCTCCACCCCACTCGCCGACAGTGGGGGCGCCGGTCGTCGTCTCGTCTCGGTTTCTTCCTCGCGCACGGCCGCCCGCGTCCGCCATGCTTCCGAGCTCCAAGCTCCGTCCGACAAGACACGTTTCCAAATAAAACCTTTCTAGAAAACGTGCCAAATCTTATCCCCATCTCAACCGCACCTATTGCCGGTAGAATCTTACCCCGACACGGACTCTATCTCCAATTTCTCTCGCAACCGTCTCGGACTCTTTTTAGGGTTTACCGCCGCCGCCTTCCCGGACCCCCCGAGCTCCTATAAATAGGACCCCCGGGATCGCTTGAACACCCGCACCAAAACCCCCAACCCTAGATCACCCGAGAGCCCCTGCGCCGCCGCCGTTGCTGATTTTCGGTTTTTCACCCGCAAGTTCTCCGTGCTCCCTTGCGCCGCTGCCGCCGTGACCTCATCGTCGCACCTCCGCCGCATAGCTCGGCTAGCTCCTAGTGCCATCCACTTCGCCGGAGCACCACCGGTTCGCTCGTCCGACAACGGCCGTGGCGACTCCGCCGCTCCGACCTCGCCCGGCCGCTCGGTTGTCCCGAGACCAACGAGTACACTAACGTGCTCCCCTTAGCGCCTGCACTTCGGTACCCTTCGTCACCGCCGGCGAGCCACCGTCGCGGGACCTTGGTCCCGAGCGCCGCCGACAAGCGACTGGCGCTGCATGTACGCCACCTCCACCGCCGGCTCGGGGTTGTGCTTGCGTGGCGCCTACGTGGCGACCACGGTGCGCCTCGTGGGTAGTCCACCGACTCGAAGTTCACGAGGCTCGGTGGGCCTAGCCCACCGTGAGTTTAGCCTCCGACATGTGGGTCCCACATGTCGAGATTTCTTTATTATTTCTTTTCCGAAATTCCTCTCACGACGTCACTGCGCAATAATCTGATTTTCCTTTAGGAAAATAATTCGGAAATTCATGAAATCACGATTTTCATCATTTTATGTATTTTCAATCTTCCAAAGGCCATAACTTTTGCATCCTAACTCCGATTGAGCCCATTCAAATTTCTAAATTTGTCTAAATTCGAGATCTACCTAATTATTATTTTTATTTAATTTTTGGAGTTTGTTTTGCCTCTGTTATTTATTTTTTTTTGGTTGTTTTGCTTCGTTTGTGCGTAGACGTCGATACTTCGGGGGTTTTCGTCGAAGAAGGCTTCAACCAAGTTCAAGACCAGTACATAGACCTATTCCAAGGCAAGTCATACCTTTGATCATCTTGAACCCAGTTTTCAAATTACTTTGTGTTAAATTGTTGCATTCTACTTTAATTATTTATTTAAATGCTTTGGGGCATAGTTGTTATCCAAATTATCATCACACCTTGGCCTTGTATGTCATAATTCCTTGTCACCCTAGATTGGTTGAGTTGGTAATATTATAGCACCAACGTGGGTTGGTTAGATGCGAGTACATTGCTTAGCCATGCCACGAGTCATCATCTCATGTGAGTGCAATTATGAAATTGACTAAGTGATTATGGAACGTGTGATAAAGCGTGTGTCTTTGTGTGCTATTACTCGTGATGGCATGTGTTGCACTAAACCAACCGGGTGGGAAAAGATTTAGACCGAGGCAAGTGGTGGATCTTGTGTGAACTGGTGGCTTTGTGATTGGGATTTATCTGTGTGGTTTAGTTAGAAAGGCTGGAAGTCTTGCCTTGGTCAATTAAGGACTTAACTTTGTGCGCCATTGAACTCGAGCTATCTTGTCATTGACCGCATGTCCGTGACAGCCTAACTTAGTAGGTTACGGAGTTTCAACATTGGGGTTGGTGGATAGGTTAAGCTTTGTGATATGGGGTGTGTGAATAAGAACGTCAATGTTGAGACGAAGTTGCCGAACTGTTTTGTTACGATTAGTGCTAGCTACACTAGTTGTATCGTGTGGGTAAAGTGTACAAACCTCTGCAGAGTGTTAAGCAATCTATTCGAATAGCCGCGTCCTCGGTCACGGACAACGCTCGGGGATTTCACATGAGGGGTAATGTTCATAAAATGTGGGATTGGGAGCTGTGTGATCTCAATCATATGGCTGTGTGAATCGATTAGTTTAGCTGTGTGTCTTTGTGGAAACAACTGTTAAATTGTTATTGCTTATTTGTTTTAAATTATGCTTTCAATCTATTATTTGTATTCAATTGCAAATGTTGCATTTCTGCAAAATAACCACAGAAGTCATTCCTTTGGAATAAGCCTGCATCTATATATTGCATTCTGTGGTATGATTTGCGAGTACGGTTGTGTACTCACGCTTGTTGTAAAACTTGCGCCCAAACCTCTGTATGGAGGAGTCTTCGCGCTTTCGAGGAGGAGTTTGTGGAAGAAGGTTGATCGCTAGGTCATCGATCCCGATCGGTTGCTGTGGTGTGTTGATTGGAGTTCGCGAGTTTATTTCGTTTATTTGCAAAGATTTCTTTAGTGTTAGCCTGCGTGGCTTAATAAGTTGTAACCCCGACCTTAAGGTCAAAACTCTAAGTTGTTACTCAAACTATTCGTTTATGTTATATTTCGCTTGTGTGGATTGATATTCACCTATGTTACCTGTGTGCACTAGCGTGATCTGGACTAGTGCGAGAATACACGAGGGTCCGAGTGCATTTTGGGTCCCGACGGTGACCTCGAGTCGCCACAGATCCGAACAGTGTAGCTCGAGGGCGCAAAGGGGATGGAGGCCATCATTGCGGAGCCACCAAGGGAAGGTGGCGCGACGTCGTACATCAAGCTCACGCTGCATGCGTTCAAGCACCCGGCCGCCTCCATCAATGACCTCCTTATCGGCCGTCTCCCCCACGTCAAGGTAGCGGAACAAGCGCGACGGATCTAAACCTGATCCAGATCCAAATCGAGGCTGCTGCTGCTTCTAGTATGAAAACCTACGACTAAATTGGCTCCCCTGGGAGAAAAGATTGCTCCTCCTGGGGGCAACGATAGTGGAGGACGAGCGGAGGCTAGAAGGAGGCGGCGGTAGCAAACCCTAACCCTAACCTTTGCTCTGATACCATGTCATGAACATTGTGTATATTGAAGAGGCCCAATGGGTAATATATATAGGAGTATAATGGGTGTATGGCATATACAGATAAGGCAATACACAAGGCAGATAAGGAAATACAAAAGAGTCCCTATTCTAACAATACTCACACCTCGCATGCTGCTGCTTCTCATCCACGCAGCACTCACTCCATCATCTGCTTGTGCGGTCGTCGGCGCGATCGATCACGTAGCGAGTGAAGGTTAGCCAAGCGAAAGAAGGCTGCACGTCATTGCCGAACGCACTACAACACGGGGTAGATTTTGTTAGCGCATGCAATCATCGTGCCTTGCACAGCAAGGTCTTTCCATGCAGTTCATGTATAGATATTATTTGATTTGGTTGAATCCAAACTAATTTAATCTTTACTTTAGGATTCAACTTTATCTTGTACATCTCAAGTGTGTAAATATCAACGAATATAATACCACTATATGTGGTGTATTCTTTCAAACTTACATGGTATCAGATTGGAAACAATCCCGATCTTTTCCTCCACCTTCCGGAAAGCTCTCTTCTTCCTTCTCCCCATCCTCCTCGACTTTCAGCGCTCCAACTATTCCTCTTGGCGCATGCTGTTCATGGTGGCCATGGGCAAATTTGCTCTCGATCATCACATCATCCACAAGGATGCCTGATACAGGCCTAAAAACAGTAAATGCACCGGCGAAGATCCAGATGATGGGAACTTGATGGCGGCGAAGATGAAGCTCGAGGTCCACTAGCGACGGTGGAAGACGATGACGGCTCAGGCTTCAACTCGGTGGATTGGCGATGACTTCGACGGCGACGGCTAGGGCTACGAGTGTGGTGCGACGAGAGGATACGAACTTGACGACAACAAAGATGAAGTGCGAGGTCCACTGGTTGCGGCGAAAGATGACGACGAAGGCGACAACGGCTCGGGCTTCAACTCGGTGAATTAGTGACAACTTCGACGGCAATGGCTAGGGCTATAGGTGTTGTGGCAGCAGCGAAAGACGACGACAAAGGTCACGGCAGCTCGAGCTTCAACTCGACGGATTGGCGACGACGGCTAGGGCTATGGGTGCGGTGCGACGAGAGGATGCAAGGATCGAGGGGGCGGCGAGGTTTTAAAGGCGGTGGCGACGAGATTGGAATGGACACGGCAGTGAAGTCATGTCAGAGACAGAGATGAGAATGGTGCCAAGATGGACTCAGCTGACAGGCGGGTCCCTCATGGCAGCGACAATAGGAGCGGGGCGGACGCGTGCACGACTCGTGGCAGCGGCAAGAGCGGGAGTGGGCTGGGTTGGCGATGCGGGCGAGCTGTGGTGTGGGTGCGAGAAATAGGCCGACGACATGGAAAAGGAATGGGCCAGGAGAAAGATTTGGCCCGAGAGACTTTCCAAAAAAAAGAAATGATTTTCGAATTCTAGAAATGGGATTAAATAAAATGGAGCTCAAAGAAAGAGCAATTAAACTCCAAAAATTCCCAGAAAATACTCTGGAACTCAAGGAACCCAAATAAAAATTGTTTTGTAATTAATTGATGTTTACATTATTCACATTAAATAGTTTTAATTTTTGAAAATTCAATTTAATATTTACATTAACCAAGAAAATTCAAATGGTTATTTTTAGTTTGAAAGGCTTTAAAGGACTCCAAATTTTGGGGTGTTATGATGTATCTATTGAAGTGTCAAGTGTAGTAACTTCAGTATCCAAACAGATTGAGTGTGTGTCTACAGTTCTCTATGAATTAGAGATAGCTATTCACTATGCATGCTCTATTTTCGTGTGTTAGCTACTCATAATTAAGGAGTTGTCACCTTTCTGTATTTCACTATGCATGCTTTGGTTCAGGTTTTTGCACTTCACTATAAATGGAATGCATTTTTTATCCATGTTAGAAACCTGACCTAGATCTCTGTACTCCTGAAATATTTGCACTTTACTGTAATTAAATTCCACGTGCTCTGTGGCATCCTTGTGTTTGCTGAAAGATAGAGATTAATGATGGTTCAATAGTGCCAAGATACTGGCACTTGCAAGTGGTTTTTTTTTAAATAGACACTTGATTATTACAGAGTTCAACATATTTCAATTATATAGCACCATTTGTCAGCCTTATCTGATATTTTTTGGACTGTTTTGGAGCGGGGTGCAATGGTTTATTATAAGAATCTTGAGTTTTCTTTGGTGCAGGTTCAAACATTTCTCTACATGATCATGTTCTTTTCAATCCTCCAAAGCATGATGGATGGTGGTGCAACAATGGCAAGAAGCCCATGGCTATTTGTATTGTGAAACATATTGCAGAGATTATTAACATGCTAACGACTTATGAAGATTATTCACACGTTAATTGAAATATTATAGATTGTGGTTGGTTGTACAAATCGAAATTGAACAGTGCATTTTCAATGATTTATGGTTTTGGATGAATATTAGATATGGTTTTTTTAGTTGATTCGAATTTTTTTGTTCGAGGCTTGTTGATATTACTAGATAGACCTAATTAAAATCTTACTTAAAAATGCCTTAAAAACTTTTAAAGGTGTTTCTCAAAAGCACCTAAATAAATATTTGAGGTGATCTTGATAATTGCCTCGTACAGGCGTCCTTGCAAATGCCTCGAGTAACGTTTGAAGGCTTTTCAAGAAGGCTTCGAAACAGGTCCTCAAAATACTTTCCCCTTCAGCAGTATTTCCAATGTTTCCAGGTGGTTTTTGGACTTTCTGAGGCGTTTTCGAATGCAATATTAATCTTGTGTCATGTGATCTCCATATGGGCAATTGCAATTCTACCCTCTTGGGATTCTACTACCCATACTACCAAGTATAGTATAACTAAATCCTAACTAATCTGAACTATTAGATCAAAAAGAATGAACGACCTGTATTAAATTGAGTGTACTGTAAAAGAGATCATATATATATGCTCCCGAGGCTCAAAAAATACATAAACAATTATTCCGGCTATTCTATCATCCTTCATGGTATCAGAGTGAGTTCACATCTAAGCATGTTCCTAGCCACCACCAAATTCCACTGCACGCTGCCCCCGGGAGAGGCTATGTAATCTCCTAGGGTTGCACATTGTAGATAGATTGCCTCCCCTCTTCTTCTCCGATCAATTGGGTCGGTTTCTTTTTCGCCAATCAGCATATCGGATTTGTTTTTTAGCCTCTTCTCCACTACCGACTACACCTGCCACCATGTGTAATACTCCGGATTAAACTTTGAGAATGAAAATTGATCTTTAGGGAGAGGAAACAATTGGATTAGTGAATTGTCTCTGGAAAGGAGGGGTTTTCTGCTATTTTCGGCCAACCTGGGCCTGGGCTAGAGGCCCATTTGGACTCCTAGTGGCCGGCCAAGGGGGACACCACCCCTTTTCTTCCCCTTTGCCAAACCCTAGCCCCTCTCCCTCTTTTGGCCGCCCCTCTCCCCTTGGCCGCCGCCCCCTTTGGCCTCCCCCTTCCTGTGCGCCCTACCTCCTCCCCTCCCTGGTGTTCTCAAGTGGTGCTGCCCCTCAAGACGTCTTCCCCGCTGCGGTGTTGGTCTCCCTCCATTGCCGGTCTTCGCAAGGATCGGGGACGACGATCGTGGGCTGTGGAACAAGAAGAGGAAATCACCACCAACTTCTTCTTCGAGGCTCGCTCAGCATCATCTCCCACGTCATCAAGGGTAACGATGTGTTCTTGGGATTTTTAGAAGTCATTCGTTAAGTGAGCGAGTAGTTTTGTTAAATTCCAGTCTGTCCGCATTTCGTTCAGTTCTGTCCAGTATGTTGGAGGGGTTGTTTCGGTTGTTTTTAGGCAGAATCTGAAGGTTTGGTCTCCTAGAGATATCTAGGCCTCGTTCTTAAGTTTCAGTGGCCACCAAGTTTACTTGATTCCGAGGTCTGAGTCAAAAGTTATGGACGTTTTAGTACCTGCTGCCAGAAACCTGACGAGAATAAACTGTCTGGTTATTTCCTAAATTATGAAAGGGAAATTGGTTGAAACTGAAAGTTCACCCAACTAGGTTATTGTAGAGAATTCGATGACCTTTTCAGATTGGTAAAGAACGTTCAATTTGGAGTTACCTAATAAAAGTTATGATCTTTTTAATTTTGCTATTCGTTCTGTGGACAGATTCTGTACCGAAAGTTCAAACAATGATTAACCTATTAAATTGGCCAAATTGGTTTATCACGTCAACTAGAGTATTGTAGATTAGTCAGTTAAGAAGCTACAGAAATTGGGTTTACCACTTTTTGACTTCCTGACACTGAGATACGTTAATTGTCGTGTTGCTGTACAGGGACAGTTTTATAGCTGAAAACATTGATTTCAGTTTAAGCTTTGTATTAATGACTAGAGTCATCAGGGAAGCAGTGTATAACGTCGATTAGTAGAAATGGGTATTTTGGTGTTCTTATTGAATTTATTTCATTGGTTAGGCGGCGGAGCTTCGAGTTTAGGAACGGCATCGCTGCCAGCTAACGCGTCTCAACACGGAAGGCAAGTACTTTGTTAATCTAAATGTTTGTGCATTGTGGTTATTGATATGAGCGTGCTGTGATAACTTTTGTGTAGTATGAAGTGAAATATCCATGTTTGGTCTCTGTGTTGAATTCATGAATAGAAATGATGTTAATGTTTTATTCAATAAGTTGTTTCATGCATTCATTATCATTTGCCGTCCACTGGAGTGGATGAGGAAGACCATCAATTCCAGGATGGTTTAGTAAGACCCATTAATTCCAAGATGGGCAATGTTGGACACCCGTATGAAACGTTCTTCATACGGGAAGTGGATCCCCGCATTTTTGTTAAGATGCGGGCTTGAGTGAACACCGACGGGTGTTTCACTGGCTATACCGGTATATGTGTGTGTGCAGTCCATTCCCTTGATTTTAAGCATTCATTTCATGTCTTCATAAGTACTCATTTGTGTTATGATCAATGTTGATGCCGAGTAGGTCATATTTTTATTGATAAATGTTTTATTAATCATTGTACTTGCTGAGTCATGGACTCACCCTTGCTTTGTTTATCTATTTCTAGGTGATCGTTGATGAGGTTCTCTTGGGAGGGAGTAGACATGCACTACTCGAATAATGCACTTCACCTTAGTTCCATTGCAAGAATGATTAAAGACTCTATTATGTTAACTTTCAGATTGTAATAAATAAATCTAGTCATGGATGGTATTTCTTTATGATCTTTGAGGATTGATTGATATTGTTGAGAAAATTTATGCTGTATGGTTTATGTTAAGTTGGTAGTTAGCATCTTGGCTTCTGAATAGCCAAGGTGTTACCTTAATTGGTTAATTAGGATTTATGAATAAGTCTTATAACTGATTTTATTATTGTTTTATGAATTCTTGTGAAGAACCTCCGGTATCTTCATATACCAAAGAGGTTCTGTCGAAATTTTGTGGTTTAGCTAGCATTCCAGGCTCGTGCTGAGTTGGAGTGTTACACCATGATTGACTGCCGCTTCATTGTCTTTCCCATCGTCTTTCCCATGTCTCCTTAGCCGCCGTGCACTCTGCTGGCGTCCGCCATCATGTTTTTCCCCACGCTGTCCTCTGCACAATGGTCTATTGATCAATTTAATCTCCTCCATGGCCGTCAAGCACCCCAGTCGTCTTCTTCCATATGCAAGTTGTGGTGTTCTTCGTATGCATGTGTATCACATGGATGAACTAGTTTTTGCATGCATGCATTGGTAGTTCATACATGCACTACTTTGTGTCCACCTCGACATCAAGTTCTTCCCGTCGAGGCCCGGGGGCACCTCCAGGTCATTTTCCTTGCGCTGTCTGTCGCTACGCTATCTACCCAAAGTCAGATCATATTGGATTTTCAAGTTGTCATCGTCAACTTCTCTACTTCTTCGTCTCCACCAGTTCGCGGGTCAAGTTCGACTGACTCCTTGTTGTCAGCTTCTCCATCTTTGCACTACTGTTGGCTTCTCAACTTCTTCGTCGCTCCTTTTCTTTTCCGAGCACAACATCCACAACCTTCTCTCTTCGCGGATCCCGACCGCTGTGCACTCCGCGACATTTGACATATTCTTCCCTAGTCCAATCAGCTTCCTCCTCTGCCTCTTTCTTCGCCGTAACAATCCTGTTTGTCGTCGTCCCCTGCTGTTCTCAATGGACAACATAGATTTACCTCCAGTGTTCCTCTCTTTTTTGGGGGTTGCATGTGTGCACCAAGATGATACCGGGTACCCGATCTTCTTGACGTAGGATTAAAGATAATAACGAACTATCAATTCACAGCGAAAAAACAAGAACG
Source organism: Ampelocalamus luodianensis (assembly GCA_036346255.1). NCBI lineage: Eukaryota > Viridiplantae > Streptophyta > Magnoliopsida > Poales > Poaceae > Ampelocalamus > Ampelocalamus luodianensis. The sequence continues at coordinate 21,619,636 of CM070628.1, read as the reverse complement.
ATCTTGGAAACGTCCAATTTCCCTAAAAAAACTTGGTTGTGCCGAAGGCTTGGAAGAACAAACGCGTAGCCTAGATAACGATGAGACCTTCATCATGGAAGTAGCTAAAAGCTAAAACATAAATATGTATTTTAATTCATAATATCAAGTTTGAGTTACATGGACATTTACAATGGCTTATATAGCCCTCCTAAAACACCTAAAACAAGAAACAACTATCCAGATAACTTGAACACAAAGAAAGGAAACACTAGAATTTCTGCCATCGATTTGTTTTAGATGTTGTAGCCCACACAGATGGAATATGAAGCTAACACTTGATTCTTTGCATGGGCCTTGAAGTTAGCTTTTCAATGAGTCCAAGAACACTCAAATCGGAGAGATGATACGGGGTGCCTGATCTTCACGATTTAGGATATAAGATACTCGAGTAACCCATCAAATTTGACGAAGCCAATCGATGCAATGCAATGACCTACGACAAAGAACTCGTTGAACCACATGCTTGAACGATTTCACTTGGCCACGAACAAGTGGAGATGATCTCCTTGCAATCAACCCAAGAGCAAGCAAGAAAATCACCAAAGGGATTGCACAATTCAAAGAGCAGCAATTCAGCTAGCAACAACCCTAGAACATGCAAGATGCAATCTATTTTCTCATGAAATTTCATGGTGAACCAAGCTACGGCTGGATACCTAGGGTAAGTGGGGGATCCCCTCTCTTCACATGCATGGGCTAAACCCAACTCACAGTCTAATCGGCCCAAGTGGCCGAATTGGCTTTTCAGCCCAATCTAAAGCTATAATGTTTTAAAACGTGTAAAAAGGCTCTAAAATAGCTATATGTCTGAAACATGGGCCTTAGTAGGCCCATGTGGTTGCTTCATCCAATTTTATGTGGCTTTCAATTTGGGCTTCAATCTGACATCAGCTCGTGTTGTTTTTTTGGTCGAATGGATAACTTGGGCTTGGATTTCCTCCCCTTACTGCATGGGCTTGGATTGGGACAACACATGACCGCATGGACTTGAGGTTCTTTGTGGCTGCATGGGCTTTAGTCCTCTCCTTGTCTTCTTCTTCTCTTTCGGCCAAGGTGGTCTTCTTTGCTCCCCTTGCCTGCTTGTGGCCGAATGCATCATTCCTTGAGTGTGTTTCCTCCTTGAAGTCTCCCTCTTCAAATCTAAGTACAATAAACACACTTCCATTAAGTAGTAGACAATTCTCATGAATATCACAAGGATGAACAACAAGAAAAGAAGTCACCTCATGTTATATTTTTTTTAGCCCTAGCTCTTGTCATAGGACCCTTGTATGTATTCTCCTCTCCGTGAGGTTTGATAATACTTGTGTCATGTACAACAGGATGAGAATCATCATGACTATTAGTGGAGCTTGGGATGTCCTCATCACCACCCGTCTACTCCGGCAACCACCATGCTGCACGGCCCTGTCTCTTGCACCGGTCTACACACCGCCACCACCGCCGAGTCCTCACACTACTGTCGCTCCTGCATCTTCCTTGACACTGGTGACAGATCTATACTGCCTCGATTATGGTGACCTTCCTCGACT